>OZ012663.1:96393612-96993612 GCA_963942545.1 Oxycera nigricornis
TTTTTCTCGAGATACATGTAAGCACAGATTCTGCAAATTAAGTTATGATACAGAACATTTTCCTGAGAATCACAATTACCCAGATAACTGACGATCCAATTTTTATCAACTTATTTAGATAGCGACCACTTGAACGGTTTGAAAACTTTGACTTAGACTCACAACTAAACCCTCTGAATATTGCTTACCAAATTGCTGCTGGTTATGACATTTCCCGATTGAAAAACATCTTTTTTCTCATATGAAAAAATCGTTTTTCCAAATTAAAAAACTTTTCCCACACGCAAAAAACATAATTTCCAAACGAAAAAATCTTTTTCCAAAACGAAAAAACCTAATTTCCATATGAACGATTTTTTTTCCAATTGGAGAAATTTAATTTCTAAATGAAAAAATCTTTTTTCCAAACGAAAAAATCCTTTTCCCAAACGAAAACATCTTTTTTCCAAATAGAAAAATCTAATTTCTAAATGAACAAATTTTTTCCCCAATGAAAAAATTAGATTTCCAAATGAAAAAGTTTTTGCCAATTGAAAAAGTCTATTTTCCAAATGGAAAAAATCTTTTTATTTATGAACTGTTGCTTAGGTCAGGAAAACTAATTCTCGGATGAGTCAAATATAGTATTTGCAAACTAATATATACATAAATATAAATATATATACATATAGTCGAAACCATGGCTCCCACAAAAAAGTTGTGTATGGCAAACTTGTGTAGAATAAATAATCAATAAATAAGAATAAGATAGAGGTAGAATAAGTATTAAATTCTACATTAGTTTGCCACATACAACTTTCTTGTGGGAGCCATGGTTTCGGAGATATGGGGGTGCCCCACTTTTTTTGTTTTCAAGATGGAGCCCAGAGGATTGGGGCTGCGACCCCAGAAACTTGGATTTAGGCTGACAGTAAAACATACTACACATTGCTCCAAAAATTTGCCTACTAAAATGCTCCGCGAGTTTCGCAACGGGGGGTTTGCCATCAAAAGCAGATTATTTGCCCTAAAACGCGTTTTTCACACGACTTTCTCTACTTTGGGATGGAATAACTGCCGCTAATGTACAGTGATTGAAACAATCAATACCGCAAACGATTTGTGACAAAATTCTTATAGAAAAGTATCCCAACGTGTTTCGTAAAAATAAAAAAGTGTTGGCACCCGAAAGTTGTTCCCCTTTTTTTGGGTGTGGTTTTTGACTTGTAACTTTTTTATTATTGACACTAAAAACCTTATTCTACGCAAGTTTGCCATACGCAACTTTCTTGTGGGAGCCATGGTTTCGAAGATATGGGGGTGCCCCACTTTCTTTTGGTTCTAAGATGGAGCCCGGAAGATTGGAGCTGCGACCACAGGAAATTGGACTTAAGCTAACTACGCCATTGCCCACGCATTGCAATAAAAATTTCCCTGCCTACCGAAAATGCATGGATAACTCCCATTTGATTGGATTATATTTCGGGTTCGGCCTCTACTTACCTAGAGGTGCGATGGCTGCTGGCAGGTCAGCTGCGGACATGTTTTTAGAAACACTTGTAGCTTACTAACAAAAACCCAATTTGTGAATGAATCCTTCGATATAACTATTCCCCTTGGGTCGGTTTTTTATCTCATGCGATGGCAATTGAGGGAGATAAAGCGTCGGCCGCTGCTACCTCTATAAGGACGACAGAATAACAAAGTCCTGAAAAACACAAGACTTGGAGCGGACACGTAAAGAACTCTACCAAATCAACAACCTTCTGTCTAATGGTCTAGGACAGCAGTGCAACTCTTTTCCTTTTGCATCGTTATTGAAATTAAAAACACTTTTAAAACTACAAAAATCATGTTTAAACTGCAACGAATGCAACTGAATGTAAAATACAGTGTTTCTAATTACGTTTACGCTCCAAGTCTTGCGTTTTCCAGGAATTTCTTATCCTGTCGTTCTTGTACAGGCCCTCATTTGCTATTGAATCAGGTAAAAAACTAGGCCAAGAGGAATGAGTTACATCGAAGGATTCATTGTCAAATTGGATTTTTATTAGTAAGCTACAAACGTTTCTAATTATATGTTCGCAGCAGTCCTTGCAGGCTATGAGTTTTGTACTCTTAATATGCATAAATCGATGCGGAAAATAATCTGAAACTCTTGTGTACCAATAGCTGCAATCTTGTAATCGTTATACACAAACCATGGAAAATGTTTAATTGCATTATCAGCACCTAATTTTTAAGCTTAAATTTTCTGTTACAATTTGTTTTTCTTTGTGCAGCATTACAAAAGTGTCATGCATTTTCATTTATGCGATTTTTACTTTGATAAGTGAGACGTTCTAAGTATGCTTCAAAGCGTAGAAATTTTCACAAATGCTCAATTTTTTTAACACAAATAAGTCGAAATGAAACACTGTGACTGTTGTATCTGCCCATTCCTTTGAAACACAGTTTCATCTTCCATACGACCTTTTTAAGTTTAAACTGAATCTAAATTTTCCCAAACCTTAGACAAACTAAAAGACTCATTCAAATGTTGCATAGATAACTTTATATCCTTCAACCATCATATTTTACGAACAACACACGTCCAATCGAATGCAAACACTTTCATTAAATATTCAAAAATGTAATTTAAATTGCCCGAGCAATGATCGCATAAACAAGATGTGCTATTTTATTTGAACGCATGTCCGAGTGTACTTTACACTTGCAAATAAAATGTGCATTTAATTGGATTTTAATAACTATGTATTCATCTTTTAAGCTGGTCTTGCCAACGAACACCTTTCGAATATAAACAGCATTATGCTGGAACGCGTGGTCAAAATCAACATATTTTGTGGCTGAATCGTTGGATTGTGACAGCAAATCAATTATTTTTGTATAAATTACAAAGTAAATGTGGTAAAAGGTGAAATAAATACGATGACAACTAACCGTTAACGTTCATTTGAGCAACTTAATCAGCAATTTACGTGAACACATTCCGAGATGCATGGGTGAGATTCAAAGATTGCATATTCATTAAAATTCTAACTCAGCATCGATAAAATCAACGATAAACTTATTTCCGTTAGGAAATGAATTCCTAGTAATATTTAAACAAAATTAAATCTACATATTGGGAAAAATTTTGCCCACTTCTATCTTGAAATGTCGGGATAATATTTTATGAACAAGGAAAACCTCACCACAACAATTCAGTCCAGAGGATGATTGACTATTGTTCGCATAGTTACCTTCAAAAGGACATAGGATCAAGAAACGAATGCATGTTGCAGCTTGCAGCGCTACATAAGGATTTAAATTCAGAAAAGCGCATCAACTTGAAAAGAAATGTTTTCTTTCAATGGTAAGTATTGATGTAATTTCTAGACAAGATCTCATGACAAGCTACTGGCCAGTGATATTGAACATGATATCGTAGTAAATGACTCTTCTTCGTCATGACTTATATCGGCGACTACAAGTCATGACGAAGAACTAGATGTCGCAAAGTTTAATGAGGAAAAACCATACCATGTTAAAGATGTTAAATGTTTAAATACAATTTTAGTTCAGGATCAAGAAAACGATATAGATTTCACGGACAATTTATGTCTGCAAAAATTAAGAGAAAAGCAATGAATAAAAGTTTAAATTTAGCCAAACAAACATCAGTAACTCACTTAATTTTCTAAAAAAATGAGCTACATATGCAGTTGGATGTAGTGCTTTCATTTTATGTCATTCAATTTTTTATAATATACTAAATTTTTTACCAAAAATGTTTTACTTTGTCTTACGAATTTCTCGGGTTTAGGAATTGGGCTTGACTCAATTACTACATACAGTGACTGCAAAAACTGTTCATGAAAATTTTATTAATTTTTAAAATGTACAAAACAAACTGTGTTGTCGGTTAAATTTCAAATCTCAAATTTTATCTTGTTCTTAATAGTATGTAGTCAACACGAGTATAAACAAAATTAAATGATATTTCATCCTAGGCATGCAGCAAAATTATTTACTGTTGAAGGCTTGTGAACAGTTTTTTGACCCAACTGAATAATTTTCGTTAAAAACGGATCAGTACGTCGTATAACCCCTTTTTGGTTTTAAAACAGCCTGAATACGCGAAGGTATACTTTCAATTAAATTATTGAGTACCGTGCTGTTTATTGTTCTCCAAGCGTGTTGGGTTACTTCCCATAAATAGTCTAGGGCTTTGGCCTGACTGAGATTTGCCAATGTTCGTCTTTTCAGAATAGACCACAAATGCTCAATAGGATTTCAATCAGGCGACTGCGGTGGCCAGTCCATAGTCGATATATCTATGTTTTTAAGGATATCTTTTGTGATTTTTGCAATGTCTTTTGGATCATTGTCCTGCATGAAAATTACGTCTTCCTTCTCACAGTCAAACTTCTCCACGCTGAGCATAAACGAGTCTTTTAGAATATCGATATAATCAGTCAGTCGCCTTCATTATCTCGTTAATTCTCCTCAGAATTCCCAACCGAGTTCCTTTAAAACATCCCCAAACCATCAAGGAACCACCACCAAATTTTAGCGTTTTAATGACGCTTCTTTCCTTTAGGGGTCTTGGATCTAAACACCACAAAATATTAAAATGTTTTATTATAATCCAATGTAATTGACTCACTTTTGTACCTTCTTTATTTAAGGAAGAAATAAACCACAAAAATACTTCTATATTTTCTAGAAAATTAGATCTATCTATTCATCTATCTGAAAATATCGAAAAAAAAACTGTTCACACTCAATTGATCGCTATTAGGCCGCTCAAAAGAGAATGATGGAAAATTGCACTGCTATTGTTTAATTAACAGATAAGCGGGTAATCATAAAAAATATATTTGTTGCCATCATAGAATTTTACGAACCCTTTCTATTGTTTTATTGATAAGATGGTAGATGAGGTAAAATCGTGAACAGTTTTTGGAGTCACTGTATAAGTGAGACTCTACTGAATTTGACATATAATTCATTGCGATCGGAGATAAAATAAAACGATTCTTTCATGGGACAACTAAGATTTGCAACGAACAAATACGATACTGAATTCAGCTTACAACAAGACAGACAAGAAACTATGTTTCAATTTGCACTACGATACAATTCTCACCAAAGCTAATAAACAGCTAGGCTTTATTAAAAGATGAGCCAAAGAGTTTAAAAATTTGTGGATAACTAAATCATTATTTACCTCACTGGTTCGCCCATTACTAGAATATGCCAGTAATGTATGGACGCCAGTTTTTGGAGTTCATGATGCTAGAATAGAATAATTCCAAAAACAATCCTTGTTATTTGCTTTATAGCCCTGGTGACTTTCAAATCTTGCCTACTTATGTAGTCAGATTGGAGCTTCTGAATTTGACGACTTTTAAAGCCAGAAGAACAGTGTTGTCCTCTTGTTTCGCCTTTGACGTGATTAGGGGCCACATTAATGTGGAGTATCTGACTAATAAAATAAAGGTTAAACTGCCTGTAAGAAGTACACGTAACACACGATTATTTACAGAATACCAGCATCTTATTAAGTATGCAGATACTGGGCCTGTTAATAGATGCTGTAAGAATTTTTAACACTTTGAGCAACCAAATTTTAAATCCTGCATATATAAAGCCCTTCATTATCCATCCCTAAATTGTGACGTGCTTACAACAGTGTGAATTAATGTTGAGTGTAGCATGTTTTTTAGGTTTAATTATATGTTGTAATTTATATTTTAACATATGATTGCCTTGCTTCGGCGAAATGAATAAATAAATAAACTAAATCCCGTGTTTCGATGGTTGGGTGGGGATCCAATTGAAAAGGACGTCGTACGAGTCACGAGAACTTCGCGGTACATAGCACGACTTTTGAACTTTGAAAAAGTATACACCAGAATAAATACAGATTGAAGTGTTGCAGAGTGAGATTCCGATTTTGAAGAATGCATTAAGAAAAGACACTCAACCGCTGAAGGGAGACGATGGGACTAGTATTCATTTGCGAGTAACTTTGACGTCGATGCGTCTTTGAATTCTTGCAAAATTCGCTAAATGAAAATTTGTACTTTTTTACTGTAAATTTCATAGGAAAATCCAAATCGTAAAATGATTTCTTGATTTTTAAGGTGTTGGGCATAAAATCTGCTGTTACTTCTCGCATTGACATTAAATATATATAAAAATTAGTTGAGAAATTTCCAATTGTACTGGGAAAGCCACAAACAATTCCTCCTTTAGCTCAATTACAACCAGAAATTCTTCGTCTTATATGTCAAATCATTGTGCCTTGATTGCTGTTTAGCTTCATGAATTTTTTCGGGTTTGGTGCTAGGAAATGGATCGTAGAAATGGTGCATTTCTCTTTCCGAGAACATTCTTATAATATTGCTTCAATGATGTATCTGTCGTGTTTACTGATGATAATCATCAACCAATCATCAATCAATCAATCAAAATATGATAATCATCAGTAATATATAACAAGATAAAAACCTTCCAAAGCTTTCAAAAAATAAATGACTCCTGCTAGCCTATGGACTTGCCAATAAGCAATTGGAAATTATATTCGTAAAAATATATTAGTAGTGATTGGCCGAAGCATAAATAGATATCTGCATACATTTCCCAAAATGTTTAAGACCAGAAATCCGTAGAAGTTAACCATGGAAGTCAACGACAGACGTAAAAAGAACGGAAAATATGTCCCCAAGTAAATTATACAGAACTTAATGGCTGAGAATGGTTAGATCATAAAAAAAAACAGTTTATTTGCCAAATTTTCATAATCAATGACTGCCGTCTGAGTCACAATTTGATACCAATTCTTTAAAATAAATACTCAAAAAAATTAATATATGTAAATAAAACGGATAAAAAATATGGAGAAAACACATTTATCTATAGAAAATGTCGCTTACTTTCAAGGAATTTTTTAAACAGCTACTAACTAACTTCGTTTGTATAAAAATCATCAATTTAGGTGCGACTTGTAGTCAAGCCCATTTGAATAGTCAATATTCGAATTGCAAAAAAAAACATGTTTTTATCATTTGGTTAGAGAATTAACAAAAATTATTAATTTTCATTTCGCCATCAACAGCAACTGTTTCAACCTTATTCAGTATTTAAAGAAAAATCACCTGTGCATATTTGTGGATGAGTGGTTCAGAAAAATTATGCAACAATAATCCTTGCATAATTTTCACAAGTGAATATAAAATAATTTCACTGATGTTTATTCGAATTAATATCAGAGGAAGTATTGAAATAATTGTAACAAATATTATTTTCAGTTAGTTTGTTCTTTTCTAGTGTTAATCACGATAAGATCCTGGCTGGCACCAGCAATGAGTAGTGTCGAGTTGCGATCTAAATACGAGAGATCCTAAGTCAAATACGGACGAATAAATTGAATTGCGACTCCAAATTTTCTAAATTAATATTAAATAATGCGATCACAGTTTGGCTTTAATTAAATCCCTTTTTTACAATAGATACGTATTTCTGCTACAAGTTGTGTAGCCTTCTACGGTTTTTATAGAAGGCACAAAATAACGAAAAAGGTACCACAATGGGCATATCGTGGCCTAAGTGAGCCACTTTTGGATAAAGGGGGCTGCCACTACTATCAACCAACTACCAAGTTTATACGAAATTCTTGTTTGAAAAGGATTTGAAAATTTCCTGTAGGGTATGAAGAACAAAACTATTATTTTCCTATTTGATACTCGCAATGACTGAATAGCTTCTGGTGAAATGAATAAAGAAAAAGACGTCCATTTAAAAACACTGAAACTACAAATGGGGCAACAAAAGAATGCCGGGAAAAATGCTTCTTAGGCAGCACCCGAGGAGTATGATCTCAAGGGAGACCGAGAAATCGTCGGAAGGACGTCATTTGCGATTTGTTATGATTCCGAAATTGAAGTGACACAATCATTGAACCAAAATGCATGCAGGCAATCTCTAGTTCCACTTAAACGATTGATGTGTGCCGTAAAAGTACATGAATAAAGTTTTGAAGGAAACCTTGTTTTTATAAGAAGAAAGGCACTACTCCTTTATACGTGAAAAATATATATATTTCGGACATTGATTCTGTCCTTCCTCAGTGCCACAACTTGTATCAAGAAAATCATAGCAAAATCTTCCTTTGATACGCTAGACTTACGATCTAATTATATTCCCAAATCATTATCTGAATTTTGGTTCAAATTTACAATACGTAAAGATTCAATTTAATTAGTTCGGGACACCGTTATGTATATTCATAGTTCATTCATTTCGATTCCGGGGTCCCTACAATCATCATACTCTAATAGACATCTAGTCGGGATCATTTGTGCATCATTTTAAAGCATTTCAAGTTTAACAGTAAGATTTTGTGGCCTTAGCAATGAGGTACCCGCTCTTCCCTCGCATTAGTAAACTCTACATGAGCTCATCCGAAGAAAAACCTACAGAAAAGGGAACGCTACCAATATGCGATATGGATTTTCCAAGAATTCATCATGAGTGGGAGTAGCTTAGTGTTGATTCTGCCTACAATCATGTGTCGCGGAATGTATATCAACTGTATAAACGCATTTATAACACCTCATCACTAATCTTCCATCATAATTAGAAGAAGAAGAAACAATCTCTCGTGAAAGAAAACCAAATAATCCACAAATAATAACATTTTCGCCCTAAAAACGAACATTAAAAAGATCTCAAAGGACGAAAAAGCTGACGAAAGGTGAACAACGGATGCTCCTGCCGGGAAGAGTGCTTAAAAACGAAGGTACATCCACTTAAAAAAGGATATAAAGATTTAAAGCTCAACCAAAAAAGCAATCGTTGAACTGATCTTCTTAAATCGATGATGACTATACTCCGGATAATAATTCAGAAACAAGATCTAATAGAAGTTCCCAAGAAGATGTTAAACGCATATATTGTACATTTATCTGAGGATTAAAAGGGCTGCAGTGTATTTCATATTAAATTTGGGCACAAGAAGATTGTGCAGCCCGAACACGGTTGCACAACTAGCCCAGTATTAGGCCGGTGCTGGCTGAGTGCCTTATGATTTTTTTTATTTGCAGCGCAAACCGAGTTTTATTTTGCAGTAATGACACCAAACATTGGGCCAGTGCTCGCCCAGTGCTGGAGATTGGCACTGGGCCAACACTCGAATGCAGTACTGAGCCAGCACTGGCAGCTGACCGTTGGCCGTTCGTTGCACGCCGAAGCTTGGCCGACGCTTGGCGTTGTTTCCACTGCTGGCCAACCACTGGTTCAGGTGGTGTTGAAAAAGATCACTTTAAATGTGAGCACTAATGTCAAATAGAAGAATAATGTTGACAGTAACATTGAGTTAGTTTTAAATAGTTCATGTTAGTCTATATTTAACATGCACTGGCCAATAATATACGCGCATTTGAAATTCTTGGACAGTTATATAAAAAAAAATTTAATTAAAATTATAGTCTTTAACATTTCACGTTACTTTGATCATTATTTATGGGAGACAAACGCTAAGTTCTTTTAAAATTGGGTTTTAAAATAAACCTAATGAGCATTAAATTTATTTTGAAACCAAACACTAAACGAATTTAGCAAAAGAATTGTAATTTGATTCTTATTAGAAACTTTATGCCGGACTGTCCATTTTTTCCGCAAATTTTTTTACGTTAAAGTCGAGTTTCATACAACCTAATTTTTTTAGGGAAAATTTGATTTGATACATGAAATATTTTTAGCTTAAAATTGGATAAACAGTTTGGCGATGGGGGGGGGGAGTAATGAGAACAAATTCGATTTAAAGAAGTTAGAAAAATTATAGAAGTTCCACTGTACAACAAATTCGAGCGAAAGTATGATGAATTAATTAAATTAAATCACCTGTAAAATTTTAATTAGAAATAATGCAATGATGAGTTCTGTGATTAACAGAATTTACTTAATAATTGGAACATTTATGATTTTAATGGTGATGAGAACCAAAATGATCAGATTGAAAGTTCGCATTGCAAACAAATGTAGCTAAAGAGCGAATTACTAATTGCATAATTAAGATTCTATCGTCTCTTCATGGAAATCATCTACTTTTTTCACTTCAAAACTCGCCTATAAATTAATGGAAAGCGTAATTTATTCATTCAAGCTCAACTCACATCGCGTTTAAATTGTCCTCACAAAATACCATAATTATGCAAATCGTATTCAATCAAATTCCAACTATTGATGATAATGATATTTATTATCTTACCGGTTGGTGATAATGGTAATGTGGGTGGGGGCGGTGGTGGACCACCACCCGCACTAAGTGGCGGTCTTGGTGGTTCCATGCTCCACGCGGCGGCACTAGGCAACGGTCCAAATTCACTGCCAATATTCGATCCAATCAACATGACACTGTTTGGCAGTCAGATATTGAAAATTGAGAATTAAACTGAATTTTCTACGTCGTCGTCGCCGAAGAACAATTTCAATTTTCCTCTTTGGATATTTCATAAAAGATGCTAGCAAATGTGAAAAACAAATTGAGGGGAAAACGGTTGAAACTCCAACGCGTGAACTGAAGTATTTTGTCGCGCGATATTTTCAATTGACGATCAAACGATCGATACAACAATTCACAATTTAACACTTCACAAAACGATTTGGCGGAGATGTTTATTCAACTGTATCTTGCCAAAATGCAAATTCAAGGAGTTTAGAACAGTTTAGAATCGTTTTAGGTATTATTATTTTCAACGAATTAGAAGGCTTTTAGTTCAGGGCTATCACTCCGGAATGCGTCCGATACGACGAGAGTTTCGGCGGTCTTAGTACGTTTACAGCCATCTGAAGTAGCTGTTGCGACACCACGAATGCGAACAATTTACAAGACAGTCAAGCTGGGGTGCCAAACTCATTGAAGTCTTCACGCCAAACGATTCCCAATTAGAAGCTGTATTTGCAGCCGATTCAAGATTCAAATCGCGTGGACACGATGCACACACGCAAGCACCGATCGGACGACTAAAGACAGGCCGCTTGGCACCTAAGCGGAAACAAGAAGCCGTACCACTGCCACCGATGCCTAAAAGGCTGCGCTTAACCTGAGCACTCATACACACCGCGTAATCGCGCCTAAACGAAAAAGACCAAAAACCCGAGGTGGCCGTTGTTGCGTCCAGCAGAACGGGCAGGCCGCGGTTGAAGGCCGAGTCAGTAGCATCGCGCCGGGAAAGGTAGGACCCTCTGGTCAATAGCGCCCGTCAAAAACGAGGCAACTGTACTGCCAGGTAAGCCCGCGGGGCTGCGTGAGAGCGAGCGAGTGGTATGACGGCCGCGGCGAGAAACCAGTTCCGCAATTCGCGATTTTCCACTAGAAAACAATCAAAGCAAGAGTAGCGCGAAAATTTGCTCCCCAGTGCCCGGCGAACAATCTGAATCTGAACTCGTATTGTATCTGGAAGCGCGTCTACTGAAAAGCAACTGCTTTGAGTGGAGCTCTATGTCCGGCCAGCTCCCCGCTACCGCACCTATGACGCGGATAACACAACACTCACCTGTGTATGCGCAATCATGCCCATGCGGCCGCTGCTACCGTCCTCCCACTCCCCGCTGCTAAATAAATTCTTGCTTGTTCAATGCACTTCCGAACAAGCGAACTGTCGGCACTAAGCTGACTGGCCGACGCGGCTCCTCCCTTCTCCCGCCAGACATCGAGGCGCGGCCTAAACTCGCCGGCACTCCATTCTTTTTGCCATTGCAAAGCGCAGCCAGAGGTGTTCGGCCAACCATCTGACTGACATCTTCCTTCTCGCTCGACCGCATTTTCAGTGCTTTATATAATGAATCGCCATATGCGCGCTCTGTCTGAACGACGCGAGCACCGCCTCAGCCCATTGTGAGGGAGGCGATTAGCCACGTCCCCCCCAAACCAGCTCCAACTAACTGGGAAATCGGGAGCACCCACCATTGGTTTTGCTAAGCGAGCGCGCGATTGTGTACGATTTGCCGTTTGCGCATTCAACGAGCAGCAGCACCACCAGCATAAGAAGAAGAAGAAGTACCCCACGTGGTAGGGTGGTTTCTGTACGCGGAGAGCTGCAATCGAGGAGGCTCGTATCTTTAGCCGCGCATCTGCATGAGCCGTTGCTTATTTTGACATGTTTTCTCGGTGTAATTTTTCGTTGGTGTGCCCGTCCTTTGACTCGTTGCTCGCTTAATTAAGTATCTTGTTCTGCGGTGTGGCAAAACAACCATTCCGCAAGATTGTGTAACGTTTCGTTTTACGTTTTTTCCCTATTTCCATTAGCATTTTCCCGCCGGGGTCGAAGTCGCGAGGAAGCTGGGAAAGCTTTTATTGCAGAATCTTCATTTGTGCGTTTGGCATCGATTTAGCACTGAACTGAACTGAACTGTTTGCAAATTGCCAGCAAATAGACATCGATTGCGGCTGAAATCGGCCCCGACCTCAACCGGCGTCATGTTGTGCTGAAACTTGAATATAGTGTGCGATGTACATATGTGATTGTTGTTCGTTTATGGATGTTATATGTTTTGCTGTCAAACCGTTTTCCCGATGGAAAATCACTAAGAGCTAGGATTCATGCTGCTTTGAGATGGGAATCCAATGTACGCGAGACAGTTTTTGTTAAGTAATCGTTTGTTTTGGTCTGATTCTCAGCCAATTTTGAGATTTTCATGAATTTTCTTAGATTGCCATCGATTGGGCCACGCAAAACTATCCAACTTGCAGATATTTTTAACATGCAGAATTCAATAGAGCCCAGAGATTGCTAATGGGAAATAGGCAATGATTGGTACAAGAAAATGGGTTTGAATTGCGATGCATGGGAAAATAGCTACAATATAAAATAAATTCAATCCAAAACCGGACAATAGCAAAATAGATCCATTTTACTGAAATTTGCGAGAGGAGATTTTCTGATTTATCGTTTTGATCCGTCACCATCTCATGGATGTGATGTAGGATAGATAACCTGTATTAATAATCAATTGTATACGTTTTGAAACTAGCGTGTAAGCATCGATTGTTTGACGATTAACGTGGTGCATTCCGCTGCATTCTGTTGAAAGCTTTAAAAATCATATAATAGTGACCACAAAAATTGGTTAGCATGTCACTGTAGCGGAATTCATTTTTCTTCATGCATTCACTACATTCGTTTTGAAACAGTTAGAAAGCAATGATGCCCCTATTCAAATTTCACAAAAATATTCACACATTAAGGATGCATTCACTTCTATGTCAATTTCTAGAACCCCAAAAATCCTACATTTATTTATGTTAATTTTAATAACTCTTGAAATACAAATGAACTTCGTCCGAAGTGATGATTTTGCGACGGAAATTGGCGTTATTTTTCATACTAATATTTTCCAGAGCTCCCGAACAGAGTTTGCCAGCAATGGAAACATTGCCAATCGTCGATTTTTGGGAAAAATAGACGAACACTAAATTCTTCGATATCTCAGTAAGTATTACCCACCAGTGGCGAGGGGTGAAAAATTACTGTTGGTAAGCCGCTTACTATTTGAAAGACATGGACCCTTAACAGACAAAGCAGTATATTATGAGCATATAGAGAAAAACTACTGTAATCATTCTTTCTATTGCATACATTTTGAATTACGATCAGTTATGAAATATTATATACATACATATAGACTGCAACAGTATGTATTTCTAAATGGGAGTTTTCGATGATTTTCTAGCATCAATTTTCACAGCTGATTCGCAAGCCGGGAACGCTACCGGCTTTTTGATTTGTTTCTATATCCTATTGAGGAAAACTTAGCTGCCATTCCAACAAACGGGAGTTGAATGCTCAGGGCACCTTAAATTTTTGATGAATTCGAGACTCGGAAAGCTTTGCTGCAACTCTTACAGATGTTGATCGCTTTGCTGGCTATTATAGAACTTTGAGGATGTGTAGAATGAAGAGAATGGAGTATGATGGAATAAACACTGAGATTAAGTGGAACGATTGTGCATGTTTACAGTGATGCATGCAAGTAAATAAACACTTCATTCCCTTATAAAACTGAAGTGTTAGACATTTTTGGAACATATTTGGAAAAGGAAGCCGATGGGAATCGGCTTATATGAACGCTTCGTCACTGTTACCCACACGGAAATGCTGTGTATGAAAAACATGTGCAGAATTAGATATGCAACAAACTTTTGCATACACTATTTTCACGTAGCAGCGATTGCCAAAATTTTAAATGTTAAAAACCATAGGGGAGAAAATGCAGATCATTTCGCGAAGATCTCAGATTCGTTTGACTTCTATCACAAAAAAAAAATGTTAGAAGATAATTGGAGGACAATTTTGTCACGTTTTTTCTATTGCAATCGATGCATAATGGGAAAAATTATTGCATTGTAAAGATGGAGGATTGCATATATGAAAATTTACGATAACTTCAGAATGTTGGAGTAAATTCATTGAAGTTATCAAATGTGCTACATTTTTGAAGATAATTTAACTGGTGATGAGCAATTATTTAAAGAGACTGATGCATCTAAAATTTATTTACGTATCAAGACTATCCGGTGTATCAAACCAAGTTAAAAGAAAGCGGCATAAATGACTTTTTTATTTGCAACTTAGCCTCCCAAGTTGTTTTAGATCCCAATAACAGCCCTAAGCATTGGGCCATTGTCTGTCATCAGTACGGGTTCAGCACTGTTGATGAATTAGACTATGAGTTAAAAGTGCGGCGGCAATGCAATAGGATCTCCAGAAGACGCTGCAGAACTTCGATGGACGCATCCTCGTCTTAACTTTTCACTTTCCAGCAGAACCGAGAGGCGGTAGAGATGTTGATGGAAGAGATAAGAGGACTAACTATCAGCGGATTTTCGGTGAGAAGAAAAGTCTACTGAGCTTGTGGTAGCCCAGGCCAATATGGAGTATGGCTAATCAGCTACGTGAGAAGAAAGCATATGATGTCACAATTGAAAAGCATGAAGAAGAAGAAGGCTGAAGAATATGAAGAGCATCACAATAGCCTCGCGGTGAAAGAGTCTAGAAGCTCGAGAGCCATGAAGCTAGGACACAGCAAAAATGCGATCACAACAAGAAAAGTTGCCAACCTAATAATATCGCGGCCTCAAGTGTAAAAAAGGAGTTAAGAAAGTCTTGTACGAAGATCGATAGTTTGTTTTTACGTATTGCGAAATTGGAAGACTAGCATCGCCCGCCCGCTTAATTTTTCATCGACTAGCATTCTTGATTGCCAGTGCCACGCCAAACGTGGTGCCAGCTCTGGGAACTGATCGTTGGCCATTTACTGTACACCAATGCTTGGCCGATAATTGGCATTGTTTTCATTGCTGAAAAATTCTGTACGAAATGATACTATTATCCTCGATTACCAAACCAGTTGACTAAGTATGAGTATTGTTAATTAAATACAAAACCATTAAAATATATTGTTGTTATTCTAAATTTATTTGTTGCACCAGTGTCCGGTTCAAATATAGGGTGATTCTTTATGAGGTTTGCTTTTTAATCTCAAATAAAAGGCATAAAATTGAATTCTATTGTAAAAATTTTATTATGAGTCGAAAGAATAATCTATGACATTTACTTTTTAAAAATTATCTCATTTAAATGTTGACCGCGACTACGCCGTAAATAGGCCATCCAGAGGGTCCAATTTTGGACGATGCGTTTCAGCATAGCGACCGGTATCTCGCGTAAGGCATGGGTAATGTTGGCTTCCAAAGCGTCGGTTGAAGCTGGCTTATCCCTGAAGACGAGAGACTTCATGTAAACCCAAAGAAAATAATCTAAAGGTGTGATATCACACGATCTAGGCGGCCAATTTACTGGTCCAAAACGTGAAATCAGGTTCTCACCAAAATTATTTCTCAATAGGTCCATTGTTTCTCTCGCTGTATGCGAAGTAGCGCCGTCTTGTTGAAACCAAAGTTCACCGATGCCACAGGCTTCAATTTATAGCAAAAAAATCCGTTATCATGGGGCGATAGCGGTCGCCATTGACGATTACGTTCTGACTGGACTCATTTTGAAAGAAATATAGACCGATAATTCCACCGGCCCATAAACTACACCAAACTGTGCATTTCTGTGGGTGGAGGGGTAACTGTTGAAGCTCTTCAGGTTGTTCATCAGCCTAAATACAATTCTGTTTATTGACGTATCTATTGTGCCAAAAATGAGCCTCATCATTGAACAAAATTTCGCAATATAACAGCGGATTTTTATTGAACTTATTCAGAGCCCATTCACCAAATACACGACGCAAACCTAAGTCACCCGACTTCAATTCTTGCACGAGTTGAATTTTGTATGCCTTAGAACCAAGATATTTTTGTACAATACGCCAAGTTGTTGCGTACGACAAACCAAGCTGTTGAGAACGACGCCGAATCGATTCGTCACTGTGTTCAGCCAGACTCTCAGCTATATCCGCTATATTCTCTTCATTACGTGCTGTATGTGGTCTAATCGGTCGAGTACCTATCATCCAATAATGGATGCTGGGTTTCAAACTTGCGGATGGTATTGGCTATAGTGACAGAGATATATGGTCTTTTAATAATAACATATTCTCTGCTGTTAACTTTTTAGTAAACGGTATCGCACAAAGGCCGTTAGCAACTCAAAATATTGAAAGAAATAAAACGCCAAGTGAACAGACTTGTCACCATATCCAAAATCATGTATCTAGCGGACTCATAGCCAAAGAAGCAAGAGGTCTGAAATTCTGAGCAGTTCGCCTTATACAAAGCAACTTAAACAACAGGCTGCAACGAAAAAAACAAAAACCTATCCGAAAAAAGGAGCTTGCCAAGGTTAAGTCACTGCCAAAGGAAAATGCATCCAAGAATAAAGTATGGGAGTGCTGAGCGATATACAATCACTGAAGATTAGATTGAGTGCATAAGTGACATGAGAAGTACACGTCTTATGTAGATTTCAATCACTTCAAATGTGACGAAGATATACATGTAATTCGCACTCTTGTCTCGATGAGTTGTACAAGAGTGCGCAATCGGGGGTTCATTAAATTTAATACAGTTGAAAGAGTATTACTTTTAAGTCAAGTGTCATAATTTTTTCTGCAACTAAACAACTTCAGTTAACAAATAATATCATTTGTAAAACGTTTCTTATTATTTCTATTAGTAAAATAAATAACTGAAAGTGCGCACTTCTGCACCACCCAACCCTACACTTCCGCCTTTGCATTTATGATTGGAAAATAATCATTAATAATTGCTATCATGTTGTCTAGTGTCTCCACAACAATGTATAACAAAAAAACAGCTTTTTTTAAACTAAACTCAAACAATAGATTGGATGCAATCCACAAACGATATTTCCAAATGATTTAACCCTTGCAGCAATAGAAATATTCATTTAAATGCGCACCAATAGATATCCATTCCGACAACCTGTTTACAATTCATTTAACAGCAAAATATCTGATACTTTTCGTAGCAGTCCCTTGTCAGGGTTTCGGTCTCATTTGTCGGGAACCCTGCTGGGCCGCCGAGGATGAATCTAAAAATTTCACCATAATGGTGTCTATTTTTGCCCATTCTCGGGACGTTTCACACCTTCGAGCGACAAATAAGGGAACTGGAAGTTTGGAAGCGTTGCTAGTTAATCTTCTCCATGCTCCATGGGTGGACAAGACAAAAGGTTTATTTTTACTGACTAACTGGTTTGTATCTTGAAGTCAATAGATATATTTGGAGTTTAGTAGGTGATTGTAATTGATTTCCAGGAAATAACAAATTTAGATTGTCTGTCGGCATGTGTTTCTGTTCTGAATAACTTCAAGTCAGTTCGGTTCTATACCAAAAATATCGAATTTAGCAATTAATTTGCCACTTATGCATTTCCACGATGGTCTACGATGTGAATTAGCTCGGCGTGATCAAACTGTCCCACCCACGCTCGCCCTTGCACACCTTTTTGTTCAGTCGGCCAGGTGCCTTTGCATAATCCAATTACAATCTTTCCCGAAAACATTTCGTATCTGCATTCACATGGCTGCCATCTTTGATTAGATAGCGTTGGAATGCGTACGATTACGAGCGACGGGGATTGTATCCCCGGGCGGCCGGGGAGCCACGACACATTCGAAGCTTATCGCCATTGCATTCGACTACCAAGCGTGCGGCCGACAAAGCAATTTGACACTCTGTCAGGCTTCCAGGCGAGCACACTATTTACTCCGAGCACATAATTACGGGAGCCTATTTACGCTCGTCACTGATTTCCCTGCTACCCGAGACAGTTACGGAGCTCCAACACTCGTGTTTCGCGTGGCGGGGGCACTCAACCAGCTTAGCTAAGCTCGTAATTAACTCAACGCCCCTCCACGCGCCATGCTCGGAAAGCAACGGTACACTGCAAATGGTGCAGCTAATACATGCCCCACGACTGATTGGGGAAACATGACAAAGTTTTGGCTGGCTCCACAGCTCCGCCCCAAGATGAGCGAGTTCGGCTGACATTTGTTCTGTGAAAGCAGATTGCAGCGCGTAGGCTCCTCCTACGTTGAGCGGCAGTGCCGAACGGTAGTCGTTCATGCACCATGAATGCATTTTCTCACAATGGATGGATGCAGCCATTTACGAGTAAATAGGAAGAAGTTGTTCGTTCTGATTGGCCAGCCGTGAGTGGTTTTCGTGGCGCGAGTGGAAATTTGAGTGGATTTGGTGCCAAGAGACGAAATAAGACATGGCGCTGGTGGCATTTGTGACGATGCGATGGTGAATGAAATAAAATGTCATATTTTACATCAACAAAATACTTTGTTTATGAAATAGCGTGTGAAATTATGTTCATTTTTAATTTGATAATGTCCCTATTAAAATATTCTTTGAATTAATTTTACAGTCGTCTTTAATTTTGTATTTGATATATAAATTCGAATGCATACGAACATTTATTTCATTTATTTCTTAGCTACACAGTAAATGGGAAATTCTTGCAACTGACCCGAAAATTGAAATTAAAAATTTTAATGAATTTTTAGCATACATTTTGACGTCTTTAAAATAAAGTGTTTTTTTTTTTTTTAGAAAGAAGTATATTGGAATATAAGCAAAATTCAATCATTGCTCTACTTGCATTTCAGTCAGGATGCTTGCTTCTTTGCTTGCTTCTGTTGATTTATAGGTGGTCTGCATGTATTCCTGTTTATAATGAGACTACGTCTTATGCTAAGTTTATGTTTACTTTCCTCCGAATGTTTTTATTGTTTATTTAACCCTTAAAGAACACTTGGGATCTGGATAACCCAAAAAAAATCTTGCTAATTTTACTCAAAATAGATATTTGAAGATGATATCTGCACCGCCATCTAACAATGATCCAAGGATACTTTTTGACAACTGAGCAAGAGGGTCACTGTGTGTTAATTTTGCTGAAGCGCACAAATGAAAAGACGTGGGGTTACACAGATCTCTTGTGTCCTTTCCGTGCATTTTTGGCAAAAAAATTCGATTTTTTTATATATTTAGTAGATACATTTGTAGATAACGATGGGTCGAGGAAAACACTGCACCCCAGAAGAGATGGCAGTTATTTTAACTTTGTGTAGTGAAAAATCATCACTTCGGGAAATTGGTGTAACTGTTAAACGTTCGGAGAAGTTGGTTGAAAATGCCTTTAAAACACCAAAGATTAAAAAAAGGCTTGGTCAACCATGAAAAACAAATGCTCATGAAGATCGAAAAATTGTGCCTGCTTCGAAATCTAATCCTTTCAAGTCTTCAAAATATATTAAATTAGAATTAAGATTGAATGTTTCTTCAAGAACCATTCGTAGAAGGCTTGCTTGTAGAAAGTAATTTGTATGGTGGAATTGCAAGAAAAGTGCCATTATTACCGAAACAAAACGCAACATAAAACAACGAATAAAATTTGCGAAAGATCATCGAGATTGGAGTGGATGGAATCAAGAAGTGGAGAAACGTGTTGTGGACTGATGAAATTAAAATAAATTTATTTGAGAGTGATGCAGGCAAACCTTCCGAAGACCACCAAGTGCAACAATTCAGGCTCCAATATACAAAAAAAAAACGTGATGCATGGAGGAGGGAGTATTGAATTATGGGGATCATTTTCCTGCTACGGAATTAGTCCGATTCGATTGATTGATGGTAATATGGATAAAATTCAGTATGTTAATATTTTAAGGGGTACAATGCTGCAGAGCATATGCCTATTAAATGGGTCCTGCAACAAGACAATGACCCTAAACATACATCCAAATACGCAAACAAATTCATTGAATATCAAAAAATCCATCTAATGGAATGGCCATCGCAATTGCCCGATTTAAATGGTCTAAAATTCCTATTGGGCGATGCCACCAATTCATTGATTCAATGCCAAACTGATGCATGGATGTACTTAGGAATAATGGTCACGCAACTAAATTTTGAAGAACTTTCTATTTATTTTTAATAAAATGCTCAAATATATGAATTATATAATTTTTTTCAGTGTCTATTGCATTTTCAGTGTCTCAATACCTTTTGTAATTTTTTTATTTTATTGTTTCTTCAAGCAAGCTTAACTGGAGGTGTTTAATTTGTTTGTATAGCATTTAAGTAGAATTATTTATTAAACCGTAAAATAAATTATTACCCTTTTTAAATTTAGAGATTTTATGTTTTTTGTGGCATCGATTGTAACGATTGTAATTCACGTAAATCAAAGAGCTTATTTCAATATTTTTAAGGTATTTTTATTAAAATAAAGGATTTTCTTTTTCGTCAAAAATTTGTATACACATCATTTTTATGTAATTTATTTGATAAAAAATAAGTGTAATAGACGACTCCAGGTTTTTATGGAAATCACGTCATTTATACTCGCAAATAAATACGCTTTTTTCAATGTACCATATTAAACGCATTTAATACGTGAAGTATAGCATCTGTAGGAAATGTTTGAGGTGGTTTTAGATCATAATATTGATAATTTATGAAACTGTGTTATTTTACAACAAGTTCAATTTTCAATTTTTCACTCATTCACTTTTAAGATTTTTTCCCCGAATAATTAAATTGAAAATATTTTTCTCTTGTTTTCTAGTATTTTAACATGACTCATAATTTTTTCCGTGTAAAAACATTCAAAACTCTTGCTTTAGCAGTTATTAATAGTTAGTAGGTTCACTGACACCTCTTCTGTCCTTTATGATATTATTTGATAGTGTGTCCTTTAAGAGATAATCTTGTTTGAAATTGATTTCAAAATATTTTCATCCAAAAAATAGTAATCGATGATTTTAAAGCAACCATCGATAGCAAAACTTCTCAAAAAAAAAACAATTAAATACAATAAGTGATGCAGGAAAATGTACAAGGTTTTATTTATGAAATATGGTAAGAAAGAGGTCAAAAAATTCAAACTAATATTTTAAGCGATAAAATTTCATGATAAAAGGTTTTGTTAAGATTTGAAAAATTAGTGGACAATGTTTTTTGGGGGGGATGTTTGGCATTATTGCCAATAATTTTCGCAACATTTTATTTCGGTGTGCTGTAATGTCTTCTGTTAAATACGTTTGAAACCATTTTCTGCAAGACTTTCTAGGCGAACTATGAAGGTCCTAGGTGCATTTTAAGTCGTAAAAAAGGCTTTTCTCTCTCCTTTTTTATATTTATTGCTATTTTGAGGCAAAGGTAATTTTTTTTTAAATTTTCACCTATCATATCTTATAGAAAATTTAATTACGCAACTTTTATTTTACCAATTATTGTATTTAATTTGTTTTTTTTTTGAGAATCTTCGCTATCGATGGTAGCCTCAAAATCATCGATTACTATTTTTTGGATGAAAATATTTAGTATCGACTTACCTTGCTATATATCGTCATTTTGATATCTGAAAGATAAACAGTGAAATTAGGAGACAATTTTAAATGCGTTGCAACATATAATAATGACAAAAACGTGTCGATTTCTTGACACTATTCGTTTAATTCGTACAGACGATCTTGAAATTAAATCTAATGTTCTTTCCTATTTAGTTTACCAAAGGCGATAGCTTGTCTTTTCGGACATGGTTTAAATGTTAGTGCGCTTAGTGTTCGATGGATAATTATTGTCATTACTCAGATACAGTCGACATCTATAAACACAAATTTCCTAACGCATTAACAATGATGAGATAAGATAGTGGAATAAAATAATAGAACAAAAATCAAATGTGCAATTGATTTCACGACTTGTGTTTAGAGGATTTTTTCAGAATAAATATAGGGAATAAGTAAAAAGCGTGCAGAGGACATCTAAAAATGAGATGTAAAAGAAATAGGCACTTCACGACGTCGTGCGCCATTACACAATAACAACAATAAAGCATAAATTAAGATATATGTATTAATACGCAGTATGTTTCTTTAACAGCAATAAAAATCGAAGACTTTCTTCATACTTTTTTGGTATTATTGAGTGGTCTAAAAAGTTTCTGTCGTTTTTAACTCAAATTTTAAACACACTTTCTTGTTTCCTATAATTTTACTAAACTAAATATGTACCATTTTGGTCGACAATTTGTTACCATTTTTTCTGACAAAACCATTATCCCGTCAAAGTGAAACTTCTGTGGCTTTTTGGTGTAAAATTGATTCTAGTAATTTTTACAGATCTCTTTGAAGACAATTTTACACCATTAAACACTGCAGTCTGTGTGGTAGATGCATTAAAACTTCCCAACTAAACTCTCAAAATTCTTCGACGATATGATGATGGTTGCTTACTTGGCTATCTCGTCCCAATTTTTGCAAACTTTTATCGACTTTTTCAGTGATTACTCGGCCAGGACGAAGTGCATTCTTAACACTTAAATTTGCGGGACGAAATCGAGGGAAAGATTCATTCTAATACGGTATCATCGCCATAAACTGTACAAAGTTTTAAGCAGCTTGCGTTGCGTTCTTTCCTTTTTAGAAATAGAGTTTTAAAATGTATAATTTTTTTCCTTTTTTTTATTATTTCTACAATAACTGCTCAGACAAAATTTCTTGTATCTATTACTGTTCTCGCAGCGAAGGCGATAAACGGTCATTTAATAAAGGTCCAAAATTTCAAGACTTTTTTAAAAAAGAGTTTTGCAAAAAGCCTGAAAGAAACTTTACGTATTTGCGACAAGCTGTATCGATTAAAATTAAAATCATTTTTTTTTCAAACCATCAAAACCTTATTGCGAGCGATTTTAAGATGAACACTGGACTATTAATTAATATCCAATTCGACCTAGCATTTCTTAGACTTAACAATAAGTCGATTAATCCACAGACATGGCAAACGACATACTCACTGTTCGAACAAATGTTAAATTCCCAGCGTCGTGCTTATGATGTTATTGATTGAGTTTCGAATTCACGACAAATCCGATTCCAATCAAATATTCAATTTCAATTAGTCGTTGGCCATTCAAACTCGAAGGGAATTGCCTTTGACACGAATAAACACACAGACACACACAATATACGAGTTAACAGTTTTGGGTTGGATTGAATTTCGATTTATTTTCAATGTGTAATTTGTTCAGTTACATTGACTGCTTCAACTAAAGTTGAATGGTTAAATTAAATCGTTTTAAATTATGTATGACACTTTGCTTTGATTATAGTATCTTTCCGCCACGAGAGTGGAAAATAAATTTCTGAACAAAACTGGAACACTTTATTGGATTTCATGCCCGACAAAATTGTTTGTTATTAACCAATTAGTGGAAGAAATAGAATTGTTCCCACCTTAAAGTAAATTTCACGCATAAATGTAAATGTGCTTCATCTTTGTAGCGTTGTCTGCCGTATAAAAAAAACACTCCTGTGGTCAATTGTTCACCGGTAAAAGCTTTAACCGTTGTTAAACGCACAAAGAGGACAACGAGCTGCTTCCTTTGATCAAATTCAAGATAACGTCCCTTTCCTAACGCTTTTCGGGTAGGTGGTTGAACTTGACCTAGCAGATTTTGTTGAGACGCGTTTTCTTGTACGCATCTACCATTGGTGTGAACAGTTGCAAAGCGCCGGCTGACAATGTCAACTGACACATGGAATCTGCCAGATTTTGATTTTGTTTTGATATTTGGCGATTGGCAATCAATTAGCTGCATGCAGTATGCCACAAAAAAAATGTTTCTGTCAGTGTCGTCAAAGGATCTGGGGTGGATTCGAGCAATAATTTGAACAAATACCACCTAAGTCATCATCCATAGCCATCATATGAAAATCGAGCAAGTGAAAGCATATCGAATTTTATGTAAATCATATTTCGTATTCTGTTTGTATACTTGTGAATATGAATGTGCAACTTCTTTTTATGGTGAAGTGGAAAGTCACAACAGAAATTGCCAACGTGCAAACCTCAAGCACACTTTGGACTATGCACTCAGTACTTTATCAAAAAGACCTGATAACAGCATTACCAAAACCAACAACAGCTATATCCACTTTGCATACACATGCAATAAAACATTTTCCGTGACCAAGGATATCATTTATAACAAAAAGTAAACATGGCAGCGGAACTTGTGCTCGCTCTCCGCCCGCTCAGTCGATTTTCTTTGCTGAATAAACGATATATATGATTTGAAATGTGAGTTCGCATGACTACGATCGTCCACCATGAACGATTTTCATAATTTATGCATGGTCAGTCAGAATTAGTTTGAGTCCCTTTCATTTGTTGCCAGTCAAACGGTATATTCTGAGTTGTGCTTCCTTTATTGATTCTATGAAGTCAAGCGGATTTGCTAGGATGGAAAGGTCAATGTGGCAGTGAGATGGTATCGTTCTGTGGTTACCGAACAGAAGAGAGAGAAAAACGACCAATCGAATATGAAAAACGATTTAGCCGAGTTAGCATGGGATATCCTTGAGCTAATGCTTGAATCCAGGAATGTGGCGTGACAATAATCAGCCATCAACAAAAACACATAGCCGACAAGGTTGGCTTGCATGAAATAAGTGATTGCTTTTTTTTGTTGTTGCGGGAGCAAGGAATCCATTAGAAGGATCATGCGATTTCAAAACGAAGTAAAATGAAAGTAAATTGGACTGTAGTTTTTTTCTGCGGATTTGTAGTTAGTTGTTTGGCGATTTGTTAGTTTCATTTCATAAATTTTTGTGGCTTTCTTTTTGCACTGTTCACACGATAGTTGAAAAAAACAATAAGGACTGGTCTTATTTAGTTGGAGGCATCCTTTGACATAAACTGTTTTGATATTGTGCTCAATAGAATAGAGACAAGGTTGAATTCCAATCTCTGTAATGCATTAATAATGAGTTTAAGCAAAAAGGATACAATTCAAATACGGTATACTTTGCAATCAACCTCTGTGGAAGCGCAAATTAGCAAACATCCCTTTTCAGTGCGCTGTCGTAAACGTCACTAACGATGAGGTGCGTTCTTTGATTCTCACTCCTCGCGACTGTTAGTTTCTTCAAAAGGTGTTGCATAGCTCAAGGCGATGATCAAATGATACAGTTACCAGAAATGGTAATTGCCGGTAAATCCTCCAAGGCTGTCGACAAACGAATTTGTGATGGGAGTCTGGTTTTGGAGATGAAAAGTGCAACTCGTGCGTGCGTAAATCGCTCGCTTGCTCGTTCTTTAATTTATACTGCAACTGATGTTATTTGTGGCTTAAGCCAGTGTTTTCAACCTTTTCATTGGGTGGCCTCCTGATTAAAAAATAAAAGTCGTAGCACATTTTGAACAATGGCGAATGTATGTGATTTGAGTGAGCTCGTGAGACGTCGTGCAAAAAACGTCATATTAACATGCTAAATAGATATCTCGTTACTAAATAGAACTGATAATGAGTTGTCTTGAATTATACTCAAGTAAATTTCCAAGAAAATGCCCCAAATTTGCGACGCTTTAATCGTGGTGCCATATCACCCTAATTTACATCTGATGTTACCTCTTTCCAAAGTCGGCCAATCTGTAGCTTCCCTAAAGCTAGGATTTAAGCAGTACTACGTGGATGCTGCGAATTGGTCCTGGCTGCTTCGAAAAAACTGTGACACGACCAGGCAAACTTGGCACGCACTGTGCTCCAAACGCACCAAGCGGCTTCTCAATATAAGCCGTGAAACCCTGAGTTCCTTCGTTTCCGTACTGACGGGACACTGTTTGATCGGCAGACACGCAGAAAGATTGGGTGTCCCTTTCAATGACTTCTGCCGAAGATGCAGATTAGAGGAAGAGGAAGAAACCATCAAACACTTTCTGTGCGAATGCCCAACACTGTTCAGGAAGCGCATGCAAACCTTGTGCTCGCCCTTCCTGGACAACCTCACGGAGGTAGTTGATTTATACATTGGCTGCATAGCCGGTTTCATACGAGAATCTGGATGGTTCCTGTCATCCCGCAGGTTCTAGTGCCGCACTTATCTTCTGTGGTACCACAATGGATCTACCGTGGCCTAAGTGAGCTACCTTTGTACCTCTTTCTAAGAATGCTGCAAATTTAGACTTTTTGGGGCATGTAATATAGTTGCCCCCTGTTTTCTTCAACGAAAAAAACTAGATAATCTATAAACCGAGAAGATTTTCGATATAAACAGTGGTTTTTTGAGATCAACAGTATTTCTTTTGCTGGTATTGGAAGTGCACAACCTGAGCAGTAAATTGAAACCTATTCGATGTCTTTCTCCCTAATAACAGGCATTACCAATCATCCCATATAACTGTCTAAACTATACTTAGCTTCTACAAAAAGAACCTCTTTTAACGGGCTCTATATTTTCGAAGACAAGTCCATAATTATATGTTCTAAAACTTTTGAATCATCACGAAATAATCAGATACGATGCACCTTTCTGTCTACTAATTCCCTAAATACCCCTTCTAGGCATGATCATTGTATCAGAGCACGCGATCAATCATCGCGATTGTGGACACCCGACATGGTCGAGCACAACAGTCTCCACCGATCAGTTGGGATCGTCAAGACCATCATCATCTGCTCCTAGTTCCTTGACACAGTTTTTCGGAACTGTTCCAGATCCCAAGACACCATGCAACCGACATACAAGTGATTCGAGGCGCGTGCTCATGCGTCTTCTGTTGCAGCGGCATCTATTTTGAAATTCAGATTATCCTTCAGGCCGCGATGGACTCCCAAATGCCCAGAATGAAGAGTTCTACCACCTTGTCTATACCGGACACATCACATCCGTACGAACGTCGTCGTCCAGACGTGCAGCCGTGTCTTATCATTTCTTGTGTGCATCTTCATTCTAATCAACATGATGGCCAACACAATTTGATGCAACGTGACGCGATCAATGATCGACAATTTGATCGTGTACCATACAAAAAAAGGATGTTGGAACCCTTTGGCAGGAGCGAAGCAAAACATTACACGGGAATTAAATCACCACCTGCATGAATATTTGGTGCCGTTGCATTTTTTTTTTTGATCAATTTCTTGCTGTCTCCTTAAAATAGTTCTTGTTATTCGGATTGACATGATCGTTGGCGCTGTTGAGCTGTTTGTGTGGTGCAAAAGCAGATGCACCATTTCATTCCATCAAACAATTTCGTTTTGATAAATGAATGATGAATGAGGCCAACAAGAGCTGCACTTGCCGTGGATTGAATTTGATGTGAACAGAAATAAATGATAGTTAGTTTTAATTTAGGATATCTGCTTTTTTTGTAAGACAAAATCCTAAAAGAAGTTCAAAAATTTCTACTATCCAAAATAGTGAAAATTCGACTAATGCATCTCCAATTAAATACATTTCCCTAACTGTAACAAGCTAAAAATTCAATGCACCGAGTATTTGATAAACGCAACATCCTCTGTCGTAACTTCAATGAATTTCTAGAATTGTCTTTAATTTGTCAGAAATTCTCTTGAACTTATGCAGCTTTGCTGACGCTTTCTGTTTTTTCGCGACTTTTTAGCGCTGAAGAGATGTGAAATCCGAAAACAAATTAAACATTTAAAGATTGAAGATACATTCATATTTAGCCTAATAACTTTTGTGAGGGTAAAAAACAAGAGGTTAACAAAATTTCAAAAACGCTGGCCAAACATGAGGAAATTTGTATTTGACTGCAATTCAGGATAAGGAAAAAGAAACCCCAACATGGTTTTGTAATACAACGGAACAACCGATCGGACAGTAAAAATGGGTTGTTTGAATTCAATATAACTGTTTGGTCAAGGATGACGTTTTATTGCAGTAAAAGAAACGACCATTAAAGTAGCTTGAATGTCAAATGAATGGGTTCAAAAATTAGACATGATGATTGAAGGTGTCTAGACAATAAAATCGAAGAAATCGAAACTTACAATACCTTTTGAAGGAAATAAAAACTGAGAAGACGAAAAGGATACAATGTTCGCATGGTTTGGAAAAACATTATTACTTCGTAGACCATGCAAAAACAACTGTTCGATTCTTGATTTATGATAAAATTATGCCATCAAAGGGAACCATTTTTGGAAGTTTAACTGCATTTACGGAGGTTCCAATGAAAAGTGAGCGAGAGGAGTGAGACCAGAAAAAGCGTGACGAACGAAAAAGCGAACGGAAGTAAGATTTCCTATCAAAAGTGAGCACAATATATATAAATGATGTGCAAATATAAGAGAAAAGCGGCTGGTTCAGTGAGCAGAGCGCCCGACTCTTGCTTTCAAGGTAGAGGGTTCAAATCCCCGCTCCCTTCTTTTTTTTCTAGAAATATTTCAGCGAAGCTTACTTACGACTAAATAGGAGCCCACAACAAAGTATTGTACAACCATTGATGCTGTCTTCTTAAGATATTTAGAAAAATTGTAATCGCAAACAATCGTTTTATATTTCAGTTACCACAAACCTATTGTATCTTTTCTTGAATTTAATTCAGCTGAAAATGTAGAGAATTTGTAGAGAATGTAGAAAACTTCCAGAGTGCTTCACTGCTTTTTTGATTTAAAAATCAAAAAATAGTACAGATTGTAATTATGTACGAGGGTCGATCAAAAAGTCCCGGGGCTTGGTAACATTTTTTAGAGAGGTTTATCTCGAGTAAAACTGATTTTCCGGATTGTTGATAGCACATTTTGAAGCGAAGCATCAGCTGTATAAGTGACCGACTTTTGGCGAAAGAAAAGCAACGTATTTTTGTCAAGTTTTGTGTGAGGTTAGGAAAAACGTTTACAGAAACTTTTTGTACGTTGCAAAAGGCTTTTGAGGATGCATGTTTGAGTCGTTACAAGCGCCATGAGTCGCTCAAAAGGTTTAAAAAAGGTCGGACATTTACAAAAGATGCTTCTCATTCAGGACGACCATCAGTTTTGACTCAAGACGCTCATGCTACGAAAGTGAAGGATCTTGTGCGTTCTGATCGTCATAGACCCATTCAGAAAATGGCAGAGGAATGTTACATTTCATTTGGTTCATGTCAAACAATTTTAACCCAAAAACTGCTTATGACTCGAGTGGTAGCAAAGTTTGTCCCGAAGTAGATGAACGAGGACCAAAAACAACGCAGAGTTCAGGTTTGTGCAGAACTTTTTCAAATGCCATATGACAATGAAAGCTTCTTGAAAACCATCATTACTGGAGATGAAACATATGAAGTGGAAACAAAAGGCGAATCTTCGCAATGGACAACTCAAACATCCCCAAGAATCAATACGGCTCGGCATTGAATTGAACTCTTTTGTAGTCCCAATTAAAGACTTTAGATAGATGTATTTTTTCCAGAAAAACGTTTACGATGCACCCTTCCCTAATTGGTCAATGATGACTCAATAACCTGAAACTAATGTTAACAGCAGCATACCGAAATTAACATACCTGTTCCAGAAAACAAGAAAAAGAATTAACCCATTAACTCCATCCATAATTATTACGATAAAGTCAACATTCAGCGTCAATCGTCATAAATTAGCCTACACATTTTTCCCAATTGGTCCTTGACATTAAATATCAATCTTGGCTACACCTAAATTCAAATCGTGACACTTTTATCGTTGATTAAATGGATATAAAATTCACAAACACCATTAAATATGCCCAATATTTATCGGGAATTGAAAACAAAATCGGTATCAACATCAAATGGATGGAATCAATGAAATTAACATACAGAGAAGAAGAAATAAAATTTTTGGTTACGGCAATACGATGAACTCATCTTGCATTACCCAAAAAAAAGTCGTTAGAATCTAAAATATTTAAAATTCCGTTTGGCGCTATTCCAAATTAAGTAGATAAGCATCTTTTGTCCGGTCATTATTAATTCACAAAAACAAAACAAAAAATCCAATTCATGCGCGGGACAATCGTCAAGAGATCTAAAATTGAGATTTTTATTGAAAAACAACTATCCCGTAAATGGTCAGTGGATGGATCCAAAGAACAAATACAAAACAAAAAACCACTAATAATATTTATTTCATGAGAGAATCAGAAGTTAACTTACAAAGTTAAATATTATGTAAACCCGTTGAAGCTCAATAACTTGGTGTGAAATAAATGGGACTTTTATATTCAGATTGGACACGGCCAGGATGGAAGCGAATGCGGTTTATAAGATCTAAAAATTTATGATCTCTTAATCAAATATTCAAAAAGATTGGACTTAATCAAAGGGGGGAATCAGCTTTGTGCTGAACGCTTTAACTGTTCGCTACCATTCTTTGCGGCATCGTTGACTGTCCTGTGTAGTTTTTTGTCACAAACGAATACAATTCCAGGCAAAAGAATTGCTTGAAAATGAGGTACCGGTTGTTTGGACGGGTTAGGTCTTATTAGATATTCAATAAGCTATTTAAGGTGGATGGACACCCATTTTTGTTGGTATGTTATGTCGAGTTTTGAGGTATTTAAAATGTTCATTTGATTTTAAAGAAATCTGTTAGACTTTTCACTTTGTTGGCTCCATTTCTAATCGAATTACTTCGTGTATCTTGACGAACATCTCACATATAATTAAATCTACAATAATTTCATTATGCAGCATAACTTCAAATTCAATCACATCCTGGCACCTTAAAATCACCCAATCAATTAAAACAAGTTATCGGCTATAATCCAGGCAAAAACAAAACCACCAAATCGCTTGACTTATTGAAATTTCTTATTCAACTGAGAATGAAAAGCAGAAGAAATACGATGTGATAACGATCAAAGCCACTGAACGAATCGATATAAACCTACGCCATTAAGCAAATAGACACTTTTCAGAAACCACTCTTCATAAATCATTTGGTGTCTAGTGAATGTGATTATAAAAACAGTTGGTTTGTATCTATTTTAATTCATTAGTGCATATATAAGATCTTCTTCGTCGTGTTTCCTAAAGTTCAGATTTCACGTGCCCATTTTAAGTTAATTTTTAGTTTTCAGAATGTAGAGGTTCAAGATTTTTTTTATGGTGGTTTTGCATTAAAGCTGCAGAACTTGAAATAAAATTCTTGAAAGTCGTTTGGTATTCTGCAGAGCCAATAATCTTAGTACGATATAAATAGATAGATTGAAGTTACATTCTCCTAAATTATTGCAATTATGATCGTAGAGTCTTTATATATGACTAAATAATGCTTCCAACTAAAACAACAGTTCGCCAACTATAAAAGAATCATCATTTCAATCATGATTTTTTTCGTCATATAAACAAACTTTCTTTTAACATTTTTAGACTGGAAAAAGTGCAAGCAAATGGCTTTCAGTCAAGCCAACACTCATGGTCCCCGGCATGAATCGCCACCTCAGATAGATGTCAAGTCATCAAGTGGTTGCGAATTAACCTTTGCCTAATCTGCGACTTTAGGTTACTCTTAAAACTTATCCAGAACGCTCGGCGAGCCCTAACTTCTATAGGATTACGCCCAATATATCGCTCGTGGTACATTGCCACCAGTAAACCAGTAGCCTTGTACATGTCGTATTCATTGTTGGCAGTAGAGAAGTACTCTTATTCATCAGTCGCAATTGAAAAAACTGAATACGAACGAAAGAAAATTTCACTGGGAAAACAGATCCCGCCAAGATCATCTATGAACAAGTTGAAGTTCGCTCACCTTTCCGAAGAACATTTAAAAGGGAGGTAATTGACCCTGCTCTCCTTTCTTTCTATTAAAAAACCACGGCCATGGGTGAGTATAAACTGAGTAAAAGATGCGGTTTTCATAAAATTATTTTTTTGGGGAGAATTATGGGCAAAGCAGCGACTGGCAAACCAAAAGACAGATTCCGACGGTCCGTATCACAAAATTGGTGAAACAGTAGACGTAAAACAGCAGGTGGAATGAAAAATTAGTAAGGAAACCATTACCTACTCTAATTTATCAGTCGCCTCAATACAAACGAAAGAAAATTGCGCTGGGAAAACAGATTGCAACACGATCTTCATAAAATGAACATTATTTGGAATTTTAAATAGGCGGTAGTAAATCCTGCTCTCAAAAAACCACGTCCATGGGTGAGTAAAAGGTGAGTAAAAGATGTGGTTCTCATAAAATGATTATTTTGGAAGAATTATGGGCTAAGCGACGACTGTAAAATTGATCATGGACAACCAGAAGACTGATTTCGATTGTCCGCATCACAAAATTGATGAAACAGTGGATGTAAAACCACCTGCTGTATGAAAAGTTAGCATGGAAAAATATTATAGTCAAAAATATATGCGTAACTCCCTATGTTGATCCTTGGCTTTAAGCAAGAATAGAAGCTAGTTTATTATTTTGAAACCATTGTTACACATCGGCATAACAGTTTGATAGCAGTAGAAGGATGAAAACACAATTTAATCGAACGGTTGTAAGGCATAAGTATTTATTGAAATAATAAAGAAATATATAAGTCAGAAATATTTGCATTAAGCCTACATATTGCTGGTTTTAAGGATGTTAATTGATCTAGCTACAAACATTGTGTATGTCTTTGCTTTGGGGACCTACCTATCAATGCAAAGCACTGAAACATGCGAAAATCTCTCCCTTTTTATCCCTTTAAAAATATATATACATATGCAAATATGCTGATAAACTTGCAAATGTTTCATTTGCATTCCCACCATACACACTTCAGTTAACTCGGTTGGCTTATTCAACTTCACATTAAGAACACAATCTTAATCAGAAGATCTCATTCGGCTGTATGTAAGTACTGGTGCCTACTTAAGAAGCCATCAATCACTTTCCGCTTAATTAATCACGTCGTGGCTAACTGATGCATTAAAAGGGTACACGAGGGTCCACCTACTCGTAGTACTTGGACGTCTCAAGTGTTCTTTTCCTATGATGGTCAACTGAAAACGGTCGGCGACCAATCGAATAAAAGTTCCAACATTTGATGCCATGCAGAGCCCTACGTTATTTTTTTTAATACTCGTATTTCTCTTCACTATTTGTCCCCACCTTGTTTGTTTGTCTTTTTCGTGTTCATAGTAACTTTTATTCGTTGCTTCAGGCCAGGTAAAGTCCATGTCCTTGCTATCATTGCGTTAGAGGTAGAGTTTATATTGAAAACCTACGCCCGTGGTAATTTCGACACCTTACTATGGCTTCACACTTGAATGGGTAGGTAATGGCACCTATAAGCAACTAATACGTGTGGTCAGGCATATAGGGGCGATACATGCTTTGCTTTGTAACGTGATCCACACTCGCTTGATGGCCGCCACCTATGCTAGTGTGTCCAACCATCACAAAACAGACCTGCAACGATTGATTGGGTTAGCTGAGTGTTGGAGTTCGGGGAATTTCTTATAGCAGGAACGAACAGAGACTACACACTAGTGATGTTTTCTTTGAAAAGAAGGATGCTGAGCGTGTTCCTCTTCATCGAATGTGTGAAATCCAATTGTAGGATTGTATGAGTTTCAAAAAAAAAATATTATAGTATATCAATTTCAAATCAAAGGATATTCTGAAATAATTGCGTGAAGATAGATTGCATGCTAACAGAAACGGCATGCCAGAAGCGGGATCATAGCGCTGTTAGGATTATAGTGCGAGAAGGCTAGTTGCAAGACGCTACTCAACACATATTATCTAAAGATTGTAGATTCTTTATTGGTAGCAAGCCCAAAATTGGTCCAACGAGTCAGATATATTCAGACGCAATTTCAGTGGCAAAAATTTAGCACCGGAAAGGATCGCAAATTTAGTGAAGATACCGAAGCGTTGTACGAAGAGTCACAATGAGGTCACAAAATGTGGAGTATGAATCCACCAAAGGCACAAACACAGGTATCACAAGAAGCTGCTGCAACTCACGAGGACAATGAAGTGAATTTGTCATTAGAGCGGATCAAAATCCCTCACTTCCAAAGAAACTACGCCAATCGGGCGTCATTTTCAGACTATTTCTCTACGAAGGTGCATAGAAATAAAAGGCTTAAAGCAGTGTCCACAAAAGATACGCTATACCCGTTCGTCATAGTCAGGCGAAGTTGAACGACTCATCAAGGACTTTAGCATTACGGGTAGCAATTACGAAGCAGCCTGAGAGATACCTATACCGTTCGTCTTCCGTCTAAGACAGAAACAATCTCCAGTCAGGCATTGTCCCTTAACATGGAGGATGCCACAGTAAGATGGCTCGAATTAAACCTTGACCGTAAAGCGCAGCACAATAAGTTCCTACAAGAATATCTGGATGTAGGACAAATGGAAGAAAATCTAAAAAAGGCAATGTATGATGACCCGTAATATTTTCTGCCTCATCAGGATTAGCTTAAGATTACCAATGTAAGCACGAGCAGTCTTCTAAAGTCACTTTGAACGCCTTCAACGTGGATATTGTGCTCACCGATTCTAACAATATAAGCCAAGCAGTATCGTTACAAAGTGGCATAATCGATTTGTTGGCAGTAGGAGGCTTTTGGTATCCGCAAGTGGTCCTCGAACTGAGGTGATTGAAAACCACGCTTTTCCTGTCCCTTTCGCAATAAAAAACAATAAAAACATTGGGTCTTCAAAAGAATCCTCAACTAGACGTCTTAACCTATAACGTATCGCTATCTGAGCTTAAGGAAAGAAAGGTGACGAAAAGGCTAGTAGCATCAAGTATTGCCTGCCAAATTATTTGACTCATTGTGTTGGTTACAGTCCTCGATGGTCGTAGGAACGATTCTACTGCAATGGCGATGAGATTCTAAAGCCGATTGGGATGACCAACGTCCGGATGACAACATTTGTGATTGATAAAAATTATATTTTGAACTGTCGAGCTCTGGAAAACATCAGCATTTCTTGCTTTGTACGATGCAAACACAAAGAACAAATTAAATTACAACGATGCACTTTTGCAGCGGTCATATATGTGATGGTTGTTAACACCATGAATGAGGTTAGAGCTCACCTACTGACATCGAAGACCGAAGTAGCGCCATTAAAGGTACAATGCATTCTTCGACTAGAATTATGTGGTGCCGCATTGCACTCGCCCAGCACTGGATGCTGGCTCACCTTCTTCACATGCACATCGTTTAACATTCTGCATGTATCCTGAATTGTTATTTTTCAGTAATGGCTCCAAGCATTGGACCAGTGCCGATCGTCAGCGCTGGCCCACTGCTGGGGATTGGCACTGGGCCAGCACTCGAATGCAGTACTGGGCCACTACTCAGCCAGCACTCGCCCAGCACTGGCAGCTGGCCGTTCGTTATACGCCAAGGCTTCGCCGACGCTTGACGTTGTTTTCACTGCTGGCAAACCCTGCTCGGGTATTGTCATTGTTTGGTTTTCGGAACATCCGAGTAAATGGAAAACATATGTAGCAAACAGGGTAAGTGAAATTCATTCACATGTCAATACATTCCGTTCACAAAACCTTGAGTCACGATACAATCCAGTCGATTGTACATCGCGAAATTTAGCCCCGTCGAAACTCATCAATTATGAGTTATCGTGGAAGAGATAGACGTGGTTGCACTATCCAAATCTAGCGTAGAACTCTAAAGCTGATTCAACTTTCAGCGAACTTGACTGAAAGAGTCTACGACACATCTTATTACACATGAATCGAGTGAAATACATCCGTCGCTGAAGAGCACCTACCCTATTCTTCTGGTTTCATCCATCACATCAATCTTGTCGAAATACTCGAACTACTAAAGGTCAATTCGAGTGGTCGCCTATCGCCCAAGTTTCAAATTTCTTGATTGGTACCCACAGTTCTTATCATCCCACGAATTGCAGAGAGTTCACCTATCGCAACAGGCTTCTTTCCATGTGGAATTTCGCCGATCTATATCGTAACTAATTTCCATAGCTTCATATCTCAACGCTGAAGGAATAATCAGGATGGGCGGACGATTACAAAACGCCGATCTAAATGAGTTAAGAAAACCTCCCTTTATTATCAGCACGTCTTGACCTTTGACTATCTTAATGGTAAGGACATTTCATCTAAGAACTTTCCATGGAAGTAATCAAGTTACAATAGCAGCAATAGCGATTTGGGACAATGGAAGGAGATCCTCACACCCAATTTCATAGTTAAAAAGTCAAAGTTTTAGATAAATTGCCTGCTTTTTCAAAGCATATTTCGTTTGCAAATGTAAATACCGAAATTTTGTTAGTCAAAGACTTACTTAGCATCCTTTTAAAATTTGGATCTCTTATTTTTACCGGATCAGTCAGTGTGTCCTTATTTCAACTGCACCCATTGATTGAATCGTTTAGATGAATCAACACCTAACTTTTATTGTCGTATACCGAACTGTTGCATAGAAATTCACAAGTGTATGTAATCGAATAGATGGTGTGAAAGTTACGTTAACAATTCCACAATTGATTCTCATTTCCTTTAGACAATTACTCACTACGAGAACAGAACATGTCAACTGTCTTGAAAGAAAGACATGCAACCAAGCCAAGTTTTTCTGTGACACGTTACATCTGTTCGTAGTCACGTAACATGCAAACATAATAACAATAAGAACCAAAAAACAACAACACAGAACTCGAAGCTTAGATGACACATTTCATATTCGTATCTGACCACTAATATGCGCTGAACCACAACCAAATACCCACACATTATCCAAGATAAACGCTGAAAATTATCGACTTTTAAGTTGACGAAACCGTCACATCAGACATTGTTGCGGCGGCCCGTCCAGGTTTGGCCTCGAAGTCAACTATTTGCTACTCATCAAGAAGACACGTTATTATCGGTGACGGTATCTTCTTGAAACAAACCCGGGAGGAAAGTAGAAAGCCACAAACTATCTTCAAATATATGATGAAACCTCTTATTAAATATTTTTAACAGTTTATATATCGCAGGACAATGAATTCGATTCAGTTCAGTTTGCTTGCGCTAAGCACGGTCAGGTTTTTTTTCTCTTCAAAACCAAAACGGATAGATGTCATTTTCAAAACGGAGAGTAATCCAACATAATAATTTTTTTTGTGACTTTTTGGATGAGTTGTGTTGTTCCGTTCGGGACCACTTAAATAATTTCTAATAATTTTAGACGGGGGTCTGCTTTTAAAGTAATTGGACAAGCACCGAAAGGAAGAGAATTTAATTGGAGTTAGTCACGGAAGTGAAACGGAATAGTAACAATCACGATTGTGTTGGAGACAATTTTTTGATAAAGATTGAAATTGAAGTAACAAGTCTTACAAAAAATTTTTGCCTTTTTTGGAAATTACAGGGCGAATATTAGAATTACTGAAACTTGTAACCCTTGAGACTTTGAAACGAATTGTTCAAGCAGTAAGTATCTTTTTCTATTTGCATAGATTTATGTAGAAAGTTATAATGCCTATATACTGCCCTATATAAAATATCCCGGCTTGTAATGTATTTTAATGAGGAACTACATGAGCCAGAGATATGCAGACTTCTTAGTGCTTTCAGTATATCTCATACATGTACTTACAGAAGTTCGGTGTATTGATCACTGGCAGGCATTCTTACATTCTTATTGTTGTGCTAGCGCTGCGTTGCAAAGATTGCTTCCAATTTGCCAAACGCTTCATAGATATTGAGGCTTGGTCTCCCTATTCCTGCACCAGTTCATGATTTTATAAAAGATCTATGAGTGTAACTTCCAATACACATCATGTTATCAGATATGAGGGGACATCACGTATCTGATAACAAATTATTGAGCACGGTGATCGGAACCGATATACGAGAGTTTATTGGAAGTTTCCGCATCATGAAATCGCACTACTGCAGAGGAAACCTCCCAAAAAAAAGTACTTTGACTAAACATTCAACATAACAACGATGCAGAATATGTACCGAAAACGCTGTGGAGACAAGAACGCATGAAAAGTTTCAATTGAATCTTGTCGTCAAATTTTACACCTCTACCATGTTATGTAATAAAAATGTGTAGGGAATTGTTGGCTCCATGAATTCTAGCTTATTCAATTTGTCGTTATATTTAACCACCTTCCAATAAACTAGATTTGTATGTGGAGCTATTGAAGACTCCTTTCATATTCATCGAGAGCACAGGCAGATCTCTTTATTTGCAATATTTTTATCCATCAATCTAACCAGATTGTGTAGAAAAATTTCGGTAGCTATTTGCTTTTTTTTTTGGAGGGACGCTTCGTTTTTGTTCAAAGCTATACCTTATCTTTTCATTAGTTATTTACATATTGCACTTTTTCACGTTTTTGCATACAGGACTCATTCAGCGAAAACTCGGCGACGCCCCCAACAGACTTGCATTTAAAGGAGGTAGTTGATCCTGTTCTCGTTTCTTTCTGTTAGAGAACGGGTGAGTAGAAAATGCGTTAAAGATGCGGTTCTCATTAAAAAAATGGGGTTATTTACATATTGCACTTTTTCACGTTTTTGCATACAGGACTCATTCAGCGAAAACTCGGCGACGCCCCCAACAGACTTGCATTTAAAGGAGGTAGTTGATCCTGTTCTCGTTTCTTTCTGTTAGAGAACGGGTGAGTAGAAAATGCGTTAAAGATGCGGTTCTCATTAAAAAAATGGGGGGGGGGCAAAGCAGCGACTGGCAAACCAGAAAACGGATCCCAAAGAGTCGCATCGCAAAATTGTTGAAACAGTAGACGTAAAACAGCAGATGGAACGCAAAATTAGCAAGAAAAACATTATAGTTAAAAATATATGTATTGATCCTTGTCTCTAAGCAATTTTATCGAGGGTGTTGCCAAATATTTTACTGAATGAATTTCTGTGTGTTTCCAGGCATCCTATATAATTTCAGTTGTTGTAATTTTTAATAAATGAATACATCTTTTTTTATAAGCTGCTGATTTATTTTTTATCTAGATTATCTGTTGATACATTTCTATCCAATATACTATTCTATCAGCGAAGCTATGGCATCGGTTGCTCAAGAGAACCCTGCTAAAATCCTAGTTATGCCTAGATGTAGATCTATTGATTGGTGATAACGATTGAATTAATAAGATTCATCACAGTCACAACCTCAAATTGTAACCTTAATCTTGCAGAATTTCATACAAGCTACAATCGTCACGGCAATCTTTTAGTGCATGTAACGGATTAATTCAACTTAAATAAAAATCCATCATATATGATCCTGTCAGCAAGTTGTTTGACATCAACATTCATATGTATTAAGACATGCATTGTCAACGGGACAACGGGAAAACAATGATCGCGATCTGTTATCTTCATTTCAATTATTTCAAGAATATAGTCAAATAAATTACAGGCAACAACCAAGCAAGGGTTGATACACTCATTCACCTGTCCGTATCGGCAAAACGACCGTCCGACCGACCGACCCTTTTCGTCACAGTTTTGCGAATGAATTTGCAAAATTTAAGGAGCAATTCCTTCGGCTTCGGGTTGCTTTTTCAGTTAGTGATTCTTCGTACAGATGTTACGTTTGTACCTACGGTGAAATGGTCCCCCCGACAAACGGACAGTGGTCAGGATAAGGCTAATAACATGACAAGGTGTTAATTGATATATTTTTTGTGTGTAACTGCATAAATTTAAAATAAATTAAGCGACATTGTTCGTGCATAGATGTATGATCCAATTAGTTGGAGGAATTTTAATGCATTGACTTGAAATTGTATATTCATTTCCAATGTATTCAGGACTCAGATGCTACGAATCTTATAGTAGATGTGAACAGCTTTAACTTTTGTTTTAAGAAAAAGGAAGATTGCTAGATTGCTTTCTTCATCTTATCAGCCGAAAACTAATTCCAAAGTTACATTTCAATTCATTTATATCTACGTAGTTCGTTTATTTCAGACAAAAAAAATCCATACCATAATGTTCAAATCTCTTCTGCTGAGAATTTTTGAGTGAAAATCTTTCCAAAATGTTATCCAGTTAATATATAAGACAGCAATTAGGGCCCTCTTGAAATAAATAGGAAAATGCATGTGTAGACTATGCTTATGGGACACTTGCTATAGAAAGGTGACTTACCAGAAATGAAATGAATTTCAAAGACAATTTAAAATGCTATTCATATTTTACACTTTTTGTTACTTGTCGACCTGCGCCATTTGCAATTCATATTAATGTTTGCAATTGTTTCTGCCATCTGCGATCGTTTCTGCCATTTGCGACCGTTCCCAAATGTTGTGATCGTTTCCGCCGTCTGCGATCGCTCCCGAGCTAATCATTTGTCGTTTTCATAGTCTGTGATGGATTTGGTTTGTTGCACAAAAAGGACAAGTGGCTCCAATCGCCTCCTTTTGGAAGCTCAAAACTTAAAAATCTGAACAAAATTTGAACTCGCATACGTTTGACAATTTCTACATATGTACATTGGCGCTTTCTCTATTTCCGAGATAATTTTCGATGACATTCTTTGAAGGTATCGATTTTGGCTTTGGATCATTTTTTTTCACGATAAGAGTTTTGCCTCAGACAATCCTGCAAACTTTTAACTTAGATATTTAAAACAGTCTCCATTTTTCGATAAGGTTTTTATGAATTGTTTCATGAAGCATATCAAAATCTTCGTGAAACATTTAGACTTCTGTAAGCCATTAACAGAAACAGAACAAACATGGTGAGGAACCCAACGCTTATTTAGATGAAAAATACTATTGTACAAATCTAAATATATTTTTTCTAAGGCGGTTAAGATAAAATACTGTGGTGCTGTGGGCTTAAAAACATCTTCAACTTTAAACTCTAGCTTTTTTTGTGAGATGGATTGCGTTATGACATGGATCAACGGCGTTAGATTTGTAGGGATTGTTAACCACATCACCCAATTTTTATCTTCATTCGTTTTTTAAACTAATTTCTGCATTAACGGCTGATGTATTACATTTTTTAGGAAGGTAATAGTCCTATTCACCAAGTTTAAATGCAAATATTCCTCAGGACATCAAATGATAACGTTTCATGTATTTTTATGTCTTGATTATTGTATAACGCATATTAATTTAGAATGAAATGTGAGTGAATATTTGCATAACTTTCTCTCAAAAGCATGTAGTTATGTCGTACTTAAATCGCTTTATCTTATATTCGAGCAATGCAGCAAATATCATCATCTTAAATAATGTTGGCCAGCATTAATTTAAAACTGGAAAAATTATCGTCTACCGATTTCTTAGTCAGCACACCTTTTTTAAAATCAAATAGAGATACCCAAAATTGGTCCATAAATCTCAAACAACAACGTTAATTTAGACATTTGGAGTTCTTAAAGATTTTTAGATGCTTTTGCCCTCTCATTTTTCATCTGATAAAACTACATACGTAGGCTTCATCCGTGATCATTAGTTGTTGTTGTTTGTTTGTTTGTTCATTTTTTGTCCCCACTAGTCATGAGCATTTTATCTTTGAAAATTGGCCTGGCTACTAAATAAATACCGAATGCCGAAGCAAAACCTTTATGCTATCGAAATCACAGAAGAAGAAAAACACAACAGATACAGATACAGAGAAAGAGGTTCCCAGTCCTTTCATTGACAGTGTCATTCGTTTAATCGTGCACAAAAACAAAATCGTCTGTATTGTCAGATTGACCGGTGTAACTCGTGCTGAAGTGTTCTTGTTCACGGCTCTCGTTTCCTTTGATATTGCCCACTAGCACCTTTCGCAGCATTTTTCAACACTTAATGGTATACATATCCATTCACAGTCATAATGTATGGTCGCTGACGAAAAATGACCAAAAAAAAAACACGGATGGGATGAATCGAAGAACTTACAGGCATGCTTTTAAACGAAATGATTTTTTATGGAATGAATGCGCGTTGGAAATTAAATAAAAAGTATCTTGAAATAGCGCCTTCTTAATAGCACAGCACAGCATCTGGATGTTGGGCCGTTCCTTGTTTTGTCGTGATTTCGGGAAGAAGAGACGGATACGGACATTTTAGAACTCTGCACACGCGTTTAAGCTAATTAGGTCAGATGTTGTGCACCTTGAAATCATTAAGTACCATGGGTGATGATGGTTTGTCTACTTTTCTTTGCTTGTTAGCTTGTCTTGATCATCCAGGACCTCCAGACACTGGTTTAGACAAACTGAAAAGGATATATCAACGTGACTGGTACTAAAGATACATCTACTATTTGGTAGAGAAACTACTTAGTTGCCATGCTTTTGAATAACCGGGTCCAAAAAAAGGTTTAGATCACCTGCTTATCACCTTCCGACTATCATCACATCTCATTTAGGTTTCCGCCTACTCAACTTGGCCGGTATCTCAGGTATTTCCCTATTCCACTCGCAACACGTCGCGATAAAATAAAACCGTGGTTGTCACCAAATTGGCTGAATGTTGTGCCCTTTCAACTAATTTTTATCAAAATGTCGACAAACCCAAAGAAAGATTGCTTGGACCATCCAATGAAGACATTTATGGTCAAATAGATGGTCTCGTCGGTGCTGCGAGCGAACCTTTTTTCCTACTTTATGGTACCGCAAGGCTTACTAGATTCAAATCGTAACCGAGATGCATCTCTAGTGAGCACATTCGGGCCACTACTACCATTTGTCGCGCAGATTGAAGATACCGTGATTCAATTTAGAAGCAGTGAGTGCAAGGCATGTTCTCATGATCGTCCTGCCATGTGTCGCATGATCATAGAAAGAATGGTGGTAATTTCGATAAGAAAACCCGGTCTGAAAGATACATCTTTTAAGTGGGAACGATGCTGCGCCTTGGTTCTGGTAATCTGCTGTTTCAAGCGGGGCCAAGGATGTAAGGGACCGGGATCAGAGTTGATCCCGGGACGGGCATTCATTCTGCTGCTAGGCACTGACATATTACAAAACATTGGATAAAAATCGTCACTACGTGCCTACAAGAGATCCGATGATGTTTTGAGCCTTTTTCACACCCTGTCCGGCACCAGATACCAGATACATTTACTTTGTTCATAGCTTATGCGTATGCGAGCTGCAGAAAGCCGATAAGAAACCTTGCGACATATTTTACTGTAAAAGATGTCTTAATTGGTTTTTAGAGGCGACCATTCTGTTTTTGTGTTTTTCAATTTGAGATTGTTTTTTTTTAAATCTGAACTCTTAGCCGTCGCACCTTGGAATGGTTTGGTTTTCGGTTGGATGGTAAGGTGTTTTGGTGTGGCGTGCAAGGCTTTTTAGTTACTTTAGGACACATCGATTTTGACAGCATTTAAGGTAAAGTTCTTCTTATCGTAAAAGAGTGTTTTGGTGGTGTGTCCGAAAAGAACGGAGGATGATGTCTCAATTCGAACGAGAACCTTTAAGTGGTCGGCGATTGAAAGAAGTGCTTAAAACGTTCCATTTTAGTAGGCTAATTTTATTTATGGACTTTTCGGAATGTTTGATTGTTTTATATGATGCGACGATACTGAGTTAATGGTGGTTTTATTTGATTTTGATAGTGGGATTTTTAAAAATAAATTGCTAATAATTACAGAGAATGTTGGAAGGCTATTAAAAGTTTGACTTTGAAAGTGAAAGATGTGAGTAGATTGATCGAAGTACTTGTTTGAAAGCAGATTGAAATCTATAGAAAAATGATTCAATGAACAATATGCCGCAATTGTCCATCTCAGCAGGTGGAAAAAAACGGCAATATGTGCTGAAATGTATTTAAACCCTACACCTTTCAAATTTACATCTTTTTCCACGCACTTTATTTAACATCTCTAGACCGCGTTGCATAGGAACCACGATTTACCAGACCTTTACAATTCATCAGAATGTGCAACTGAAGTTGTCTGAAGAATTTTCCTAGACCGAAACACGTTGGGCAACTAAGGTGACAATTATTTCAAATTCGATGTTAACAGGGACTTCGAAATTGTAATGCCGCGTATAAAGTAGAAACAGATTTAACCTTTGCTAATAAATTTCGGCATACGAAAACTAATTCGCATCTACGCTTGATATGTGCAGGATTAAATCAAACCCTTTAAACAGTTTTTCTACAGGTGTGAGGTGGTAAGCCTTAAGCTAACAACTAGGGAATATTCTGATCGCGAATCAGACATAAGAAGTGAGATTAAGAAACAATTGTTTGAAGGAAGAGGTGTTGGTTTCAAGCGGAGCTACAGGATTCAATTCAATTCAATTTTGAAGATTTCCACTTCTTCATGTTCATCATCGAATAAATGGAAGGTAGTCAATCAAACCACATCCCGAAGAGAAAACTTTTGGGTGATCGAATATCCACCCTAGATCGAAGGGCTCCAGTTAGCCTTGCCATGCATGCATGCTGTTTCATTAGCACATTATTTGGCGGCTTGCCGCGTGCAAGACCGCCTTATATTCGTGGTTAGGTTCACTTCCCGTATATTGAAATTCAAACTGTTTGCAATGGCAAAAAGTTGCTGATATCAAAGTGTACAGACGTGAAGAAAATGATAACGCCAGTATTTACGCCATCAAAAAAAAAATTGATAATTTTATGTGATTCTGATGTCATTAATTGATGTTGGTTTTGCGTCACTGAAATGCTTTGTGAAAGTGTAGCAAATCGTCCGATCTACCGAAAATGAACAGATCCTACGTTCATGTGGTTAATACGAAACAGTATCGAACATCACCTTCGCCAGAAAAAAAAAATTTCTTTTCAGTTACTATAAAAAGGTTTCTTATTCAGATGTGGAATCGTTCCTAGTTTTGAAGCAAATAACAAACGATTTCCTAGCTATTATCAAAAAAAACGCGTCGAAAGTTTAAGAATGAAAAATCACAAGAAAAAACTAAACCAAAAATAAATAGGAAATTTGTCTTGTGTATGTTTTAAGACAATGGCGATTTGTTATGCAAAAACAATTTTTGTAATTGTTTAGATGTCTTCTAAATAAAATCCAAATAAATGAGGATGCTAAGCCAAACAGCTTTCGCTTCATTTAGACCTGTCCTGTCTATGGTCCATTGTGGCTTTCCGACGCGGAAACCTTCTGACTCATCCAATGAAACATTCTGATTTCTTAAGAAAATCAAAGAGCTGGTCCATTTTTGTATTACTTAGCTCACTCAGCTAAGTGAAAAAAATGCTCCTAATTGCTTATGCCTTCTAGCAGCTAGAGCCGGAAATCTGCACAGAAGGTACTCTACTGAGCCTGTCTCCGCTAGCTGAAAGCCCAATTTTCTTTGGATGATCACTGAAAGCCATATGGTCCATCATTAAACCCACAAGAAGTTGAAGCTCTGTCCCGAGCTAACACACTAAGAGCACGTTTCGAGTCGTGTTTGGGCTGGATAAGACTAGCAGTACAACATGTGCCTACAATTCTTCAGTGCCTCAATGCAAGCTCATAGGCCGATTTCTTTATATCCTTTTTCCTGCTGACTTTCTCTGCAGCTCACAAGACTGCCACTAACTCAGCCTGCACAACTGTGCAGTACTCGAGGAGCTGCAACGATTTGTTCAGGCCCCAGTCCTCAGAAAATATTCCGGCTCCCTGTCTTGGTTTTCAAGCCATCTTCCAGCCTCCTGTTCTCCCACCCTTCTCTTATCTTTAGCATCCATCCAGGAAAAGCGTTACAAAACTGAGCCCAAAATCAAAAGAACACATATATTCATTTCTTACTCTCATGTCCCTTACAACCATAGATACAAAAATATTTCATACCCCGATTTGTTCAATCATTCACACCCAATCAGGATAGCCAAGATCATAGATAAAGACGACGAAACGCAGTCACCAACTCAAAATACATCTGAATTTTCAATGTAATCCAAGCCATTTCAGTAGGAGCATCTAAATCAGTCGTATTAAGTCTGACCGGCGTGTTTTATATGTGGAAAAGCGACATAAATCAGACTAGCGGCTCAATGATAATAATCATTTAATGAGCCTACAATCACCATCACATCATCAATTTAGCAGTGGGACGTTATAGTGTTCATCAGGTTACCCAATGTTTTTTTTTGTCTTCATGCTCGTTTTCTATGAAAATAAAGATACTCAAAACTGAAAATTATTGAGCGCACGAGTTAAGAGCATCATAAAAACTACATTTTCGGGACGATAAAATGTTATCGTCGTTAGGAAAGATATGAAGTGGACGATGGTGGACAGTGGGAATGATAACTGTGGTAAATAAGTTGTTAACTATGTTTTTTTCTTCTTCCTTCATTAGTTTGGATTTTGATTGCGCAAAGTGGTCTATGAACTGACCTTACAAGAATGTCATCGTCTAGCGAAAAAGAGCGGTAAAAAAGACCATATTTCAATGGGATTTTTTTAATTGTGTTGCGTAGTTTTTGGTGTTAAGCACGAACTAAAAACCCATTAAAAGAATCTCGGCAATATTTAATAGAAGTGTGTGTAGTTAATTTGATTTTTATGTTAATGCTTACGTGCTTGAAAAATTGAAGTGGAATATCCACAAAGAAAAAATTTAACACGTAATTTGACTTAATGGACATGTGGCCTTCTTCGCGCTTGTGTACGACATGGTATTTTAATTTGGCCCATCTTGTAAGCTCAAAGTGTTATAAAATGATTATTACTTTTCGTTCATAATATACTCGTCAATATGAAGACGTATCATGTTTGTGGAAAATTTTCATGATGAAACGAGCAGCTAAAGTGTATTCACATTTAATGATGAATATTTCAGAGAGATTTTTCAGATTACAAATGATCTTCAAATTGTGTATACATATTTTCCTACACAATAGACCCATTCTAATCTGAAAAAATAACCCAGGCCCAGATAAATTCAGATAATATTCAACTAGTCTATCTATGGGTGCCAAAAAAGAACACAAACTCAAGTTTTCATTCATAAAATTTTCAGAAATTTAAACAAAAAATATGTTTCGCATCATTTTCGTTTTAAAAAAATAGCAGAGCTATTCTAAATATTCCTAAATTATAAAAAAAAAAATAGCAGAGCATCAGCTATTCGTCGTGCTTTAGTAGAATCATTGGGTCAATCAATTTCAATGCTCATTGTTTTGCTCTGACGTACATGCTTCTGAAATATTAATGGTATAGAACGATTGTGGACAGTTCGAAAATTTCAACACAAGAAAGAAATAGAACCGCATTGATTATAATCAAAAGACGATCAGAATGTATACCGACAGCCAATTAGCCAAAATAAAGCAGTCAACTCTGGTTCAATCAGTGTACTAATTTGAGTTCTCATGGTGGGAGTGGTCACCAAGGTCAAAGTCACCAAAAAAATCGACGGTGCTACATTAAATAAAGCATAATCCACAAAGGCTTGCTTAACTCTGAACTGAAATCAAAACAATAATTTAGTAACACCGTCAAACATGCAAAAGTTTGGTACAGCAGAGTTTGCCAGCAGTGGAAACAACGCCAAGCCTCGGCGTACAACGATCGGCTAACGGTCAGCTGCCAGTGCTGGCCCAGTGCCAATCCCCAGCACTGGCGATCGGCGCTGGTCCAATGCTTGGAGCCATTAGAGTTTCATTTTGGAGTAGTAGCTTCGAACTATTGGTCAGTGCCGATTCCAGAATTAATTTACAACACTCATCGAGCACACTGAACCAATATCGATCCCCAGTGTCAATTTGCAACGCTCAGCTAGCACTCAACGAGTAGTGCCATTTTACTGGGCCAGCACTGACGAACGAGACTCGGCCAGCGCTATGAGGCGCTCAGCCAGCACTGACTCAGTACTGGGCCATTTGTGCAGCCATGTTCGGGCAGCTCAAAATTACGTGGACTAAAGACACGATGCCCTCTATGAGGCAGAATGAACAAACAAGCGACGAAGGTAGGATGCCCACCTACAATTTTTGAAGAGTTCCTCAAATAACCAACGCAAACTGTTAATAAAAATTTAATGAAAACTCCAGTTTAACAAAATTTAATTAAAATAAACGAAAATTTATGACACTTTCTATTTTCGTAAATGCGACCAAAACCGGAGCGCTTTTTACTGGTCAGCTGCCACTTTCGCTACAAATTTCTTCTCCAACTTGTGGCCACCAAACTGCAGCCATCATTCTACAAGCTGCACAGCATTTCAGTCCTCCGCCTTACCAGAGAACTGATATATTCACCAGGCGATTCAAAAAGGGTCTGTGAGCGTCATATCTTGATTTTGGATCTCCCGAAATTCTCACTGCGATCGCGGTTCTCTTCGATAGTGAGTGCATAATTTTAACTCCTTGCATTCCACTCGTCGCAGCCATGAACGCCAGCAGTACCTTTATCGACAACTGTGTGGCTGGCGGTGGTCGTACCGATATTCTAGTGGTAGTAATGATAGCATTTGCACTGAGTTTATTACATTTGATACAACCAGGGTACGACTTCAGATCGACGATAGATGAAAAGAAGTCTACGAGCGTCAATCAAACAAAAAATAAGACACCAATCAGACGGACTATGATGGTGGACAACTATAAGTTCGAAAATTTGGAATGAACGTACATGGTTGGTGTTTATCTTGAAACAAACGGAAACAAATAGGATGAAACTTAAGGACATATTAATATGTAAAGCGTAGTATAGTTTTCAGTCGTCTTATTGACTTACTTCAGAAAAGATCACCAAAAAGTTATTTTCGTTATGATTGCGTGAAGTGCTGTTTTTAACGAGTGAAGAGTGTGTTAATCACACGAGTTAAACAAGGCGCGAAACGTACGAACGACAAATTCTATCTTATTTCATACAAGCATCAAAAGCGTGGTGGCCAAAGGGTTCAGGGGTCAGCCTGGGTGAATCACATGAAGCATGCGCGAATTTGAGGATGTGATGCACTGACTGTGCTAGTTTTACGTAACACTCGCAGTCGGAGAAATGTTGCACGCACTCGAAGATACCCTAAAATGTTTCACGCACCGAACGAGACCGATTAATCGATTGCTTGATGATTCAATGATCTGAGAATATGCAAAACGGTTTCTCGCATTGTCACAATCCACGGATATGAAATGTAAACCCTGACATTGACCTTTCAGTAAACTGCTGATGTTGCAAGCGAAATACAGTAGCGAGCAGAGAAATCCGGTCAGGTAGAAAAACGAGCATTTCGGGTGCATTATTTCCAGGTAACGGGCAAAAATGGGGTTGGGTACTTTTCCAGGTATGGGACCTTTATGATCGTTATCAGTTTCAGCTAGTTTTTCAAACAGTGAAGTTAGTACAAGTGAAATATATAAAAATGGCAAATAAAAGGAAAATGACCGAAATTAAAAAAACGGAAATAGTGACGTTGTGGAAGGAGAACATGACCACCCGAGCTATAGCCGCAAGGGTAGGATACAGTCAGTCTTCTGTAGCAGAATTTTTAAAAAAATTCAAAACCACTGGATCCACACAGTGGAAAAAAGGCACAGGGGCTAAGAAAATAACAACACCGGCTGAAGATCGCCTGTTAAAAAGAATTTGCCTAAAAGATCGGTTCAAAACTGCGGTAGAAATACGCAAAGAGTTTTTAGAAAAAACTCAAAAGCAGATAAGTGTCCATACAGTGCGCAGACGGCTTGTTGAGGAACATTTAACTGCAAGAATTCCTGCTAAAAAGCCTTTTTTAACGAGAGACATGCGGAAGAAACGCCTAGAATGGGCTAAAAACTATGAGCATTGGACTAATCTGGATTGGCGAAAGGTTATATTTTCCGATGAAAGTAAGTTTAATTTGTTTGGATCCGATAGCTTGCAGTACGTTAGGCGTAGACCCGGAGAGCGTTTAAGTGCCCAATCCATCAAACCAACAGTCAAACACCCACCTGGTAAAATGGTCTGGGGATGTTTTTCCTATTATGGAGTTGGAAAACTGGCTTTATTGATGGAACAGTGAATGCGGCAGTCTATAAAAATATTTTATATGAGCATTTTTTGCCTTCGATGGAGAATCATTTTTCTATGTGTTCTGAGTGCATTTTTCAAGACGATTCTGCACCATCTCACCGTGCCAAAGTGGTCAGTTTTGTATTAATTTTATTGCATGATGTTTAACACATATATATATGTGTATTTAACCACATTTTTCTTTTTCCACAATTTAAGATTAAAGAATTTCATGCCGAAAACCAAATATCTGTTATGATATGGCCAGGAAATAGCCCGGATCTTAATCCGATAGAAAATTTGTGACACATTATGAAAGCATAAGTTAATAAGGAACATCCTAACACAATAAATAAGCTAGTTGTTTTATTAGAAAAAATTTGGTATGACGAATTAAAAGACGAACTACTGCAAGCTTTGATAAATTCAATGCCATCAAGAATTAAAGCAGTTATTAAAAATAATGGAGGGGTCACAAAATATTGAATTTAGTTTTAATTATATGTAAGGTTAATTTCTTAAAAAAAAAACGAAAATGTAAAATGCAAATATTATTTAAGAATATCAAAAAACAAAATTAAATTGTGATAACGAATTATTTTCAATAAATACCAAAATTGTAATAAATCCATTTTATTTACTTTTTTTAAACATTACAACAAGCACATTATAAATTTTTAAACAGTAAATATAATAAGCTAACAGGAAAAAATTACTATGCGACCCTTCATTTAGATTTCTCCAAAAAATAGATAGATAGATAGATAGACCAAACCTACGAACCAGCTACGAACTGGATAGACCTTTTGACGAAACACCAATATTGGTATTGGATCCTGACGAAGGTGTACAGACTTCATGTGGAATGTGTAGACGGTAGACTTGCTAGGATCAATACGAAAAGTCGTCCACCAAGCAAAACACGCAAACTTTGGCCGGACACAATAGATGCAAATAACAAAAACGATGATTAGAATTTGTAAATTGGAGGATAATTTTGTTGGACCAAGACGCCTGGAGGCAGTGTTTAAGGCTGTTGAAGTTCAATTTGGACTGGTGCACGGTTGATGATCAAAAACCGTACGACATCTTCATAGACTGTAGAACAAAGAAACCCAGGAACGCCAGTTTTCTTAAAGTTAAGCTTGAAGCTTAAAGGATGTTCTTCGATCTTGGGTGAGAGCTTGAGAGAACTTGAATATTTGAAGAGTAAATGGTCAAAACAATCGTCAAAAAAGGAGACTTTACTCGTGAAGGCTTCACACAAACAGAATTTGATGGATACTTCATAATTTTTGCTACTAAAAAGATGAGGCACATATATTGTATTTAATTCGATAATTTTCAAGGAAAGCTTATATTAATTTATTTGTTTTCAAGATCAATTGCACTACATGCTGCAAACTGCATCAGCTATTATCATTTTTAAGAAGATGTGAGGTCCACTCTTTTAGTCTCTCCCGAATCGTACAATTTCAACAAAGCTAAGGCATTTCAACCACTGTTGTGATCATTCACACCTGAAGTGTATACATCCTGTCTTCTATGTATTTTCCAATATCTTCACAGTACAATGAAAACAACAATAAATTTATTTTGCTGACCCGCATAATTAATAAGTTGCTACCTTTGATGTACATGTATGTATGTATGAAAATCAAATTCACGCCTTGAGTGCACCGTCAACTTTTCAATTCATTAACCCTCGTGGTGGTCGCCACTTGAAATCATATCACGATTACTAATTCGATTCGAATTGTTGATTTTTCTGTGATTCTCAATATGTTTTTGCTTCCAGTGAAATCTACATTTCAATACTTCAATTTGCTTACCCAGTTTTTTTTTTCTTCTCAATGGCATGTATGTATGTACTACAATACATGCCAGGCCAACTGATGATAGGTCCCGCGAAGAACTTAAGACCATGACTACGATGAGGATTAACATCAATTGATTTTAAAACCATATCCAAATAAGCCCGTGCGCAACCGACATACTCGCCACATTATAATGATAATCTCTTCAAGTGTTGATGCCCGCCGTCGTTTAATTTCCCAACAAACGGCAGCCGAGATCTCGACAATCACATCTTCAATTGGTCTTAATTGGAAAAGGTGTTGAATCACTGAGTTCTTACTGGGTTTTCATTTACAGGGCGAAAATAAAGTTTCCCATTGTTTCGCTATCGACTATTGGACGAATCCGATGAAAGTAACGAAAAAGATTCATTGAACATGAATTCAGATATTCTAAAGATACTTTCGTAGCAAAGATACATTTCATCTTGCCTAGAAGAATCTGCATTTCAATCGATTTCACTGAGCTTCAAGGTTATCCTGTGGTGCTAGACGCCCCCGATCCAGAATAGAAGCTGTAGCCTTTTGAAATGTTCTTGAGATGCCACCATCAAGAGGGTACATGACTTGGCCATAGATACGCGTCAAAAGAGGTGTGCTAATATCAACAGTGAATTGATTTCTGTTAATACCTACATAGATAAATAAATATCCAATAAATTTTCGAGACTAAGATCCCCAGCGATTATACTCAGGCATTATTGAGAATGCGATTATGTTCCGATTGCTTTCGATCCTGATGTTGAACGAGGAGGTTCAATCGTGCTGTCTATGGGTTAAGTGGATATGTAAATATTTGGAAAGTATAAGATCTTTCGAACAAGTGTCGATGGATTCAATTGTGGTGGAAAAAAATTGGTCACGAATTGTTGTGCTCCACTAAGCACGGTGTGTGTACCGTTGTAGTTCAAGAAATATAGTTTGTTAAATTAGAACAGCGAACTTGAGTATCTATCCACTTGACTACCTGTGTGCATTGATTCGTATCGACGGCAAAGAGGGTGAAATATATTTCCTCTAAGGCTGATAATGGTTTTAAACTAGTTGTGATTGTTTTACGTATAATTCATTGCCCACTTGGGTAGGCTCTTCTCACGTCCTGTAGAAGGAAGACAAAAATCACAATTTTAACTCGATCCAGATTAAATCCAAACAAGAAAAACGTGGGAACAAACAAACGCTTCGGTCGTCCGTACTCTGTAGCTCAAACACCAACGTCACCTGAGTTCACTCAGCGACAATGCAACGTGCGCTACCGCATGAAATGCGTGGCTGGTCCCTCCATTAGCAACTCACTCGGGTTGGCTCGTCATACGTTCTACAGAAGGATAACTTTTTGGGTTTTCTTTCTACTCTTAATTTATTTGTACAAAAAACAAAGAAAGTTAAAAACAAAATACAAATGAAAGCAAATTTATACATTTTCTGCATAATACGAGGATGTGTGCACATAGTTCAATAGTCTCTTCTAATTGAAAAGAAGTTAATTTCCATTCTATGCTAATCATACTACTACAGAGAAAATTTTTGTGCACGTATGGTATATTATGATTTGATGCATTTTTTAATAGGTGGGTAGTTTATTTGTACATGAATATGATGATATCTTGTGAAACTCACCTTTTCGTCTCTGGTTTGGCTAATCACGAAATTCTGTGATATATGTCACACTGTTTTATCGAATTTTAGAAGTTTGGCTTCCTTCACGGAGGTTCTAACGAAAAGTCAACGAAAGGAGTGAACCCAGAAAAAGCGTACCGAACGAAAAAGCGAACGGAAGTTTGTCTTAAAATTCAAAGTGAGCACAATACATAGCAATGATGTGCAAATATCAGAGTAGAGCGGCTGGTTCAGTGAGTAGAGCGCCCGACTCGTACTCTCGAGGAACAGGGTTCAAATTCCCGCTCCCTCTGTTTTTGAATTTGTCACATAAATTCCTGAATTTTTCCTGCATTTATCTACATATATACAACATTTTAACCTTTACATATACATTTGCAAAACGAAGCTTAACTTCCCACCGGACACTACCAGAGTGCCTCACTGCTGTTTTTTTCCAAAGATTTTACACGAATACATGGAAAATTTTGGAGGTTAAATTTCAGACCTTAAAACTCTATTGAAAAGAAAAAGCAGAAAATAGGGATAGCTTCTAAATCACGTTTAATTTTAGGAGCTTTAAACATTAGAATGTAAATCCACCACGATCACAAAAATATTTTAAATCACCCAGCAATTTGCAACAATTTCAGTGCTACTCAGTATTTGCTGAAATGATCGGTCATGCACGCTCTTATACAAATGAATATTGAAAGCAATTACCCACATCAAAAATACGAGAAAAATTATAATTACTTGACTACGAAAGCGTAAACGGTAGTGGACGATACACCAGAAAGTTCCACTACCGACAACCGTGTCATATGGCCATCATTCAAACCTAAACCACAGTTTCCAAAGCCGAATTAAGATTGACATTTTAGATGGGATGTTGGAAGATTTGCGAGTGTCATAAGCATATACAAATACTATGCATAAACAGGCTATTAATAACCTGGCAGAAGTTTCGAAGCTGTCTTCAAAAATATTATCCTGAAGAAGTTCAGATTCAAAGTGACACCAAACAAACTATCTACACAAAATCTTGAGAGAGATCTTTCAGCTGAGCAACACGAATCTGCCATGTGCATATCTGGAAGGCAGCTGAGATTGATGAATCTAATAATGGACAACGGGAGAAACTCTTAGTTTTAAATGAGGAATGCGTATCTGGATCGACTAAGCTCCCCAAAATTGCGATAATAGACGATGAGTTTTAGCTATTGGTATTGGCATCGAAAGGGCAGCATTGACATTGCCGAAAAATTGGCGGATACGACGATAGAGGCAACTGAAGAGACTTCAGCAAGCAGACTCGTAGACTTACGAACGGTTCCGTCTGAATCAGATCATATTTGCAACTATTTCTACTGCGAAGTTAGTATGGGATTTATTCAAACTTTTCAACCGAGGAGATGTTCTTATTTGAAGAGGAGACGAATAAATATGTTTTCACTCAGAGTGCTAGCGCACTCCATCATTCTTAGGCAAAAAATATAAGAAAAGAGACTTGTTTCCTTTATTATACGATTTCATTTTTTATTATTTTCAAATGTACATTTCGAACATTAGTTGTGTCCTTCTTCAATGTATTACTGTGTCTGAAGAGAAGACATGGAAGAATGTTTATTAAAGGTACTAGATTTACATACCAATTAATCATATTCTTCCATTGGTTCGTATTCACCATAATTAGATCCCGGTATAACTTTATGACCCCTACAGGATCGATTTAATAAGATCCAAGAAACCGCTCCTCAGGATCGTGGTTCAGACGTTTCGACTCTGGGGTTCTCGCAATCAATAAACTCCCGTAGGCATCCAGCCTAGAATGTTTGTGGACCATTTTTATACATTTCGAGTTTGTCCTTGTGATGTTGTGGCCTTCCTCGACGATGTGTTTGATGATCTAATATCAGTCCTTCCATGTTCGATGGCTACTTCAGATTCTCTAATGTGCTCCTGCACTCTTTTCCGGATCGACCTGATTGTCTGTCCAATCTATACTTTATCGCAATCTGAACATGTGATTTCGTATATGCTGCTTTTTTCTGTTGCAGTTTCTGGACCCAGGATCGTTTTCGTTTCGAGTTTGTTGCTCGTTATCGTCGCTTCGCTGTTGAATTTGGCTAACATACTTTTCAGTTTTCCGCTTATCATTGGGCGTTCAATTGCTACCCGTTTTTTGGTTACTCGACGATTCTCGCTACTTTCTAGGGACGTTAGTTCCCATATTCTCCTCTGATGCTCTATCCTCTTAATACGGTTCTCGATGATTGTCCTGGCGAATCCATTCATTCGTGCCGTTTCTAGGATGTATTTTTTTCCTTCAGTATTAAGAGGGATCGTAACCATTCGGAGAATCATTGAGTTATATGGGGCCATTTTGTGTGTAAATGAGTGAATGGATGTGGTATGGATGGTATCGTCCTTTGAGTGTGAGTTGATGTCAAACTCAAAACTTTTGTTTGTTCTTATTACTTTTAAATCTAAATATGCAATCTCACCATGCTGTTCTTTTTCCATAGTGCATAGCTGGTTACACGTAAGACTTCACTTTATTCCTCCATTCCGGCGTCTTCTTTTGATCCAGAATCCACGTTTTCAGAAGAGGTAACGATTCTTTTATCGGGATGCTGGGAAACAAGGCTTTCACGTCAAACGATGTCATGATCTCGTCATCATTTAGTGTTTCCCATTTTAGTAGATTTTAGGCAGCAAAAAGCCAAGCTTTTAGAAGAACCAAGATACATTCATACTTTGCAAGATTCATTCTAAGATTTAGAGGCACCTAACGCTTAGCATTGAGGGTCAACTGCTGTTCTTACTTTTTGGAGATAGTACCAAAGTACTCACTCAAAATCCAAAGCCTTTTTTAATTAAGAACATACGTCGATTTGGTGCTCTCGTCTTCTTAAACATTAAATTTAAAACTACTAATCACAAAATGTCAGTCACAAATTTAATAACTTCTGTACATTCCAACATTAAAATTTCAATAATTTTTAATAGGCGTTACACTCCTTTATGCTCTAGAACATCAACTTTTTGTCCGAGACTGGTATTCACAGAATCTCATTTTCTGAATTAAATATATAATAGATTAGCTTGAACTCTTTCATTTTCGAAAATCATATCAGTTCTTTGACTTGCATACGTTCTTTGCATGCAGACACTGTGTACCGTCTATCTAAAAGCAATAAATCTGAATCTCACGTTGAATAATAAATTTCACAATTTCGTCTGTTGATTCGCTCATAATTCAAATAGCTGCAAAGGATTTTGTTGTTGTTGTTGTTGTTTTGCTGCTGTTGATAAGACGCGTTCACATAGAACCATGTGAAGCTAGAGAGAGCTCTTTATATTTAGTTGTTGGCTTCTTCTTCTTAACGTCTCAATCTTTGCATTGCAACTGGCTCCTACATGCATATATACCATATGTGTCTTCATATAGTAGGTAGCTATGGTGATATGTGGATACACAATACACAACGTAAAGGTAGCTGGTTAAATTTACATTATGCCATGGCTAAGCCGATTGCCTTTATCTAAATGAGATATGAAAATGCAAACTTCCATTAACACCTTTGAAAATCGCAGAATCGCGGGACAGAGTGAAGTGGTTGCAGTTCTGCGGTTAATTCGACAGCATATAATATGAAGGTAGGACACCAGAAAACCGGGCTATAGTGGTGCCAGTGTTACTTTGGATTGTCACTCGTCGTGATGGGAAGCGAAATCATAGTAATGATGGTGGAACAATTTGTGCATCATTAGGAATATAAAAGAATTGTAATTGTGATTCGAAGGTAATTATGATAAGCGTTACTCGGTTTGGCAACACCAAAAACTAAATTGAAAACAAGATCGCTCAATGGACCGCAAGTAATTCAAACCTGCAGACAATGTGACAACATTCACCGTCATTTTTGATTGTTCAATTGAAATCTTAATAAAAATGAGGATGTCAAAACAGGGAAACATTAAAAAGTGTCGCTCGTAAAGAACTCAACGCTTGTAAGTATCTGCAATTCAATATCCATGTATGTATGTTGGACCCAGGCTCCTGTTTTGTTTTTCCACGTAATTCGGCAAACAGCTAAGTGACAAATTGAGTGGCTCAATCACAAACTATCCGATTAACTGGGCTACCGCCACACAATGGGCTCAAATTCCAACGAGCCCAGCTGTTGTACGAAAATCAGGCAACCAAGACGTTGAAATTATGGCTGACTGTTATCGTAAGTATGTTATAGAGTATCATGAAAAATGACAATGCAACAGAGACGTAGGCGTTTGTAGTCGCCTAAGTGAAAGACACAATAAGCTGAAAGACTTATGAAGGAATATAGTGTCTGTAACAGCGACCTACTACTCCAGAAGCGATGTTTTGAGGGTCTAAAACACGCAGATATCAAACGTTGATCCTTTATCGACAGCCACAATTTATTTACGTCTGGAATACTTTATAGTGTGACTTACTTTTCAATTTTATATCTCTGTGTCTTTTACAAGGATACTACACGCGTTGTTTCATATAAGTGGTAATATGACTGTCTTCATGTAATTTCCAAGTTCAGAGATAATTTGATCGCCACTCTCCAAATTAAGCATCCATAGACACTTTTCCAAAATTTCTCAAATGAAATTTCGCTTAAGGGGGAAATCTAGTGTTGAGCCCGAAAAAATGGTTGTTTTTTTAAATTGATATAGAAAAAAACGACAAAATAAATTGAATTGAAACTTTGTCTATTTATTTATTAATATGTAAAGGGAAAAAATCATATTTATTAAAGAGAGAAAAAACAAAATGGCGGCCGCCGTAATAAAGTACTTCATCAGCATAAAGAACATAAATTGCGCCTCGTAAAATTGTGGCAAATATCCAAATATTTTCTTGTTATTTAGATCATGACGCCATCCGTCATCCCGAAACCACACTTCCCATTTAATAATGGTACCGGCCAAAAGCCTGGAAACAAGAACCTCCATTAGTGTGCAATAAGAGTGTTAGCAAGTAGCTAAACCAAAAGCACACTAGAAGACGAAGTTGTTGACTAGACTAGGAGGTTCTGACCCATGATAAAAAACTGAATATAGAATAGCGACGTAGGCATATATACGAACCAATTGACAGTCGTTATACTTCGCAGATACAAATATTAAAAATAGTTGAAATGTAACGAGCTTAACCCATCAACAAGCTTAACCGTGGTCGTGCTGTCTGGTGACGGATGGTAAATGACAGCACCTGAAGAGGACGCCATCCGTCATCCCGAAATCACACTTCACATTTGTATATTTGTTTATTAATATTTAAAGGTAAAAAATCCTATTTATTAAAGAGAAGAAAACAAAATGGCGGCCGCCGCAATAAAGTACTCTATCAGCATAAAAAAACATCAATTGCGCCTCGTAAAATTGTGGCAAATATCCAAATATTTTCTTGTTATTTAGATCATGAACGCCGAAACGGGCCCTTTTTTCAAAAAGAAAATATGCAAAATTCAACCATCGTAATTTCAAAGGCGTGCCAAATCGTCTAATTTTTTTTAAGTATCCCCTTAACGTTACTCCAAACATTTCCAATGAATTTTATGTCCAAAAACCAAAAAAAAATACCACACACATTGCACGCTCCCGAAAATCATCCCACGAGCAAACACTTTCTCAGCAAACTGTGACGAATGGCATCTTAAAAAGCAATTCAATGGCGCCTGGACTTCTTAAAATAAATCTTCACATACGAATCATTAGATCCATTTAATTTTCCCATCGTTCACATCGTCGCGTTATGATTTCAATCCGAATCGAGTATGTTGCAATACAATCGGACCTTCCACGAATTTCATTGTTCCAGTTTCGCGTCTTAAAACTAAATCATAACAAAATTTAATCCAATTATGACGGTTAGAAACTTACCCAATTCGATTTAGGACGGTAACCAAATGAGTACGATGGACAGGTATCCAGTGTTACGGATTAATCTTTGCATCATTTCGTATAGGTTTTGACAACTTAGATGAGAGTAGATATGAAATTATTGTTCGAAAATGTTGCTTCTTAAGTAAAAGAGATGAGATTAGGTTACTGTAAGCTTTTCCTATGAAATTTCAAGGGTAATTTAAGGGTCGCAAACCGATAATGATGTTATGAGTTTGTTAGTAGTGATAGCGAACATTGAATAACATATTTTATTTATCTTTGACTTGATAAATGTCCAGTGGTGATCTGTGACATATCTTTTAATCATGATTATCATATTGAAGAGAAGTTAAAGGATTTTTCCAAAACATTAATGAATGCACTATCAGTTTCAGCCAGGCTAAAAAAAATGTTTATTTTATGAAACAGTGCTTTCATGTCTCAAGAGTTTGGGTCTAAGAGTATCTTCAAAAATATTGGCTTCGAAATAATTCAAGGACTGTTGAAGTAAAAAACCCGAACAAGGATTTCATTTTGTTTCATGGTTCCAAGATAAAACTCCAGGATAAGTTTATACATATCATAACCTCCTCTGGACCAGTACTTATTCTTATATACGTACAGCGAAGTAACTGAAAAAAGCGATTGCCGACTATTTTAATATTGCGACACAAGACCATCCAGAGAGCAACCATTACACCATTCAACATGGACTTTATCCTGAAAATTTAATTGGTCTTTCAATGGAAAAATGATACGCGAAAAATCTATTCCTTGGGTTATCGCATACTAGACAAACGACGTCAGTGGAGCTCACCATTGTTGGTGCTACTGACCGCACCCAATCAAGGTTAGGTTAAGGGTGGCGGCCTAGACCTCGCTAGCCACATTAGCCATTTTTTGCGATGAAGAAGAAAGCGTACCTATTAAATTCGTTTTTTGGTTACGGTCGCAGAAACTCGGATGCTTCTGAAGCTACAGAGCAAAATCTTTACGAGATTTAGGAAGAATTGACTGCGTCGGTGTCTATTTCTTCTCCTTGGTAAGATCAGCTGTTTGCAGAACAGATACTCTAAAACTTCTACAGCCTCCCAGCTTACACGGATTCTACAACCTTTGGTTGTGGCTACACCCATACGATAGGCAAAGGATATAGAGCATTTCGTCCAATTTATAATCATAATCGTCCATCTGAGCAGCTCATACGCAATACGATGGAAAGATCTATGTCTTCATATGCTCTATTAGACAATGTTCATCCTACACGAACTCGTACAGTGCGTACCAAGATCGGTGTCGCTGAAGGGAGGCAGTATGCGGAGAAACGAAACCAGTGCTTATGGATGGCTCGAAAACGAAGACATGTTCTGGAGCCGGAATATTTTCGGAGGACTGGGGCTTGAGAAAATCATTGAAGATCCCCGAATACTGCACAGTTGTGCAGGCGGAGTTAGTGGAAATCCAGCGAGCGGCAGAGGAAGTCAACAGAAGAAGAGATTTCGATAAAGACATCACTTTCTTTGCAGACAATCAAGCGGTCATATGATTGCTCGAACCAGTCGTAATGTCCGCTAAATTGGTGAAGACCTGTTGGTCTGAACTGAGCAGGATTTCCCTGAAGAACAAACTACCTCTATGTTGGGTTCCTTGGCACAATGAAATGCAAGGTAATGTCAATTCGGATCAGCTTGCTAGGGAGAGATCCTGTGGCGTACAAACGCATAAGGCAGGCAGTGAGTATAGGAGCCTCGATGCTGATAGTAAGGTAGAATATAAAGGAAGCCTTCGAATTAACATCAAGGCGATGGAGAAATTTGCGCTCATGTTACACTACTAGGCTTGAGTGACCCAAAGACGACTCTTAGTTTGTCAGCTCTAGACAGAGCTTGAACGAGGAATCTTGTAGGTGTACTGACGGACCATGTGACTTCCTGTGAACACGCAAGGAGAATCGAGCTAGGGATCTATGATGGAGCTGTGGCGACGAAAAGAAGACAGACTCAGTAAAGCACCTTTTGTGCAGATGTCCGGCTCTAGCTGCTAGGAGGCGTAAGCACTTAGAGGCATTCTTTTCGAGAAACTGAGTGAGCTAAGTACACAAAAATGGACCGGCTCTTGAATTTTCTAAAGAAATCAGGATGATTCAGTGTATAAATCAGAAGATTTCCACATCTAGAATGAACCAAAGCCTGGACAGATCTAAGTGAAGTGGAAGCCGTTTGACTTTACACTCTCATAGCCTAACCTACTACATTCATAATACTGTTTTACTTCTACCGGTGAAGATCGTCGAATACCAAATTTAACAATTTACAATTGAATAAATAATCTCTAACCTCTCTGAAAATACCATGTTTTCCATTATCATACCTTAAATCTCTAATGGCTTTATACTGTTCACCTTTCAAAATAAATTTATCACGCATAATCATCTACCTTATTAATAATTGAATCTTTAACAAAGCGGTAAAAAGCAGATTTGACTTTTAATTCGATTAGCTTAATTAAGCAACAATCACTTGTCGCTCCATAGGCATCGGCCGTATCACCATCAACATGATAATAACATACTGAAAATATGTGATTTTTATGACAATATCGCTGGAAAGAAGAAAGAAAACTTGCAAAAAATGGTAGGCAGTGAGACACTAGTGATGATAGTCTTTCTTTTGTGGTAGCTTACAGCAGCAATTTTAACATCAACACCCCGATTCCATGCGAGTATAGCTATATATGTATATTGATTTAACTTAATCGTTCGATTTGCATACAAAGAGCCAACGATTTTCTTGGATGATATCAATTTCGTCTAAAAGTTTTGTGATGGTCGAGTCGTAATAAAATATGAGACCAATAAATAATTAGATTGGAGATGATTGGTACTTGTCACATGCCTACATGCGCGAAGTAATGCTGTAAAATGTGGCAGCGTGGCTTGCAGCATAGAAGTTATAAATTTTGCTTAATTTCACAGTGTGAACCGCAAAAAAAGTTCAATAAAATCGAGTGGTTTTTAATGGGAATCGTGGGAACAAGATGAATCTTCGTTTTTAATCATCCTAAATTATTTTTATTGGAGGCTATATATATATATATATATATATATATATATATATATATATATATATATATATATATATGTATATATATATATATGTATATATATATATATATATATATATATATGTGTGTGTATATATATGTATATATATATATACCACCCAAGGCGGAAAATCTCAAACCACAATCCACATCCAAAATACGAGAACAATTATAAATACTTGATTACGAAAGCGTCGACGGTGCTGGACGATACACCAGAAAGTTCCACTATCGACAACCGTATCAGATGGTCATCTCCCAGACCAATACCACAGCTTCCAAAGCCGAATTAAGATTGGTAGTGAGATACAAAGCCTGCAACGCAGCGTAAGTAATAGTTCTGATGTCCCGAAGCTGCCAATGATTGTTTTTTCCTCTAGTTTTTCAGCGCCATAAATCCAACTAGAGCTGCCCGAAAAAATTATTGAAATTAAGGATTACGTACAGAAAAATGGTAAAAAATATTTTTGTTGTTTTCTTTTCGTCCAAATTGGATTCAATTAAAGAAAACGATCGGTTAATTGAGTCCTTTGAAACAGTAGATTGTTTCAAATGAAACAGATTCGACCGGGAACGATTGAGAACCTTCAGGAATTTTTACCGAAGAAATTTCTTGATATCTTTGCTAGCAAACATATTTTCTTTCTCTAATAAGAAGCTGGCACGTTGGAATGCATCGCGAAAAAAAGGAAACAGTAATCAAACTGCAGGAAAAATCCACACGTAAAGGAGAAAACCAAAAATTCCTAAGGAAGGTTGAACAACGACAGAGGTTTTCCGTAAAATAGAACAAAACGGGTGTAGAAACTGACTTCACTCAACAATATTAGAAGAAAAAAACAATTTACTGAATCGAGTGAAGAAAACCTTTAAACATTTCCAGTACGAACAGGATGGAAGTCTTTTTTTCCTCTTGTGAAAATCTTTTTCTTTGTTAGCACTCTCCACGAAATTGCAAGAATCAATGGGCACAAATATTTTTGAGGGTATAAAATAGGGCTCTTCAATTAACAGTAGCATACAGTTTTTTGTTAAGATAAATATGTACTGAAAAAAATTATCCGAAGTTATAAAAACAATTACCATTTTTCCTCATTTTTGGAGCTGCTGCTTTACTAAAAATAAAAGCTTTTGAAGGATGGTGTCTGACTTGAAAAATGAGACAAGAGCTTTAAAAAAATTGCCAAAAATTTGATAAAATTTGGATCCGCAGTTTCAGAGAAAACTGCACAAATGTAGGGACGATTTTTGCATGAGAATCGGCTTAGTATCAACTCTTTTTAAGTGAATAGGAACAATGCAATCTAATGGAATAAAAGATATAAATTTTACTGTCCCAATCACATAATTGCATTCTCTGCAATTTCCAGATTGCTTCCATTTAAAGAGCTAATATAGAAAACTGTCGCATATCCAGTATTCTGATCTCATATCCTTTCTTTTAGCAAGCACTGTTAACCATCCACAACTTTTTCGCAATTGCGACCCAACCATTTACAATACATTTTCATTTTGGTATTGCTCGCAAATTAAATTTATGACTCAATTAAGGCATGAAAGATCAGCACAAGATGATCATAGTGCGTAAAAAACACTTGTCTTGTGGCTTAGCGAACAACACACACACATATATACCCGGGGACATGGTCCCGATCCATATCAAGATCATTATTTATGGTGCAATTTCTATACCACAAATTGTCGCGATCCGAAGATCTTTAGATGTGCATACTTACATAGTGTGGTTACTAGATAGCGATCGTCGTGGTTGTTGTTCTTGTTGCAGCTATTAGCAATTTGCCCACCGGGTCTACAATTTCGATTTAGAATAGTTCGTTTCAGCGATCTTATAGACACGCTCCCAAAAGGATACTTTTGAAATGCTCGAAACATACATATGTACATGTTGCGAACGGGTTAATTAAGAGATCAATAAAGATCATAAGAAATTAATTGAAATGATTGGTTGCAGAGAGGGCAGGGTGGATTTGTGGTGAACGTATCGAATGAATTGATGTAGCGATGAATAAATGATGGTAATAGTCAATGGGATATGTGATATCGATTAAATTTAATCTTTTCGCACTTGCTGTTTCCTAACGTTCAAAATGACGATAGCCATCTCTCGATTGGATGTTGTTATCTAGGAAAACATAACATAAGTTTGAAATCCAATCTGTGACGTTTTGGAAGTGTTGAAATTTATGAAATGTTCAAAAAATCGAACTTAATCGATTAAAGCACTTTTTCCGCAGATTTTTCAACGAGAAAAAACGATTTCGCAGTTAGCTTTGTGGCAAGATCTTGTGGAAAGTCACATGCTTAATGAAGAAGCAACTCAGACTAGTTCTCGACATGTTTAAGAATGAGCTATTGAGTTCGATGCAAACTTCTGGACTTCATTTCGGAAAATTCTGGAGGTTTAATCTTGAGACAAGACAACGAACTTGAAATATCGTTCAGGCGAGTTCGTACAAGCGAGTTCATTCAGCCTCTCAAATAAAAGGTTGGAGTTTGCTGGTAGGCCAGCTCAGTTCAACGAGAACACCTACGTTCGTTTTCCTTAATCTGTGCCCCGCGTACTGATCACACGAATTTCGAAAGAATTATCGAGTTCAAAAATGAAACCCCAGTAAATTGAGAAACTATATCTACTGCGTTCCTTCAACAATTCTTTGCGCACAGATTGAATTTTCCTTGATGAAACATGGTCATTCCTAGAACAACAGCAACCTTTATTACTTGGACCCGACTTTCATCCGACTTTCAACCGACTTTCATCCGACTTTCGCCCGACTTTCATCCGACTTTCAACCGACAAATATTCACCAAAACAACAAAACTTTTTGGTCTAGCGGGATGCAACTATTGTTTGTTGTTACAGATGCATCTGTTAATTTGCTCCTTCAGCTGTAAGGAGTTGACATTCTCCCAATTGTCCCTAATCAACTCGTATATGAAAAGATTTGGTTTGGTGCTGTTGTTTTTTGACTTCATTAATTTTGTATCAAATTTTTCAGAAAAATAGTTTGAAGGAATCAAACACGTTTATAAAACATAAAAATATGTTTTTTCACGTGACTTTTTCCCTATTTGAGACAGAATAACTCTCGCCAGTGTACAGTTATTGAAACAAACAATATCGCAAACGACTTGTGACATTATTGTCGTAAAAAATTTTGAAAACGTGTTTCGCGGTAAAAGTGAAAACAAAATAGTTGTGGCGTGTGCAATACGCAAATTTTCTGTAGGAACCATGTTTTTTGAATTATGGGGGTGTCCCAATTGTTTTTCTTTTCAAGATGGCGCCCAAATGATGAGGTCGGCAACTCCAGCAACTTGAACTTCAGTTCACTTTCGTTGCAAAAAACTCATTCTACCTGCAAGCTCAAAATGCACGGTTGAGCCCCCATTTGACTGGACTAATAACATATTGGATCGTATGGATTGACGCTCCCCTTGGACTGAAAATATTAGCAATTTTAGTGATAAGGCATTGAACAGAAGTTTGTTTGCTGTTCGTCGAATATAGTCCCTTCGTCTGTACGAAGGTTCAAATTTGTTTGATCGTTCACTGGGGAGGAACCGTGCATGCATTGGAAGATCCAATAAAATCCAGTAAAGCTCGTAAGATTATGACTTCTACAACCAGTCTCAACCTAAACTGTTTACACAAGGCTTGATACTAAAGGAAGGTAAGCCTCCCCTTGTTAACAACCCAAAAAAACGCCCATTTTATATGAATTATAAAAGTTTACAATACTAGGCCCATTTTTAACTTTCTGTGTGTACTTCAACTATAAGTTATATTCGCTGTATTTTGGGGTCAAAATGAACACAGATTAATTTGTGTAAATTATGCGCAATGTGAAAGCAAAAAAAGATGAAAATCCTGTAGAAAAATGTTTCCAGCGCATTTAACAAATGAACTCAAGGGTGTCAAAAAGCCTCCATTTGCTATAAAAAAAGTTTTGAAATAGGCTTGGGGTCAGAAACACCCCAAAAAGTCAGAAGGTTAAGCAAAAAAAAGGAGATTGTCTGCTCGAAACATGATACAAAGGGGTAGCAACGAGCTTGCCACTTCTAGAAAGTTCGGATCATACATAAAAAAGGATTCAAAATATAGCCGACTAACTAATTAGTCAAAAATTTGCGACAAAATCATAAACAATCGATCGAAGACTTTGCTGTGAAAACACAAACTTGAAAGTGATTATCCTAGAAGTAGAACAATTTCACAAACTACGATCGTAGAAAGTACAAAATCTTCCAAACGCTTTCGAAGAGAACCAAATTCCTTTGCGAGAATGGTACGGCGCAACCAGACGAGTTGGTTTCAATTATGCTCGTATAACTCGTCTGAAAGATATTTCCGTGTTTCCCACATGAGTACCAGCAGATAGTTACCCGAAGAACAATGGTGGGCGCATCCGGATCAGGGCCAAAAAACAGATTGGTCCGATCATGAGATCGATTATAGCGTGCCACCTTGCTCATGATTACTTACTTGCGAGTGCCAGGCGACGGAACAAGTAGCCAAGATTCGAAGCCATCAACATGGACACGGAGGACATTGCATGGCCATAAGTGGGATTTAGTCAGATGAATCTTCCTCACATTGGACTGGGACAAGTTTTCGAACCGTGTTGAGGTGGTGCAACAGTCGAAGAGAGCTTTATTATTCGTGTCAGAGAGATTGGGAAGGCAATTTATACTTGGGCTAATAACAAAACACAGAATGTAAAGTGATTGCTGTTCGAATCACGCAACCAGCAATCATCTTAATTGTTGCACGAGCAATGGGAAATCGGACAAGTTGCAGACGCTGGATGGTAGTTGAACTCGAATGATACCAGTGCCTGTCATTTTCTACTCGACAAACTGAAAAGAATTATTGGCAAAGCAACGCCTTAAGCGCGAAACAGTCTGTTGCGATGAAGATCACAAAATGATCTATAAAATTCAAAATCATATTCACAAAATTCACCTGAGAAAGTTGTAGTTACGAGACAAATTCAGACCTTCAAAAAAAATCTCGTCATACTGAAAATCAAGCTTTCTACATTGAAAAGAAAACCATTCATTCATCTCAAACATTTTTCCTTCACTCGCTGTACAAGATAACTCTTTCGTGCCGTTGATTGGCTCAAGCCTACCTTCTCTTACATCTATTTGTCCTCGATTCAATTGAATCCATCATTTAACTGAAGGACGGTTTCCTTTCAGCGTGTTTTTTTTGCCAGTGAAAGTTGAATATGCACTGTGCTTTTCATGCATGCATGCATGCAACTATCTCAAACGACTTTTTCAAACTCAGAATTTCCATCATAAATAGATGATCGATCACGCAATGTAATTTTGTGATTGAAAAGAATGGCAATATTAAAATTGAAATTATAATTATGAAAATTGTAAAGCCTAAAGATATTCAAAAATGAAAACAGATAAATTTATTGAAATTGGAGTCGTTAACGAATGAAAAATGAACGGCGAATTTAGGGCTGGAGGGGTTTTTTGAATGGTATGAATTATTTCAAAAGAAATTTTGAACAACAAACAGATACTGGTCGTTTCAGTTAGATGTGAGGTCTTCATTTTTCTTAAAAAAGTCTTGCCTCTATTATTTGAGTACGAAAACTTACGAGTACATCAAAATCATTGATGAATAGGATAGAGAAAATAAATTCGATAGATCACCAAAATTTGTGCAGAAAAAAAGCCTGAAAATGTCCCTTCACAAATCTTATACACAGTCAAAAAGATAACTACGGCAATCAAGCAAGATAGTAGAATAATGCCAACTTCCCCAGCAGGGTTTGCCAGCAATCAACAACGCCATGCGTTGACCAAGCCGCGGCGTACAACGAACGGCTAACGGTCAGCTGCTAGTGCTGGGTGAGTACTGACCCAGTACTGCATTCGTGTGCTGGCCCAGTGCTGGAGATTGGCACTGGGCCAGCACTGGCAATCGGTACTGACCCAGTACTGCATTCGTGTGCTGGCCCAGTGCTGGAGATTGGCATTGGGCCAGCACTGGCGATCGGCACTGCCCCAGTGCTTGGAGTCATTACTGCAAAATAAAACTCAGTCTGCGCTGCAGATAAAAAAGTCATCTATGCCGCCTTATTGTGATATGCTTTGATACAATAGATATTCGAGATACGGAAATAATGTGCAAATCCTCCGAATAGTGGTGGATATGGCCGTAATTTTAAAAAGGAGACGACTCAATTTTTCAATATCTCGAAAACAATGACTAGCACGACGATGTGATGAATGCAAATTTGGCGAAAATTTAGTTTGTCGCAACTTTCACACACCTTCTTTGACCATTGCGAAAAAAATATACGTTAAAAATAGTGTGCAAATATAACCAGCAGTAAACAGTTTGCATTTGAGTGCTGGCCCAGTGCTGTAAATTGGCACTGGGCCATACTGGCGATCGACAGTGGCCCAATGTTTGCAGTCATTACTGAAATATAACAATTCAGGACACAAGCAAAATTTTAAACGATTTGAAGGAAGTTCAATAGTGAGCTTCAGTACAAGGTCGTTATAATAATAAGTATTGCATAGTTATAATGCGCTAATGCTATGTAAATTGTAGACATTATTTCTCACAACACTTGACATTATTCCACTTCTGACGCTTGAGAAATAGCTTCGGACAATGTTCAGATGCGTCAAGAGCGATCTACACTGTTATTGACCGCGGTAGTAGCTGGTACATTATCTGCGGCCGTCAACAAGCTGACTGGTGGGACAGTCAGTTTTGGATATCAATCTGATCAGATGCGAAGGAGCTATCAGAAGATAAAATGGACGGCGATAAAACACTTTAGAGGATTGAAGGTAGCATAACGAGAAAAATGGGGCGGCAACTAAGTTTTATAGAGCATGATTTTTAACACCTAGTAGAGGGATAGCTCAAAATGTTTCAGGTAAGACACGTGACTGGAATAATTAATTTTCCTGTCTGTTTATATTTAGTGGGTATCACAAAATGTTGTATTGAGATAAGTATAAATCGTAGACGTACATTATTAGTCAAAAAACTGCAACATTAATAGGTACATATGTTACCTGATGATCCAGCGCAACTTTTCGAGAGTTTCGTGCCTGTGTACCTGCGGATGATGATTGGTACCGCGTCTGCAGTCGAACACAACGGAAATGGGCTTGAGAGAAGCTGCTGCTGCTGGAATGTGTGATATTAAAATCGAATGCGATGATAATCAATGGCACATATGAGGCAAATAAAACCCAATTTCTTTCATCGCTGGAACCAGTTCATCGTAACAGTCCAACGCTTATAATTTACATTCATTTTCAAAAGCACACCACCTTATCTATTTCTTATCAATGGAAGAAAGGGCAAAGTCACCTCTTCGCAAGATCTTCTATTCCTAAACAATACAATCTCATTAGCTAATCCCATGCCGACAACTTCATTCGACTATTCGAAAATTTCGTATTAATTTCTCTATAGACGACTGACGACTAATTAATATGGAATTCAACTTTTCCATGCCAACACCATTATGTGCCCATTAAAAACTACAATACATGATCAATTGGGCCCGGGAACCAGACGGAACGCATTCAATAACAATCGATTAGGCTCCTAGAATTTCAATGAAGATCTTTTCACGTTTTTCCGTTGATTTTATTTGCATAAAGCAATTCGAAATCACTTTAAATTATCTCTAATTTTCGATAAATTTGAATATGAAATGAGATGGGACACCTTCAAATCTTGCTATCTTATATAGACATAAGAGACGGGAATCTTAAAGGTGTCTCGTGTACGATTTATTATAGAAAATTAATATACAATGTAATTCGAATGGATTTGGAAGAAACTAGTTTTTGTTTTCCAAATAAAATCGATGACGTCTTGAATTCATTGTTGAGGAATGTTTAAAGTTTGCTGTTTTCGTTGGCAGATGCAGAGGATTTTAATTAGATGATAGTAAATATCGAAGCTCCAGTCAAGCTAAGATTGGACCAGCAGCCATTTACTTTCTGTGGCTTTATAAGGTCTCCTGCTGCATCCTGCGCCATGTACTGCAACAAAACAACCCGTGGCAAAAGATGGAGATTGAAACCCAAAATCGTTTTAGGACTCTATCCAGCAATTAAGAAACCAATCCCTTGTGCATGATGCAGATACTTGGTGGTCAGCTATTGTAAAGCTGCCAAATTAAGGGTAGGAAAAATTCCATCCATTACGATCACTGGAGCTCTAAGAAATACTCCTACTAAATCAATTTATATGTCAATTATTTGGCTCCCGTTCGAGCTTCCTACGAGAAAGCTGATCAAGCGTTCTGCTATTCGACCTAATTCTCCGGGTTAGGTTATGCCAGATAAGGTTAAGAGGATACTAAGCCTAAACGGCTTCATTTAGATCGATTTTATTCCATTGTGCTCCGTGGACATGAAAATCTTCTTGCTCATTTCGTGAACTATTCTGATTTCTTAAGGAAATCAAGAAGCTGGTCCATTTTGGTAGCCTACTCAGCTCCTCGAAGAAGAATGCAACTACCTTCCAGCAGCTAGAGCCGGACATTTGGTCAAGAGGTCCTCTACTGGCTCTGTCTCCTCTTCGTCGCCGCAGCTCTGACATAGACCACCAGCTGGGAGCTCGATTTTTTTTTGCGTGTTCACCGAAAGCTACATGGTCCATCAGTAAACTCGCAAAATTCCTCGTTGGAGCTCTGCTAACAGACAAAGAGTACGTTTCGAATCATATTCAGGCCATATAAACCTAACAGTGCAACATGTGCCCAAATTACTACATCACCTTAATGCTGGTTCGTAGGCCGATTCCTTTATATCCTGCCTTAGTACCTGCATTGAAACTCCTATCCTCCCTGCCACTAAGTGTACGCCTCGGAATCTTTCTCAAGCAAACTGGTTCGCTTTTATATTGCCATGGACCTCACTGTTCCCAGGAAACTAAGCTCAGGAATAGTTTGTCCTTTGGAAAAATCCTCCTCAGTTCAGATCTACAGATCTTAAATAATTTGGAGGACACTACAACTGGTTCCATCAATCTCATGATCGCTTGACTCTCTACAAAGAAAGTGATGTCTTTGCTAAAGTCCTCTCTCCTGCTGACTTCTGTAGCTCGCAGGACTGCTACTACCTCCGCCTGCACAACTGTGCAGTAATCGAGGAGATTCAAGGATTTGCAATTCTGGATCTGGCACTTGTGTTCGTTTTTGAGCAATATGTGTACACTGACATGGTTCCTCCGCCCACTAGTTCCGTGTTCTACCATTTTTCCAAGGGAAGACGGTCAGTAAGTTTGTGGCTAAAGCTCTGCATTTCTGGTACGCGGGAAACAATGGTCACTCGACTATCGTAAAAAGGAGGTTTTAGTCTGTTTGGTGACAATACATTCCAGAGAAAGAAGTGCACAAACGATTGTTCAGATGCGACAAAAAAATTCTGATTAATTGAACGTTGATTGAACGTTAATCAGGCAATATCAAAGAGTCTTGAGTTCCTCAACAACAAAGCGATAACCCAATAATCTATCACTACTATCGAAGAAATCTTTCCAACCATTGAATTACCTTAATAAGAATCCCACAAACATTTATCTCCTTGCAAGGATTCAAGACACACACATCAGATCAGGTGTTCAAACCAATTTCATGGTATACCTGCTGATTGAATCATCACACCTTCTGCAATTTTCGGGTTAATAAATTACATGTCAGCCAAAAACATCAACATGTATCGTCAGTTAATTTGTTAAATTGCAGTTTGTCTTGAAAATCGCCAGTTGAGTGCATAGTAGACCCTTTAATTTCAGGGTGATTTTGAAAAATACAAATATTTAGATGGCGGCTAAAAATTTCGAAGATTCTTTCACCTTGCCGTCTGCAGGTTCGATAGGAATTGGATAGCTTCATTTCGAAATGAATAAGCTGTAAACAATTCTACCAAAAATTGTCTGGCGAATCAATAAATCGTCGATCAAATTGTTCATGTGTAAGGCTGCAATTTCGGGGATTAAACTGAAACCTTATATCAGCATGCGTATGGCATATTCAACGGACGGATCCATTCATGAAGATTTTCTGAGCTCGCGAATAATAAATAAACTGTTCTACCCGCACATTCAATTATAATTAGAATTGGCAGCTTCCTCGCCAAACCAAACACGTCCAACAGATAAATCCCCGAGACACCTTTCAATTAGATGTACCCAATTAAATTAACACAGTTCGGTCAGCGATTTTCGCTTGGCCTGTTGCTGTGTTGCCTCGCTACCCATCATAAGTGATGTTAACGAATGACTGGTCTGCAGGCCACAATCCTTAAAAATTCATTAATCATACGAAATTATATTATGGAAACGATGGCTCCCGGAGCTGGCAACCAGAAGACAAACGAAACAGTTGAACTTCCTCAAAATATCTTTAGATGTTCGCGCCGAAACACCTCAGGCTTTTCAGAACAGAAGGATCTTGACGAGATGTGGTACCCATTCATAGGCTTAACCCATTCCATTGAGTGGTCCCTGAAAAAAAACCGCTTGCTAGCTGGGCGGCCCGGTTGCTGCTATTAAAGCTGACAGGTGCAAATGATTTTTTCTTAATCCCAAAACGACCGTCGTTGTCGACCGATTATTATCTTTTACTTGTGCATGTGCGTGTATATCTAGGATAGCCTATGCTACTTCTATGTTTGAACAAATGCCTCTATTAATGGGTCCGAAAACACCCAATTTTTTTCTTTAAACATCCCTCCTTCGATGGGGACCCTACCTACCTCGATTGTGGTCTGCAATTCGGTCGATGTCCAAATAAATGTGCATCGACAGACATAATATTCGGAAGGGTTATTTACTATGACTCAATGGAAGACGAAATTTGAATATTAATTAACTACATTTTGTGGGTTTGCTGTCATACAGGAAGTGATAGAAGTATTTGATCGAGAAAATATTATATTTTAGTGAGTTTGCTACCAGCTTGCAAAAAATCTAATGCTTGAGAGCAGTGCAGAATCAAATCATTCTTATAATTCTTATTAAAGCAGTAAAAATCATTATATTTATTTCTCATAATCATGGTGAGTGGAGTTTTCAGTGCGTCCTTTTCGATAATATTTGACCTAATTGGCTTTAAAAATACGCAATCATACCATCATATTTTTAAACGTAATAATGGATGAACCATTTGCATGTCTAAGACTCCTTTTTTTACCCCTTTTAACTCTTGATCACTGCAGTGTATCTTAAGCAGAATTTTTGGCCGAAAACTTAAACGATGAACTGTCTTAATTCTGATAATTTTAACCCAATCATAAAAAGACAGGTTGTGATAGCATTGGGATATAACGCCGCTGAGCTAACTTCAAAACCTTCCACAGTTATTTAACTTTGCTTCCGTCTTAAAATTTGAAAAAGAAAGGACCAATTATGCCGCCGGCATGCAAATCACACCAGACAGGGCCCTTTTCGGGATGTAATGCGGCTTAAAAAGCCTCTTGAAGATTATCTTTACGCCAAAAACGGCAATTTTGCTTATTTACAAACCCATTAAACCAGAAATGGGCCTCATCACTGAAAATTATTTGACGGTTCGACTATCAACTCATTCTCAACCGACTTATCAAAAGTGTGACGCAAACGACGGTCCAATGGCTTCAATTGCTGCGCTAGCTGCATCTTATTAGGCTTTATTCTAGATCTTCTCTCAAAAGTTTCCATATGGTGGACGGATAGAGTCCAAGTTGCTGAAAACGACGTAGAAACGATAAATTTGGATTTTCAGTCACACTACCCTCTACGACAGCTACATCTGCCTTGGGACGCACTGTACGAGCTCGTGTTGGATGAAAATTGTCCAATAGAGCATATGGATACATAGATTTTTTCATCGTATAGAGCGTATGAACTGCTCAGATAGACGATTATGATTATAAATTCGACGAAGTGAAATTGGACAGCTAGCATGACAGATATTTCTACCGGAAGTTCTATACCTCTAAAAAACAATGATTTTTTCTCGGTCGGGTAGGCTTTCTTCACAGTCTTTCGGATTTTTTGAAAATGTGACTATTGAGAAGTAGATTGTAGTTAAAAGTATACCTTCAAAGAGACACATTGATTGTTTTGGAATAATTTAATTTCGTCGGAATTTTGTAATCGAGCAGCTAGATCGCTAAAGCTCCGAAATGAGATTCGGCACCACGGCAAGATAACTTACCCCCGATATTACGCGCTGAACTGAGATGGTCTGCCAGCAGCCATCGCACATCTTGCTATGTAGAGTCCAAACCTAAATTAGTCAGCCCGACAAAACGGGTTGTTGTCTCGTCCCGGGACTGAACGTTTGTAAGGTCAATCTGATTAAAGTCTGATTCGCTTAAATTTTGTCACGATTTTGTTCACGTACGCAATCATTTCATTACAATATGTGAAACGTAAAATTTGGTAGGAGGATTCAATAAATACGATGGTTACAATAACTTTCATCATTTCGAACACCGCTAAGAAAATAATCGATTGAAAAACTAAATTTGATATAATAAAAGTACCGAAAATTTTAAATTTAGGCAGCACAAGCTCATGAAGATTTTTGAAGAAATATTTAATCATTTATTTTAATTAATGATTTATTGATAATAATTAATACGATTCTATTACAAACTTTTCTTCTTCCTTAATTCATCGTCTTGGAAGTACTAAGCGAACAAAAAAATATTTGAGTGCATATATAAAAGCACAAGTTCGATACAAAGAGATGAAGGAGATGGAGGTTTGAAGGAGGTGGACATGGTGGTAAAATAAGACATGACAATGTACAGACGCTAATTGGCATGTTTTGTAGAATTTTTTTCTCATAAGGTTAAAAAATAGAGCGACAAATCACCCTCACTGTTTCTGCTTTCTGAAAAAACGATGACCTATGTTTCGATTGAATCTAAATGCGTGAAAAATTGAAGCGAAAAACTTGCTTGCATTCGATATAAACAAACGCATAAAGATTTTTCATTTGTATTTGATTCAATTTCAATATCAGTGGTTTTAAAAGCGCTAGACTGTATCGCCATTTGATTGCAAATTTAGAACTCAGCTTGCATGATAAAATATTACTAACTCAAACTAAATTAAGTGTTAAATATCGTTTACTTTCCACTACAAATAATTATTTATCGCCCTCGTATTTTTATCACTCAATTAGTGAAATTAACGAATCATAACAATTGCGCACAGTGCTCAATTATTTCGTCGTAACGAATTGTATTATATACACAAAAGTATATCGATTTGGTTACCTGCCGTATGTTAATTGCGATATTTTGCAGTACGATTGATTATTTGATAACAATGGCTGCATACAGCCTGAGTAGACTATGTAAAATTACAAATTACATGTGAACCGAGTCCGATTTGCTTTACTAGCATTTCAAACGAATATAGCGTTAATTGTAGCGACCATCATGCAGCAAAGTGTGTCGAATGGATGCAACGTAATTTTTTTTCACCTTCATAGGATTTCATAGGATTCGTTCCACTCATATGAACGATATCCGAAATAACCTTGACCACATTCATTTGATCAAGTCCACATACGATGCCGGGCGTTGTGAGAAGAACGCGCCTCTGCTCAACACACAATCAAGATGAATTTCCACTCATTTTTCTTAGCGATTTATAGAAATTAATCTTGGGTTAAATAAATACCCAACATTGCGACAAATCGCTGACAATCACAAGTGGAAGTGAAAATGTTGACATCGAATTTCCCACCAGTTTTTTTGATGAACGAACATAAGTTTATTAATGACCAGGCATTTGTCTTGCGGACGAACTCGCACCTTTTTTGATGTCTTTATTTGTACGTTATATGATTTTACAATCAGAAGCCGAAAAGTATCTTCACGATGATCAATCAACATCCCACGCTTGCAGTCTCAATGGTGATAAGATTAAGAGGCTATCATTTATTATGTATTCAAGACGAAGGCGATACAAGTTGAAGGAGTCACTTGTTTAACGATTACACCTGCAGATATGTTTATATGCTGGTGGATGCACGATTGGCAGCGTAAGAAATCCGTCGTGATTCGATTTGGAGAAAAAAAACCCTTAAATTTTGGACCTGGAGTAGATGCTTTTTGAACGGCCATAATGTTTGTTATATTTCGACAATGGAGTCGATCAAGTGAACTTTCTAGAAATAAAACTTATTTAAGTACATCACTTTTCCGAGGGTACACTGTTTGATATCCAGACCCCGGTGTACTCTTTTAAAGGTTAAAGATAAGGACATTCCAAGTTCAAATGATTTTTTTATGCAATTATCATTGATTTTGCTGCGATTTGGTTCAATTTATGCGGAATTTTCGCACACTATTCTGAGTTAAATATATATTTCTAGATTCAAGATGTTTCCAAAACTATCTATCTTTGAATTTTAACACAGTGCTGACTTATTTTTGCAAATACGACCAGTAAATCGCTTGAATATTTAAGCACGCCACCCCCACCCCCCAAAGAAACTTGCCCTATCAGGGCGTTGATACGTTCATGGTCCATATGCAGCATCATTTTTCACCGCAGCCATCGAGTTCATAGCTGTACACCCTCTTGTAAGTTGGAAGTTGGTCGCATTCCAATTGCATACAACGATACGTACTCGATTCGTCAGTTTCTGCTGAAAACGCATGTGGTTGCCGCTTGCGCATGAGAGATAAGAATTTTAGAAAAGTGACGATAAAAAGGATGTGAGTGTAAAGAAAACAAAACCAACGGACACAAAAAGACATAGAACTCCGCCACGTCATGCAACTTTATATCTGTTTCTGGATTTCTGTCTGGATTTTATATTATCTTTGCACAATTTGTTATTATTTGCCTAAATTTATGTGTAAAACTTTATTAAAATTTAAAAAAGAAAAAGAAAAATGACTAAAATCTTTATAAAATTAAACACTTGATTTTTTTGACTTACAAATTTTTGTTAATACGACGCGTTTCGATTCTTAGATCATCTTCAGGTTACATACAATTTACAAATAATCTAAGGATCGAAACGCGTTGTATTAATAAAAATTTGTGAGTCAAAAAAATCAAGTGTTTAATTTTATAAAGATTCAATTCCATTCTGACTCATCAAGAGTACACACAACTTTCTATAGCTGAAGAAAAATGACACTATCTGAGAAAAATAAAACAAATATATAAGAAAAAAATTTAATTCCTTTTTTAAGTTTGATCTCGTCAGTAGCATGACGACAGCTTCAGAAGCGATTTTCTCAAGGAGTCATGATTATTTTTTCTGGTGTGTTCTTTTTTTCTCACGACCTTGAAATCAATTTGGTGTTATATTTTTTATTGGGATCGCCACTCTGCGGTTGACTTAACATTTTTTACAGTGTCAGCCATTTGTCTCCCCATCATTGAGGGGTATGTAAAATCCCACAAATCATTTCACTTGTTTGACTGAGCCTTAAGGATGTGCAGCATGAAGGGTCGCCTCACAGGTGGTTGAGATGCTTTCATTCAGGGTAAGATTTTTGGCTGGTTGTTTACGTGAGCGGGAAGCAAAGGCAAATGTGAAATAGTCAGGAATACGAAAGTTGTATAAGTATTTACGCGTTTTGTTTTTTTGGGTCGGGAAGACCACTAGCCCATCGTCAATCGAAGTTCTGTCCATCACATCCTTATCTCAAACAAAGACAAATCCAGAATGGTCTCCCAAAAAACAGCAAACACTTATTTACTGATGAATTTTTGGCGCCGCCCGATAAATAAGTTTCATCAAAACAAGACCATCGAACATGGACACTGTTAAAGTCTTTGAAGTTGGTTATACTCAAATAAAATAGTTTAATTGGCCGCGGATCAGCGAAAAAGTATCACTTGTTTGAGAAACTTAATGTTTTTCTTTCTTGTTTTTGTAAAGATCTCGAACAACTGTTTTTCTTTTAATATTTCATTGGACATCACTTTTTCCTTAACTCTAATTCGAAGATGATTCTCAGTTCCTGTCAACATTTGTCTTGGTTTCTCACTTGCGCGAAATCATTCAAATCAGATTCACTACTTCCAGATTTCTTATAAAACCGAAGTTTCTAGCAATAAATAAATTTGTTGTATGACTTCAACGTCTCGAAAGATCATTCATTTCATGCAAATGAAATGAACAAATTGCAAGCATATAACATGCCATAAAATTGCGTACAAAGTTGCATGAATGCGTGTGTGCAAAGTTTTTAATCTTGAAATCAATTAAATGCCATAAACAGAGGTCTACGTCCATATTAAAATGTTTAATCAACATAAATTGTTCATTTTCCAGATACGCCTAACAACCGTTTTTAACATTCAGGTACCTACACTCTTTGGAAAGCCCTTAATCGTTCTTAAATCTTTGCTGTCGTGAACCTTGCACTTAAGACCATTCCAATCCGATATCTCTGTCGCTGAAAAGATACATTCCCCCCCCCCCCGCGAGACAAGCGCCACTTTTCTTCTCGTCAGCAGCATACAAAGTTTCAGTGCAAATCTTGGTTGTATCGTATTTGATGCCCAAGCCACAATAAACCATTTTACAGCACATCATCAAATACAAAAATGTTTTTACGACCAATTAAAACTCGCCCTCGAATAGTCCTGGTCTGCGTTTTGACGTCCTCCAAGGATAGTTCGTCAACAGGCGAAGATCTTTAATGGCCCAAAAGTGCTTACACAAACTCTTCATGCTCACAATAAACGATCGCGATGAGCACTTTGGTGGGTACTTTGCCTGAGGGCTAAGACGTCTAAAGATACGACATTCATTGGAAGGTGATCGCGCAGATATGACCATCGGCCGTCATTCATCTTGTCCAGATTTACCTTGCCCCGGTTTTACGATCCCAACTAGATTTTTGCAAATACGATTCGGTCAATCAATTGAGTCAGCAATGCGCTACCCTTGCCAATGGAACATTAAGACTATAAATTAAAACTAAATCGTTGCCGGCAATTTATGTTTATGTGCAATTCACCGACAATGTTGCCAAACATTAAATTTCGAGGGGATGTGTTGCCATTGCCTATTAAAATCTAGATGGGCCTTAGTTGTTTCCAAGTTTCTTTTAAGTTTTTTTGCGACTAATTTTCGATCATTTAAGCTTTAAAATCTTTAATCCTTTTTTTTCAGTATATTTTTAATTTAATTTTATAAATAAAAGATACTGAAGAGTTGTATTTTAGTTCATATATAGCTTTTTGACGAATTAGGATTAAATATAAACAACTGTTTCATTTTTCCCATTTTTACAATCGAGCGAAATTCATCTTAATGCATACCAGCCATCCTCTTTTTTGAACACATTTTAGACAGTTCTGAATCTCTGAAGATGGATTCCATCAAAACTCCCTACTCATTGTACAAGAGGATACAGTTACGTCTCCAGTAAATGTAAGACAGATCTCCATAGAAAAAGTTAACGATCCACTAATATACTTTTGTGTCGGGCAGCTCGCCGAGGTAACACACTTTAAGCATGTGTAGGGGCACATGTCGTCCCTCACTAACGCCGAACGATTTTCTATGAAAGTGTCTGTCTTACTACTTCTTTCAGAAGCACTTGTTAACAATCTCAATGTCCTCTATACCGAATATTTCATTTACACGTGCGACATTGATGCCTGTGGACGAATGGTAAGGGAAGAAGCCTCAAGTTCAAGGTGTCAATGATTTGATGAGAGCCAAAAGACCACAGCAATGGCTGTTGTATCCACCGAAACAATCGTTAGAAGTAGACTTATGCAAATCTGTCTTCTGCAATACGCTCAATTCCTCACTCAAAAGATGTCCCTTTTCCAACTATTCACGGCATTTTACAGCTCTATACAAATGATGATATAGTTGTTACAAGTCATACAAAACAATTTGACGAAAAGGAATTAAATAATATCATAAGGAGCATGAGGCTGTAAAAAAAATCTGTAATAACGCCTGATGCGTCGGAGTATACTTCTTTCCCTTTGCTACAGTCTTTTAATTTGTGTCTTTTTATAATGCTTTTATAAATAATGTTTTTATCCCACCCAAAAGTGGCAAGCGTCAACCCTGTACCTAATCACAAACACACTCTAAATCAGGACTCCGGCAATGCAATTCAACCACAATCCCGGTCTGCAAGAGTCATCGCTCAGCCAGCCACCTGGCCTTGGGCAAGAGTATCATTGCGCAAGCACGATCACAGCATCAGCAGATTGATAAGAAAGTTGATCGATACCACTGGCACCGTGTAAGCTTAGTTTAGTGCGTCAGAGCACTCGCATCACATGAAATGTAACTTTAAAACACCTAATAACTTTGATTTCTTATCGATCATATGGTCTCGCGGAAAGTTAGTGGTGAAGACGCGAAATGTAAGGGTCGACAGCAAAAAGCTAGCGGGTGGAATTTTTTTGTGAGAACGAATTTCCTGGTTCTTGGTGCTTAGTCACCACGCTGCAATGATTCTTCCTCTTCAGTCGTCAAAAGTAAGTTTTCAAATGGTAAAAATGGGACTACTCCTATTTTCTGCCGTTTACTTCGTATGATTTGAAATTTAGATGTCTACGAAAAATCTAAGTCAACTATTTTCGGTCATGAGGACGTACTTAAAAAAACTTTTTGAGGGGGCCAAAAGGATTTTCGAAATAGATGAAATAATGCTAAAAATGAGCATTCTAATTGTATTATTTTGCTAGACCTAAAGAACTATTTAGTCGGAATAGAAACAAATGAATAATGCATACTTTATATAAGCAACTATGCACCTCCTTTTTGAAATAAAAAAAAATTCTACAAAAAGTTTTCCAAAGCTGACAACCCTTATTACAAGAATCTTCAACCAGGACGATCTTCCTGATATCATAACTCCCTTCGCGCAATATCCCAAAGTAATATGGCGCAAGCACAGCCCGTTAAAACCCTACCATGCGCGCAGAGACCAACCACAAGATGGAAAAAGTAAACATTTGATTAGAGATGTTATTTATGACTCGGTTGATTATGATTTCCATAAAAATGTCGGCCAGAAAGTATGAGTCGCAAAAGTATTCACGTATCCTTTTAATATCTTCTAAATAACTTTGTTGGGAGCGCACTTTACAACTTTAGTTTGATTGCTAGTTATTCTCGAGTTTGAAGCTTGTTCGGACAATTAACGTTCCAGAGGCTTAATCTGCAAATTCAGTTTGGAACCATGAGCATTTTAAATGGACAATTAAATATACCAACGCCACAATTTGATTAGATTGTAGTGATTTAATTAAAATCAATCGCGGATCAGGATTTTACTTATTTCATTAACTTTCCAGTTTATGGGAAGTTCTTGCAATTGTTCTGAAAATTCTAATTGAAATTTTCAACATATCTTCAAGTTTGTAGTTGTTAAGAATGTATTTAAAGTGGTTTTTTTCGAATAGAAGTGTGAGAGTGTATGTTTTTATGTGCATAGTGCGTTGTTCGAGGTTTCGCTTTTCACCGGCAAGATATTTTCTCTTTCCGTTTTGGACATGAAATGAAGATCAAGTAAGCGATGGTGGAAGTTTCCATCCCCAACTTATCCTAGTTTTGTGGCCTTTTTTGGTTCTAGGTTTTTCATTTTTGGGCGTAACGACAAACGGCTCTTTTGAAATTTGGAAAAAAGGCGAGCAGCGTTGAGATTGACATTTTATTGCCATGCCACAGAATATATTTCAATCATGGGCAAGAGTCAACCCCGTACATTCGCATGAGTAGACGTGTCAAAAAACATGTCCCGTTACATGCCTAAAAATGCAATTAACGCAAAAGAAACACACACACCATCAATCGCACTGCAAAGACAATTTGTTTAAGATGAATTTGTCTTAAAATGTTGCCTTAGAAATATAATATACGAGTATGTATCTTCACTACAGCTTCACTGGTCATACGATACTCTTGTACATATTACAGTTTGCTAGCTAGCACGCATTCACGACAATCATGTTCATTTGTTATCCAATAAATAATTGCCCACCAACATTATCGCTGTCAGCTCACGAAAAATTGCACGGATACATCTAAAAAACGTTCAAGGCTATAATCAATTGAACATTCTCTAAGACAGGCTAATTGCTTTCTGACTTTTCATAATACAAACAGTAGCCAATTCCTGTGATCAAATTAAGTGCAATCGACTTGCTACGATACTCCTGTTGCCACGCTACTCTTTCATAGCTCAACACTCAAAGCCATTGGCTAGAAAAAGCTGAACTTTCTATCGAAGAAGATTGCGCTACCGCACTTAATTTTCCAACTGAAACTCTATAGGAAAGACCAACCAAATCACTGAGAAGTAGACTTTCGTGCTAAACCAATCTCTGTCCGATTTAATGACAATAATTGCTGCTACATGATTCATATCCTTGGATGCATGCTGCATACAATGAAATAGATTCCCACGTTGAAACATGACTTTGTGGTCGGTTGGTCGTCTTCTTCTTCTTCGGCAGGCAATCACGGATGGCAATAACATCTGACATCCTTCAAGAGTTTGCAACCATCATGCTACCGAGAGGAAGAGATTCAGCCACGAATACAGATAAACGCTTTAGAAAAGCGGATAACCAGAACTTATGAACTCACGCAACATTTTTTCAGGCTATCATCACTCGTTCCTGTAACATTTTACTATAAGATTTAATCCCTGCAGCTTTGTTATCCGCTTGTCTTTTGGGTATAGTAATTGGCAAATTGGATTGATAGTTTCATTCAAGATATATGCAACATATTTCGTAACCGGAGTTAAATTCATTGCTCTTTAAATTTCCAAAAAAAAACCTTCCAGCCATGAACTAAACAAGTCCTGCTTTCACATTTCCCCTAAACAATTTTACTGACCGCATGATGGTTTTCATAGTTACCACCAATTTGGTGTGACCTCAATTCACTTTACAAATCACACAATCAACCGCACTTGAACGATTGGGCACCAATTCGAAGCAATTAGCAACAAAACGGAACGTTTCCAAATCAGGACAATGGAATATTTCTGTAGGAAATCCTCATTATGGCACATGATGGACTCGGGGACCTCTTGATTGTAAGGTTTTTGAGCCGATAGCGAATTGTCGGATTGCGTGACGTTCTGTAAAAAAGGGCCTAGTACCGGGAGCAAACCGTTTTGACTTTGATGTCTTTAAGAAAATCATACATTTTCGTGAACAAATCGCAGATCGTGGTCAATTGTTTGGTATTTGTAAACACGCACGCATGTTTTAAGATTGGAAAAAGTTTGAAATTATAGTATAAGGAGAACAGGTTAATGAAACAAGAGCATGAGCAATATTTCTTCGGCTGTAAAGTTTTATATGAATTTTTTGTTATTTTTTTTTGTTTGTAGGAGGATGAGCTTCTAGCCTCTGAACCAAGAAATAGTCGCATCTGTTAGCATCTTCTGATATATGGTTGTGAATCTCGCCTCACCAAAGAGATCTGGTCATTGATTTTGTCGTACGAAACAGCAAAAAAAGACCAGAAGCAACTACTGGTAGCCTTGTTTTTTTGGCCAACAGTCAACTGGCTGCCGATCTCATCGTACAAAAAAGGACGAAGTGTTTCAACCACCCCCTTTTGTAAATTTTAGATAGCATAGTTGATCTTGACTTCGAGAATTTTTCATCTAGATGTGGTTTCCAGGCGCATCTTTGCTGTGTGGAGAGTGCAGCAACCGGCAATGTAATCGTGACATTTGTCAGATGGTGTTTGTTGATATTTTAGCGATCGGCGATACGTGACCCACTAGGAATGATAAATTGTTCGTCGTGGATCGATACCGCCACCACTCAAATTACATTCCGCTAGCGGCTTAATCCTTAGACAATCATCAGACGACCTCACCAATTTAAGCGCAAGCTGATGTGCCAACATATTTGCCAAAATTACCATCAAAATGACGCTCGACTTTTTTTTAACTTTATTTACAAAAAAATTTAAATTTTAATCGCGAATTTCATTATACTTCACACAGCCCATAAATTTAACCATATTTTTAAACATTAATTCATATTTTACTAATATTATAAGCAATCCAACAATAAAAGCTATTAGATTGATCCTTTTATCATGCTTTTATTTCTTTTTTAAAACGAATGCTAAAAATATCTTACCTGATATATTTTCCACAGATCCTTTAATCGAAAGATCCAGGATCACGTGGAATTATTACCTGGAAGAATAAAAAAAAATTAGTTGTTGTTTGTATGAAAATTTTCGAAATTCAGCTACATGTCATGATATATGTCGATACAAAAGTCAGCCAAAATAATTTTCATATTCTCATCTCATCGCTATACTTTCCACCTAAAGGATCTTCATGTAACATCTCAATCTTTCTTTTGTTACCACTTTCATACATATTTGACTCTATCTTAAGGACGTCATTATAAAAATCATTCATAAAATTTGTAAAAGACTATCTTCCATTCAACCGTTCATACACAGATAAATGATACACTTGTCCTATTCGGGGACATATTCCTTCAATGTATCAAAGATAAATTGATCTCATTTAGGGAAAATATTCAATGAAACCTGTAGCTTGTGAATCCTTGTCAACGGTTAGTTTGTCCCACTGCAATCACAATAGACTAACCTACTTAATACGGTTATTAGCGGCAACATTAATACCACCAAAGAATAATCCAGGATGGATTTTTTTGGTGACACAGACTAATTGCAAATCATTAATTGTGCTGCCGTATTTTCTGATTCTATAAGAAGGCGGTGATGATAGACAGAGTTGTCTGACAATAAATTGATAAAATGACTTAATTTAAGTGCTGTAATATGTTTTCTGTCCCATGAAAAATTATTTTATGAAATCACGAAATTTAGAGTTTTTTGATGTGTGGAATGCAGTGAAAAAAATTAGGCTGCATGTGAAAAAAATTGAAATATGTCACTGTATTTTGTTTGAAGATAGCGAAACAGAATTTTATTAAAGCTGACAATCAAATTGCATGAAACTTAGTGGAAAGGATAATAATATGTGACGAATCGTGTTGTTTTTTTTACTTCTGATCCTGGAATGAAGCGTCAATCAATGCATGGGAAGAATCAAAAAAGGTCCAATGAGCAAATTAAAATCCAAAGCAATGATGACTGTTTGTTTTCGATATTTATTGTATCATGAAAGTCAAACTATTAATCAGCAATATAACGTGAAGGTGGTGAGCTCCATGAAAGAATAAGGAAATGACGACCCGAATCGTGGATGGACAAGTTTTGGGTTCTCCACCAAGACAATGCGCCTGCCCATTAGGCACTGTCTGTCAAGAGTTTTCCAGCTTAGTACAGCATCTCAGTGAAAGACCATCCTCCTTATTCACCAGATATTGCATCGTGCGGCTTCTATCTGCTTTCGAAGGTGAAATCTGCATTAAAAGGAACAAGATTTGAGTCCGTTGAAGCTGAGAAAGCGGCACGCGTCCTCAAAGAGCTGACAGAAGAAGATTTTCAGCACGATTGCAAACAATGGAAGATTCGCATGGAGCGTTGTAAAGATAAAAAAAGAGTAGATATTGAAGATGATGAAAAATAAATATGTATGCAATCAAAATAAAATGTTTCACAGCAACAGTCTCGTTATTTAATAGCCACACCACGTATGTATGCAGAAAAGAGTTAGCCTATCACTTGATTCGTTGATAATTTTTTTTTATATGCGATGACTACCCGAACACGGTTGCACAACTGGCCTGGTACTGAGCCAGTGCTGGCTGAGCGCCTCATAGCGCTGGCCGAGTCCCGTTTGTCAGTGCTGGTCCAGTGCCAATTTACAGCACTGGGCCAGCACTCAATTGCATGTTTGCTGGTGGTCGTATTTGCACTGTTTTTAACGCGTTTTTCGCATTGGTCAAAGAAGGTGTTTGAAAGTTGTGGCAAACTAAATTTTCGCCATTTTTGCCATACATATTCTCGTGCGAGTCATACTTTTCGAGATATTGAAAAATTGAGTGTGCGTCTTCTTTTCAAAATTGCGGCCATATCTACCCCTATTCGGAGGATTTGCATATTATTTCCGTATCTCGAGTATCTATTTTATCAAAGGATACCACAATAAAGCGACATAAATGACTTTTTTATCTGAAGCGCAGACTGAGTTTTATTTTGCACTAATTACTCCAAGCACTGGGTCAGTGCTGATCGCCAGTGCTCAGCCAGCACTCACCCAGCACTGGGAGCTGACCGTTGGCCGTTCGTTGTACGCCGAGGCTTGGCCTATGCCATTATTTTCACTGCTGGCAAACCCTGCTCAGGTATCTTTGCTTATTTCTTAATTGAAAGACATAATTTAACTTCATCCACATAAGATGAGTCACTAATTAATTCCTATGGATATTCTCCCCTTTTGGATCCATAATTATAAGCACTTTTGCCCCTGGATCATGTTACGCTGGTCTCCCACACAAGTTCCATTGGCGCAATTCTATCTAGTCTCATTGTACAGATATGTGCCATCATGCACTTAATGTATTACCAATGAAGGGTTTTAAAAAAGTTGTATGAATGTGTAGATAGCACAGTAGCCACTTACACGAGTTTTTTTGCAACAAACTCATGCCAATTATATAATACGGTGATTTTGCTGCCTCACTTTTATTTTGAAACATTTTCAAGAAGATCCAAGTTAGCAAATATTTTCAAGCACGTACAATCGCATTCCACACAAAATTAAAAAAATAGCTAGACCGACGCATCAAAATTTTCTCAGTCTTACTTATAATTTAAATTTAGGAGAGAAAAATTACTCCTTTCGTCGTCATTACTTTTGTCCCCCTTATTTATTTATTAATACGAACGCTAAGCCCCAAAAACGTAACATTAATCAACGACAATCATCTCTCCAATTATACGCTAGTCCAAGAAAAACGTTCGCCATGCATGCAAAAGAAAATGAAAAATTAAAAATAAAACGATCAACTAGCCAATGAGAAGACAAAAAAACTACAACATTCTGGAAAATTCATGAAGAAGGCAACTACTTCATCACGCAATTAGCTTGTGTTTTATATGCGACTAGTTTTCTTAAACAATTCAAGTCACGTAAAAGGATTACGAAACAGCAGCCAACCGAAGTCTGGCTGGTCTAGCGTTCGATACTGGTATTATTATTATTTTTTTTGTTCCATATTTTTTCCCGCATTTAAAAAATGGAAAATTGTTGCCCGCCCCTACTTAAAATGTATCAGCTAATGGTAATTTTTGAGGCCACACGGCAACGGCAGTTAAATGTTGCCGTGCATATAAGGCTCTTGTTATGAAACAGGAGAGGGGTGAACGATAATGCATTTCTGAACGTAGCAATTATTACAATTACCACCAATCAAACAGGCACACTTGGATCTAGCTACACTTATATGGTGATATTGTAAAAAGTCACCACGATATCGAGGAGACTGACTTCCACAAACAGGATACCAGCTTTCAGCTATTTATGTAAAACATACTCAAAACAATTATTGTATTAATTGCCCGAGAAATTAAACTATTTAGGTGGGCGATAGCAATTAGTCATAGTTAATGGAGGTTTTTTTTGACTCGAAGATATGCTTTTTAATGCTGTTAATTTACCACCAAAGTAGTCACTTTTTTCCAATTGAACAATATCATTGATTTGTTGACTTTTCAGGCAATAATTTTGGACAAATTTCCTATCAAAAAACTACATTTGATGAGAAACCAAGCGGAAGTAACATAATCTATAAAGAAAAATCAAAAACTTTTTTTGTGGAACGATTTTCACCCGAAACATATACATCTGCATACTTTTTTCGAGTTCAGATACATAATTTGCAATGCCAATAAATACTCATTCACCCACAGATAGCTACACTCAACTGGAAAAATGAAATTAATTTTACTGGAATAAAAAAACATAGAAAAGAAAATATTTTCTTCAAAATTAAACCATTATTAGTACTGAACGGTGCCTACATATATAGGACACACCAAAATGATTCAGAAACCTATCATTAAAACTATCAAAACTGCTTCTTTTCGGTAGTTGCTTAATAAATTCAAATGGAATTCAACATTAAAATGCTTCAGTTGATGGGTAAGATCAATTAGTTTCGCTACGAGGGTAAGAAATTGATCAAATAACAAGTTAGGTCCACGAAGTGATTACTGACTTTTATTGTAATCAAATGCTCAAATTATATACGATATTTCTTTTACGGTTTGGGAACATATTTTGGTAGGCAATCATTGATTTGTTCATGTCATTTGAAACGCTTGAGATGAACTGAAACACTTAAGAACCGAAAAGAATTACTGAAATCTTTTATTTCGAGCTGCAAATGGGAAAGGGCTGTAACTTAGAACCAAGCGAGATCAAGATGTTGAATATTCCGAATTCAAAGGGAAATCTTTACAGTCTTTGATGATTTACATTTCTGAATAAAAGATTCTTCAATGATCATGAGGTAGACGAATCATTATGATATAGTATTTTATGTTAAGTGTATGAATTTGATAAGTCAATTTATCTGAAACCTAGTATAATTGGGAAATTTGTAATGAAATATAAGGAAGCGAACGAAAAGTCTAGTTAGCAGGACTTTCATCCCGTTGATCTAAAGGACGCTCAGTCCCGGGGACGAGGCAACAAACCCTTTTCTCGTATGGACTATATCGGGTTCGGCCTCTACTTAACCAGAGGTGCGATGGCTGCTGGCAGGTCAGCTGCGGACATGTTATTAGAAACACTTGTAGCTTACTAAAGAAAATCCTATTGAACAATGAATCTTTCGATATAACTTATTCGCCTTAGGTTTGTTTTTTACCTTATCCTATGGCGATTGAGGGAAGTAATGCGTTGGCCGATGCTACTTCTAAAAGAACAACAGAACAAAAAAATCCTGAAAAACCAAAGACTTGGAACGGACATGTAATTAGAAACACTGAATATGATCAGTTTGAAAACGCCTGTTGCGTTCGTTGCAGTTTAAACGTGATTTTCAAAGTTTTAAAAAGTGTTTATAATAACGATGGGAAAGGCTAAGAGTTGTATTCCTCTAGTTACACAAAAGATTGTGGACTTAAGGAGTCTTTTAGGTAACAATTTAAAAAAAATCAAAAACATTTTTTTTTAGGATTTCGGTTGCAAATTTCATACAGCATACGATTTAAAAGGATTTATAATGAAATTTTACTTTTTAACGTATTTCCAAGCGTGTATAGCGAGTTGCCGTGAGACAGCATTTTTGACAGTCCACTATGTTTCAGTATTCTCGACTCCCACCTCGTGAATTACGAAAGTATAAGAATGGTCCACCTCTTGATCAAGAAGCTCAGGAAGCCATAAAGATCTACCTTCAAATGATTTATTAGACAAATGCTTCGTAATTCGTAAAAAAAAATAAACGCGATTTTCTGGAATTCATGTTTTTTAAGCTGGAGGACACAATTTAAAAAAAACTACTCAACCGAGCAATCTGATTTTTTAATATGTTGCTACACGGTGGCGGAATCATTATGATCGGTATTAAGTTTTCCGATTTTCACTCAATTTTTCACCCTCAAAAATATTTTTTTTTAAAAATGGCCACCATTTTGTTATTTTTTGATGGAAAAAAAATATTCCAGTACATGACATAGGCACTTAAACAAAGATCAATTTGGCTTTTTTTTTGTTTCCAGATGATCCAGGCACCTAAAATCACGTCCGCCGTTATTTTTTAATGATTTTTTAAAGAAAAATTATGGGTAAAAAAACACTAAAAAGTCTAAAAAAAATATTTTTGTACACTCAAAGAACCACCTAACATATTTACAAAATGACATCTCTTTTCTTTCTATTGAAAAGAATAGTTAAATGTTTTTTTTTTGAAAATCGTAACCTAAAAGACCCCTTAAGAGAGTTAGGCTTGTCTTATCGACAAATTGCCAGCCGCCTAGAGTGTTCCATAAAAAATTGTTTACGCAGCTCTGACACACGTGAAAAGCTGCAGGTTTGTCCAAGATATTCTCCCGGACTAAAACAGCCTGAAAGACAACACATTGTATGGATACACAAATTGTCGGCACTACAAAACGGAGCCCAAAAAGAACAGCTGTCGATAATCATCGCCAACTTTTCCCAAGTAGCGATATTTTAGTCAGAAGACGTGTTGTGGAAGCGGGACTTCATGGCAGGATAACCAAGAAGAAGCTTCTGGTACGACAACTAATCGGCAGAAAAGAATGGACTTCGCACGGGAACATTTAACCTGGAAAGATGAGTGTAATTCTATCCTCTGCAGCGATGAAACAAAAATAAATCGCGTAGGCACTAATGGCAGGAGTTATGTAAGACGACCAAGAAGCAAGGAACTCGACACTCGCTACACTTCAACTGTTATTAAGCATGGAGGTGGCTCCATCAATGTTTGGCGATGTTTCTTGTGGTTTGGTGTTGGAACAATACACCGTATAAAAGGAATATTAATCAAGGAAAAGTATGTTGACATCTGAGAAAACATCATGTTGCCATGGGCTGAGGAGAATCTTCCTGTTATATGGAAGTTTCAGCATGGCAACGACCCTAAAAATACGACATGACGCACATGTTGGGGCGGGAAGGCCAACAGTGTCGTCGTTTTAGACTGGTCATGAGTGAGTCCCGACTTAAATCCAATCGAACACTTGTGGGAAAACATAAACGAAGCCATAGCAGTAAAAGGTTTCACAAACATGGACCAATAGTTTGCGTCGGTGAGAGAAGCAGGGGCATCCATACATATGAAGAGATGCAGGAGATGTATAACGACAATGCCGAATTGCCTACAAGAGGTTGTGACGCAGAACGGTTTCCCGATATGTTTTTGTAATTTAATATTTTTATTTGGTAAAATATTTGCTCAAATAATTGAATTTTCATGAGTTTCTAATTATGTGTCCGCTCAAAATCTTGGATTTTCAAAGACTTTACTGTCTTGTCGTTATTTAAGAGGGAGCATTGACTAAAGCTTTACATTCATCGATTGCCATTGAATCAGGTAAAAAACGAATTTGAGCGGAATGAGTTATATCGAAGGATTCATTGACAAATTGGTTTTTTCTTAGTAAGCTACAACTGTTTCTAACTACCCGAACATGGTTGCACAACTGGCCCAGTACTGGGCCAATACTGGCCTAGTCTTATGCGCCAGTGCTGGGAGTTGGCACTGGGCCAGCACACGAATGCAGTACTGGGCCAGCACTCAGCCAGCTCTGGCAGCTAACCGTTGGCCGTTCATTGTACGCCGAGGCTTGACCGACGCTCGGCGTTGTTTTCACTGCTGGCAAACTCTATTCGGGTATATGTCTACATCTGTAAATGGCATGGTTTGAGATGACTGGTTGAAAAAAGATGAATAGAATAATAGAACGCAGATATTTTTATGCAGTTAAAACTTTTAAGTTAGACTACAAGATCTTAGTTTTCTTATGTAAAATTATCATCATTTAAACTGCACAAAATATTCATCATATTCAATGCTGACAAGTTTCAAGATTCCGTTCTTTGATCTTCATCTTTGCTGACCTGAAACTAATATGAAAAAAAGCCACAACATCTTTGATGGAACAGGAAAAGATTGTTGCCCTAAATGTTTCAATGCGTACTTGTTAAATGTCTTTTATTCAAAATCACACATCTACGCTTCGCTTCACATTGTCTTACCGCGTTAACTTCGACAACTTCCTTTCTAGATGGGAACAAAAACTAAACATGCAAAAAATTTGTTCCGCTATCACAATTTCGCCATCGTCATACATCGACAAGAAATTAATTTGCAATAATTACAAGTACAGTCGGCTCCATTGTTTGTTTGGTATTCGGTGAAAGACACTACGAAGAACAGCATGAGTTTTGCCTACCATTTCGGAATGTTAGATGAAAGAAAGTATAACTGTACCGCCTATAAGATTGTTAAGTCGTTTTGCTGTGTGAATTTTGCAATACAGAAATGTTGTGGTAGTTTATAGCTACGTCTTTTGTTGGATAGGAGTTAGTACGAAACCAATTTTCTAAACTTAAAATAGTTGAAAGCATTTCGATTTGTAGTCTAAATTCTTGTTAAAAATTGCTGTATTTAAGTATCTTTTATCTGCTTTCTTTAAGCATGAGTTGAAAAGCTTACAGGGTAAATTTTTTTCAAGCTTTAAACTCAACTGAAAAATCTCCTAGGCCAAGATGTATCAAACTCCTTTCTGAGCATTAGCTCCTCGAATTTACTATCAAAATCGAGTAAAATTTGTCCTTTTAACGACTATGTTCCCTACCTAAATACCTACACTTACCAAGATGGATGGCAAAATAACTAATCTAATTCATTTTACTTAGTTTCATGTATTTTCCCGGGTCACTTCACTTTAACACCCTCATCATCCACCGGTGTGTATGTATGTGTATAAGCCATTCATTTTGAATTTTGCATAAAAGTGGCAAACATAATAGTCGCACCATGATGAAAACAACAGTAACGGTAATTACTGCATTTTGCATAGATTAAAAATGGTCGATAAACAACGAGGCAGTTGTGGTAAGCGTTTGGTACCCATTGTATTCAATGACGTTTGAATAATTTCACTCTGGATGCATGGAAGTCAAGAAGATGTTCCTATCGGGTCATAGATTTTGCAAAAAGATCTTGTAGATTTTCTCTTGTATGATAATAGTGATGGATTGATGGCTAGCTAGCAAGTCTAGTTAAACGAATCATCTAACGGATCACTGACTGATTGTTTCGAGCGTTAAGAATGTATCTTTTGAGCGTTTTGTATGTTTAATTTCCGGATAAGTTAACAGTGTCAAATAGAGCATGATGGAAACATGGGAAGTAGAAAAGATAATTCGACATTTTTAAGGAAGTAGAAAAGATAATTCAACATTTTTAGGTACACCAAAAATCCGTTAAGCCAAAGAATTATGTTGTAATTTAAGTTTTGTCGGAAGTGGATAAGAGAATGGCCCGCATTTTATTTTTGCTGAGTTCGCCAGAGCTGACCCAGTGCTGGGAGTTGGTACTGGGCCAGCACTGGCAGTGATTCGTTGGCCGTTCGTTGTACTCCGAGGCTGGGCCAAATTAGAGGCATGACATCCAATAATTGCTTTCGATCAAAGGATGTTATGAAAAAATAATCCTTATTCTTTATTATTCAAACGAATAGATATATTCTTACTAACGACTCAACAGTGCACTGCAATTTCTAAGAAGTGGTAACCAATCCTCTCAGCTAGTCAAATCCAGCCAAAACGTACCACTTCCAACATACAGTTCGTCGTTGATTCGTTACACTGATCCTGAAAATGAAAGGGAAGCAAAGGGTGAGACAAATCACGCAACATTGCGTTAACACTAAAGCGAACCAAGCGATTATCGTAATCGGAGGTGACAACAAGTTGTTGAAGCAAATCCCTGTATAAATTGTTTCAATACGCAACCCGCATAGCTTCTATACATTTGGCAAGGATATTTTCGTGATAATATTATCGTGAAACGATGCAGTTCTGCTTCTTCTCTTATTTTTTTGTTGTTGTTTGGTTAGCATATTTCATATTATCCGTGCGAACCGTCGAATTATCAATGTGATCAAGTCGATACATCATCGTAAAGAAATTATTTTGAGGCTCGAACCAAAAGATTCATTCAAAGTCTTCCATATATGAGTATCGAATTTCAAAATAAAAATATTGAAGACAGTGGTTCAGTTCTTGCATCGTATTTATGGGAGATTTCGTGCGGCTACCAATTCTTAAGTAAAGGGACATGAATGATCAGATTCACAATACCATGGTTTAGTTCGTTCGGGCATTTAATTATGCGAACTCCCAATCAGAACCCTTTTCATATAACTCAGCAATACAAATCGTCGCCAAATACTCGGTAGCATCTTTCCAAAAAAAATTCGGATCGGAACAATTCAGATTTTCGTAAGACTTCAACATCTTCCCCAATCGTCCAAAAGTTCACGTTCTCATCGTCAGGCCTATGTCATATTATCTGGTATGGTAAATTGTTCTTTCAGATTAGTTAGTCTCCAGGAATTTTGATAGAATTGGACGTTTTCGGTAAAAAATTTCTCGCCTTTAGCAATTAGGCCATTTAAGACACTGAATCTGTTAGCCGACTGGGCATAGATTCTTTTTGCGGCTCGTCCAGAGAAAAAACGAAAGAAAAATACGTTAACAAGTCGAGTCTGATTTGTATGATTTTGGTGAGAAATTTTTTGAAACAATGTGATTACAAATTAAAGATCAACAAGGTATCCTTTGTCCTAATGATTTTTTGCAGCATTTTAACTTCGTCATATAGTGTCGTATATCGTTTGCCATTAATGTCTGACCGTAGATTCGTTTTTGTCCGAAAGTCAGAGACAAAAAAGCCGCAGCCGTACAGTTTCAATCATGCGTACAAATTAAGGAACACTGACTTTTTTCGCGTCATGGCATTGATAACAATTGAGGGCCACGCTGGAACAAAGGGATATACAACAATTTGAATTTTTTTAAGATGATGATCAAAAATCTTTACTTTTATACATGCTGTAAAAGTATCTACAAAGTATTTTTTAGAGGAGTAGAACTTTTGATAGGGATATCTGCTATTGTAGATGTCAAATATCGCTGCTATTTTGACATAATGTTTGATTTACTTTGGCAAATTACCATGCATAGACTTACACCTGAACAGCGTTTCGAAATAGTGGAAATTTATTTCAGAAATTCGCGTTCTATGCGCCAAACTTACAGAGCACCTTGTCCAATTTATGGTGCTCATAATCGTCCATCTGAATAGCTCATAGGCAATACGATGGAAGATTTATGTCCATGTATAGTCTATTGGAAATTTTTCTTCCAACACGAGCTCGTACAGTGCGTATCGAGGCAACTATCGCTGCTGTAGAGGGTAGTATTGCTAATGATCCAAATTTATCGATTCGACGCCATTCTTAACTGTTTAATGACCTCTGTTCGTTTGCTTCATGGAAATTTTTGAGAGAATATCTTGGACTAAAGTCCTAAAAGGTCCAATTTGCGCTGCAATTGAAGACATTTCGCCATCGTTTGCGTCGTACGTCCGATTATGAAGTTCGTCGTTTCACAATTGAAGTTGGAGTTTCGTGGTTTCATATTTGAAGTTGCAGTCACTTTGATTGGTAGATATGTCAATTCTCTACAAAACGAAGTTGAAAAATCATCAATCAAGTTCTTTAGACATCGGTCTCCTTTCTTGATTAAATTTGGCTTTTTTTCAGTTTACGATACAGATATTATTTTGAGTCACTCATTTCTAAGGATATCAACTTTGAATATTCAAACAATGCTTAAAAGGAACATTTCTTACATAAGATTTGGAAATGAATGATTCCATTCGAAAAAGTATCAATGAAAGCTTAGTTTTTCAACATTTTTCTCTTGATGTTGGGGTTTTCAACAAACGTCTGATTGCTATGATATTTTTTTTAATAACCCTGCTGCTAATTTTCACCGTTCACCATAAAAACGTACAATAATAAAAGAGCAAAAAAACCGTGCCAATTCAAAGAGGCGATTGGGTATGATAGCACCTCAAGATGACTTTATTTGGTTACGGAATCTTTAAAAAAAACACCAGAAATATTGAAGAAGTCTTCTACTTATGCATTCACCTAATTAAGCAATGCTATTTTCTTAATTATCTCCACTTTCAATGAAAACTTCTCCTTCAGACAAACGTAACAAATATAATTGCTCCTTTGAACATTCTCAGGTGTCTGTTCCGATATAGGCAGCTTGATGGTGCACCAACAGACACGCGTGATCCCAATATAAATATTTGAAATGCCATTTGCCATGAATCCTTTACTTTAGACTTCAATCGCCGAACAAATGGATAAATAGATCGGGTTAAGCAGGTGAATGAATAATTAAATTTCAATTAATTTAGAAAAAACTACAAAATTGCTGCAACTTTCTTTTGGTCTCTCATCAGCAACCACCGCAAGCCGATTTCGAGGATTTTTCTGATGCATCTACAAAACGGAAAATGATTGACAGCAACACCTGTCTTGTGTAATTTGCCATCTTACTCTGATCAGATACAAGTACCTACGTCCCTGTCAAAATAGGGTTGAATTTATAATGGCATGGATTAAGGCTGTATACAGGAAAGCATGCCAATAGACCCCGAACATTTGCATACCAAAGCTGCGATACGAAGATATAGACATACAGACCGATCTTGAATCACCTTTGAATTTCAAAGGATAAGGATATCCCTTAGCCTTGACCAACCATCTTCACCGATGAGTGATTAGTTTTTTTTTGCTCCAACTGTTTACATATCTCAATTATACGCTTCGATTCATTGATCTACGCACGACGCTCGTAGGATACGGAAGCGATAAAGTCCGTTTGCCTATTGTCTTCCGACATGTTCGGTGTGTTAGCAACAACCCCTTAATTAAATGCTTTCAGCCAACCATGTGACTATGCTAATTAAATGGTTCGGCATCAAATCGATCAAAGAGGCAGACAAAAGTAGAGCAGACGATAACAAACCGGGGTAAACTTTACAAGACCCAACTACATGATTGTCCGCATCGGGGCCAATTAATTGTTAACATGGAAGATATGTAAATTGTTTCGTTTTTGGTAAGAATCCAAGATGCCATCTTGTTCGCAAGGTTGTTGGTGATAAATTTGTGCTACACGAAGGGCATATGTTGGGGTCATTTTTACGGAGATATTTGCATTTTAGTGGTTAATGATGAGGTGTGACAATTAAACATTAGTGAAGGATTATTCGCAAGGATACGATATTTAGTGCAAGATTTCAATCTGACTGAAAACAATGGTTAACATCTGCTCATTCAGTAACGATTTTGGATTAAATCTGAGTGTTGACGCTCCCTCGCAGTTCTAAGACTACAATCAGCATCTCGAACAGCACAATAAAGCTTGAACAATAGCTAAAGAATCTATACTTCACAACATACATACATCAATTTTGCAAGAAACACAAAAATCACGCCAATATTTGTGATTCAACCATATTTGCATATCCAAGCCGCAGTAAAAAACCCAAAAATTTACATCATTCCTGCACAAGTTTCAAGTTCCACAACCTAATCAGATTATCTGGCAATTAATTCAGAGCGGACCGACTCAAGCGTACTTTAATTTCCGCCATTGCTTTCCTTTTTACATGCAATCGTCTTATAAGGCGCAGAGGAAAATTTTGCGGGAACTGCTTTTTTTCCACTCGCTATAATAATGGTGGATACATTTGCATGTACATACGTACGTAAGTACAGGTCGGAGCCAACCAAAAACTTCAAAAATACATTAGGCAAATAGTGGTAGCCATGGTAGGCAGACCGATCAAAAGAATAGTTATAGTGGCGTTACAAAAACACTAAAGAGAATCATCAACGAACCATTACCATTACCGTTCCCGTTCGTGTTACTCCATTACGCCATTGCGCTCGACTTGGAGTTGGAGCTGTTTGCCCCGGCATATTGTTTAGCATTTACATGCATAGTAGAATGCTAGATATGAGATTTAAGGAGGGCTTTAGATACCAGGGTTTCAAAATAATTCAAATAAACTACGGGCAGAAATACTGACAAGGAAGTACGAAAAAACTAATAAAAACCATAAATCCAAACTTGATTACCAACCGAAAAAAAACAGACTAAATCCCGATATTACGAACGACACAAAAACCGAAAAAGGTATCGAGCTACCAAACAATCTTTCGAGCGGTCGTGCCACACTCGGCAAGAAGACTAGTGAAGCTCGCCAGGTATAGATTTCGTTGCGTGGGCCCACCCTGTCATGACCTAGCGCTTGCCTATTTGCATGTAGAGTGTGCTAGGCCCACCAACACCTAGCTGAGTCACCGATCTATTATAATGACCCCAATATAATATATACGCAGAAACATCTTGCAAAAGCACCTCAGCTTTCAGCTGAGTCACCGATATATTATAATGGCCATAATATAGTATTTTTGGATACGCAGGAACATCTTCCAAAAGCACCTCAGCCGAAAGGTAGACCTGTTTAAAGCTATTGTAAAATACGCTGCCTGGCTTGGCGGCACTCCAATAAATGCACGTGGTAAGGCCTATCTGGCATAGAATTCCAACGGATCTGCTGATAAAAACCGTTTTTTGAAGAAAACAGAAAATGAATTCTAGGATTATCACGCGGCCAGATGTGGATAACATTAGTTAGACTTTTTTAGGAGGGCTATCTGGCTTCGGTTTGGAACTACTCGAAGGCACAGTGGTTTTGATTGGGTCTAATTGGCGGAATTTAAGCAGGGACTTTTGATGTTTTTGTGATCTCTTCACTTTCACGTTTTTTTTCGAAGAACAAAGAACTCACATTTGATCTTGCCTGTCCCCAATTTTTCACATCCATACCAGAACACAGTACACTCTGTCTTACACGCATCGTAATAACGACCAACTTTCCGAAAGTTCCAACACAGACATTCTACTCGAACGAGAAATTCTTCGAAGACTGCGTCATTCTGTCCCTCATAGTTTAGCTCTCAATTGTTTAGTATGTTGGCTGCCTGGCCCGCTTAGCTGACAGGTTTGCAACAGCAGAACCGAAGGATCTGGGATAGCCGTTCTGGAGCTCAACCAAGATCAGATGTCCTAATGATGTCCCCGCGTTGAGACCTCGAGAGCTTGAGGGCCGTTTCAGCTTCCTAGTAGGTATCTGTATTGCGCAATTCATTCCTCACGTTGTCTCCCACTAGCTGGAAGGAGTCTTCGTAATTGTGTTACTATCACTTCAGTTGGATCCCTGCTTACAGGTGAATTGTACCAAAACCGGAATGGAAGAGAATTTCTTCGGGACGGTGGCAAAAAAACCGGCAAACCTTCTAGAATACGGCGATGCTCCCGTTGAATCAAGGTTGGAATCGGCGGGGATGTTATTTACAAGGCCCCTTTAAACCTCAGTTGAAATGGAACTTTTTTTGGGCATGGTACCGTGAACGTTGGAGTAGCTCGCTGAACTTACGTCCAAAATTCTGCTGGCATTGGTGATCTCTTGCAGCTCGTCCATCGTGGACGTGGTGCGGCAAAAAAGGACAGCTTTCATCCGGAGCTATCCACTCAACAATGCATTCAGTGTGAAATATGTGCCGAGAAGGCACGCTTAACAAATGGTCGCGGGCTAATTAATCTTGCCAGCAGATGAACCATAGTTGTTTTTCCAGGATACCTCACATCTGAAAAGGGGTTTATCGAGCTACCATGGCTGAGTGGTTAAATGGGCAAGAGCTTTGGTAAAAATAGAAACAAAATAGTGCGTTAATGAACTCTTCAATTAAAAGAACAATTAGATACACAAAATTCTATTATTTTCATGATTTTTCAAAGGGTGTTCCATTCTTGAGCAAGAATGCAAATTTGCATCATTACAAAGATTATATTTTTTGGAGTATATTTACGTAGGATTGTGGATTTGAGCTTGATGGATTTTTGATTGTTTGAATACGACGGTCTTTTGTAAACGAGCAATAGGATGACTGAAGCTCTGGAAATCAGACTCAGGACCAAAGCTAGGGAATCATACACAGGATAGTATGCACTGAAATGATTTGGCCTGCCAGCAGTCATCGTTCCTCCAGGTTGGGACGAGCCCGAACCCGAATTATTGAAGTTGAAATTCATCTGGAATTATTGACTAGTTTTCGTTTTTAAATCAGCTTCTTCTTCTGAAAGTAAAACTCTACCCTTAAACATATTTTACCATTTTCTAAGCTTGGTCACGATTGCACGACCTCCTCACTAAAATCACCTTTCCCTCAAACATCTTTCACATCGGGTGGTTAATTTTCATTTGCATTTCTTTGCTCGCTTCCCCAAACCCATGACTGTAAAAAAATCTGATTCTACACTACATCTGTACTACGCCTACCTTTAAGCAAACGTAATAGACAAAACGACGATGGAAACTTAGTTAAAGTCAATCTTTGACTTCACCTTTTTTCCCGTTCACCAATCCGCGGCTGTTGTAAAATTGTTATTGTATGCAAATTTTCGTCTTTCATGAAAATAAGGAAATAAATTCATCTTTGAAACAACGGCCGACATTAAGCAAATGAAAATCGTTGTGATTTCTCTTTACACATGCTACATGTGTGACCGAACGTGAATATGAAAATCAGTTGAAATTATGTGAAATTTGTTGCTTCCGGTGAGCTTCTTTGTATGGAAATTATCAAGTGTGATTTTAACTTTAAGCTAAGCCATTTATTATACAATTTGGGATTATTTTTTTTGGTTTCGGTATGGAAGAGATGATTTTATCGTGATAAGTTTTCGATGGTGAAGTAATTAATGGTCGCTTTATACTAGGAATAGATGGTACTTAAGATTGGTGACTTTTGATTTGAGCAAATTTAAACCCATTTTTATGTATGCACTTGATTTAATTTGGCTGACTTTTGCAAACAGCATTAAACAATATTACCATCTATATGGAACCATCTGAAAAGGATCATCTTTATGGGACCATTTTTATAAAAGCCCAAAACGTTCAAAGTATTTGAAATATATCCTGGATTTTAATTTTCGCGAACAGTATTAAGAAATACTCAATTTATCCTTTTTAGAGCCGCACGCCCCTGCTGCTACCTAAGAAAAAGTGAAATTTAGTGGCACCTGGCAGTAGATGAAGGGTGGACTAAATGGCTGCATGCAAATGGAACAATCTCTCGCACAACACATGCTGACAAGCAAGCGCTAGGCCATGGTAGGGCGAGCCCAGGCAGCGACATCTGCGCCTGGCGAGCTCCGCTGAAGCTCGTTTTCTAACCGGGAGTGGCAAGGCCACCCGAGAGATTGTTTTTGTACGCGGAAGTCTTTCGTTTTTTGTCCTTTTTTGAGTAGTTTCGAAATTTCACCCGTAGATCGAAGTAACGTAAAGGAATTTTTTTTTCTGGGGTAGATCTTGAACGCAGTATTATCTCGATACGCGCGCGAGAATTCTTTGGTAAAGTAACGTACGAGGTATAGCCTGGGAGATTTTTTTGTCGGTATGTAATGGAGCAAATTGATGAATCTCTGGAAATGAGATTCAGGACTGATGCTAGAGAACGCACCCACGACATTACGCACTGAGCTGAGCTGGCCTGCCATCGGCCATCACTCCTCCAGCTAGGTACAGGCCGAACCTGTATTCGTCTAAACAACACAAGGGTTCGTTGCCTCGTCCCCAGGATTCAACGTCCATTGAGACCAACGAGACAAAAGTCTTGTTCATTTCATTACAATACCTAACAATAGAACATCGGCTGCATTTCCCGAAAAAGAAATTGACCATCCCGATGTCTCTTAATTTTTGCAAGCACAGACACAAACACAGGGCAAAACCCGGAAAAATAACAACAGATGAGGGCAAAAAAGATGCGAATTAGGTGCAGTCAGCTTTACAATATGTTTATATTATAAAATTGAAACTTAACCGATCTCCGGTTTTTCTTCGTCTTATTGTCAGTGCTGTCAAAAACTGGCAAATTTTCAAATTATCTCCTCGTTCCGATCGAAAAACATCACACATTATTTATTTGAAGATGTATTTAATAAAGAAGAAAACCACGAAAAGATAGTTTAAATAAACTAACAGGTTACAAATGGAAGAGAGATTTAATGAAGACTAGACTAAGATACTTTATTGTATATTGAGAACGGCCAAGATTGCTTCATTAGCCGCCATTTTTTCGGCATGACACTATCCGTTTGCTTGATATTCTGTTGAACTAAACTCATTCTGATTACGAAAATTGAGAGAATAAGTTAGCTAACCTACAAAAAATGGGTTTTTCGGATATTGAACGTTGAAACTTTTGCAGTTTTCAGGTATCATTTCCAGAAGCTCGTCAAAGAAACGAAAAATTTCTTTAAGTACCTTGCGCGACAAAGGACGATGAAAAAAATCAAGAATAGGAAAGTCAGAAAGATAATCAATCTTTTTATTGGATGAAAATATTTAAAACTAACTTCTATATAGGCATGTGCTCTCGGAGACTCAAAAGATGTCGACGTTTTTTAAGCTGCATTGATAATAGTCCATTATTTCTTCAGAAAGAAAAAGTTCAGATAATTTCAGAAGATTTTCTTATATAGTTTTCAACAAAACCAACATACAAAATTTGCCCGTTTATGCTTTCAAATTTTTATAAAAATGAAACATAGCACTCATTTCCCGTTCACAAAACAACAACCTTCGAAGGACACGCTTTCATTTAGCAACCAAACACTAAAACTCTCTCTAAATGACAGCCCTTCATTTTAGATTAGATTACAACTGCCTTCGGACTACCCTTCAACTGTTTTTATTGGTTGCATTCTAAAATGCCTGTTTAATTCCCTGTCCGAGAATCCTGGCAAAAACCATTTTAGGTTTGTCCAACCACCAATATAACATTCCATATGTGCGGCTACTACCCTGCATGATATAGGGTTTCTAATGAATGCATTCAAACCAGAGGGAGGAGAGGCAATTGAGAATGCAAATAGTGCCTATTTATGTGCACGCACAAGTCATATGCGGTCATACATATGTACATCGATATTAACTGGTATGGTTGCACATACATATTGCAAGTGGGCAGGAAAAACAAACCCTTCACTCGTTACGCACACGCTTGTATAATAGGGCTTTCTGGTTTAGAGCCATTTTCAAAGTTTATCGTAGAGCAGTTACACACAAAAGGGTTGTAATTAACAGGCTTTGTAAATTATTCAACATTCATGAATACACCCGTAATTGTTGGCTAGGTAATTCTGGTCATACCATGCTGAACAACGTGTAAGTGGCGTATGTGAAGAATCGATTAATGGTAAAATGAGGCGCCGTCTTGTTATACGCACAGTGAAGGTCGTTTGTCGATAATCGGCCATTCTATTTAGATTCTGATGTCTTGTAAATGGTCTTCAGATATAATTGGCACTTAGAAATGACCTGAACAAAAGAAAATGGAAGAGAAAGTATGAAAGCTGGTACTGGAAAAAGTGCCGGCAATCATATCCTGAGGACACCTGTAGAAGTTGATTAGTAGTTTCCGCCAAAAATGAAAATAGCGAAGCAAAATCTTTGAGTTTCCTTATGGCCCTTCCCGATCAGGGTTTGCCAGCAGTAGAAATCGCGCCAAGCCTCGGCGTACAATGAACGGTCAACGGTCAACTCCCAGTGCTGGCTCAGTTCTGGCCCAGTGCTGGCTCAATGCTGAGCGAATGCTGGCCCAGTGCTGGCGATTGACACTGCTCGCATTGTTTCCAATGCATTCAAAGACCAAATGTTGACTTTTAATTGTATCTATGGCTTCCACGCTACAGCGCTTGCTTACCATGAGAGAAGTCGCAGGTTGATTCCTCGGTGGCAAAAGCGATACATCACTCACTTCTTTAAAACAAATTGCTACGTGCTACATTTTTTCTTTATTTCCACTCGAAAATTTTCTTGAAAACTTCAAGAATTCATGAAAATCTCCCCGGCTGTACTCCTCAACACGAATAAATAATAATAGGTTGTAATCTGACTAAGGAGCGGAATACATATGAATGTGGTTAGGCAATAGGGCGGTCGATATAACACATATTAAGGTCATATTTGATAGACGATTACAATAATTTATCATATATGGCAACGTTCGTTGGTGTGCACATTGTTCTCATATGTCACGGATGTGTGTTAAAGTAGTCCTTAAACGTGTATACTTCATTACTCGAAATGATGGTTATGAATGCATAATTTTGCTACCGCCTGCCGACTAACTTCGGCTTCGGCTTGGCTTCACGTAAACCCCACCACTATGGTGTCTTATCAGACAATTTTCCTTCGGGGCTACATCAAATTTATTTGGCTTTTCGAAAAGGGGAAAGAAACATGTACGCGGGATTTTAATGACGGCATTGGATATCCTATGAAATTTCCCTATCAAAGTTACTATGAAATTTTATTGGAGTTGATTTATGGTTCGGTTTGTATCACGTTTTATTGATTACCTTCACATTTGTGCAATTTTTCGTAAGAAGATTGAAGGTAATTCATGTAATGGCTAAAAAAAATTATCTATTGCCGCTTGAAAAATGGTGAATTGCTATCAATGGTTTGATAATGGGATGATGAATTTGAATATTGGGTGACTGTGTTCGGGATGCGATTGTTGAGATTGATTGAAGTAATTGGGAATCTGGGATGAAGTCGAACAACGTGAACCAGAATGGATGGTAAAATATGCTCTGATTTTCATCAAAATTTAAAGGAAGTCTGGGCAAATATTGTATTCTGAATTTGAGGAAAGAAAATATATTGTGTAGGAAAAGCGGGAGCAGAGTCGAAAAACCAACGAACAGCGTTATCAAGATCAATAAAATACGACGTCCAGGAAGCGACGGAAGACAGCGTTTGGGGCCAGCTTCATAAATTCGAGATCGCTTTCCCTTTTTTGGAATCTTGTGGAGAAAAACCATGACGGTGTAATGTAAAATGTGTCGGTATTGACTGGACGTGGTCAGGAATAAAGAATATCAATGTAAGTAGGTTAATCCGAACAGGGTTTGCCAGCAGTGGAAACAACGCCAAGTGTCGACCAAGCCTCGGCGTACAACGGACAGCCAACGGTCAGCTGCCAGTACTGTGTGCGTGCTGGCTGAGTACTGGCCCAGTACTGCATTCAAGTGCTGGCTCAGTGCCAATCCCCAGCACTGGGCCAGCACTGGCGATCGGCGCTGGTCCAAAGCTTGGAGCCATTACTGAAGTATAACAATTCAGGATACAAGCAATATGTTAAACGATTTGAAGGAAGTTCAATAGCGAGGTTCAGTGCAAGTTCGTTATATTAATAAATATTGCATAGTTTATCATTCAGCGCTTATATGTTACTGGGGCAGCACTGGCGAACGAGACTCGGCCAGCGCTATAAGGCGCTCAGCCAGCACTGGCCCAGGACTGGGCCAGTTGTGACTATGGTCATCCTTTATTTTTGGTTTGACCAAATGAAAATTCCTTCATTTTACTACATCATAAAGGGCACCAAGCCCAAGTTATTCTAGAGACAATGCAAACCTAAATCAGGTCCTGTACATCGTTTTCAACGTTCGGATTCTTAAACCATGTCCTCAAATATATACTAATTTAGTACATCTATCCTTAAACACATCTTAAGACATCTTTAACAGACCTCCAATAGTTAGATTCATCACAAAATTCTCTCAAATAGTTCCATTCTTCATTCCTGGCTTTGGATTGCATCAATTGGTAGCAACGTTCATATTTCACTTTGCCTACAAAAGAAGACGTTTCAATTGTACCGTTGAAAATGTTGGCACATCCGACATGTAAAACCAACAACCTGTCAACAGAAATTGCAACACCACGAACTAGTTTACCTCGTGAGTTTTCTTCAACACTGCTTAACCAGTTTAAGTTGGAAATTCTTTTCTTTTACTGGAATTTAGTTCGGTTGGCCACAGTTAAGTAAGTATCGTTTTTATTTCTTCAATCTTTGATAGAGCACGAATTAATCAATGATAGTATATCTCCAGTTCTTCAGTTGATTTCAAACTATTTTATGGTCCTTTTTACTGTCACAGTGAGATAAAAAATGCATGAACACATTTATTGGTAAATACCTTTAGTCAATTTTGCTGGTAATAAAATGAAACAATGGTAAATTGACCGACTAAGTCGGATTTATTTTTCATTAAAAATGTTACATAGAATTCAAGGCTAGGAGTTGTTAAATGAAGTTGATGGAAATTGATCCTTTTTCCGAACACTAATTTTAGAACTCACATCGATATCAGTTAGAACCCCCGAAATTTTATTTCCTTTACGAAATCCTTTCAACGATAAACATTTGTTGTCGTTTCCTCTTTAGTTAGTGTACACTAAAAAGACATTTCGTTGTCAATTGAACATTCAAAGTCGGTGTTGTGAAATTGCGTGCAACTATTCAAGTGATCCTTTATCACAGATAACGTACAAGAGCTCGTGTAAACTGATTGGCATTGGCTACTTTCAAGTGGTAGTTGAATTCAAAACCGAATGAATGTTTGGAGCTTCTGCCAATTTTCCTTTACACAAATTAGACATCCCGAAAGACGATAATGTTTACAAACATGCTATAACAGCTGGAAAACGGAAGGTAGCAATAAAATGTAAAGATCTGACGACATTTCGTGAGGGAACAAATATGTATATATGTATTCAGGCATTGACTATGTGATACGATAAATGCCTGACTGTAACGAAAATAATGGAAGGACTGATAAAGCACGAAAGAAGGTTGGTGGAAAATCGCTAGCCAAGTATAAACGAAATTATACATGAACTCATATGCGACTACGGAAATGGAAGGTGTTTAGGATTTATTCAGTTTGGCTGTTATTTAGCCATAAAATACAAAGCATTTGTTGTTCGGTGGCGATTGAATTTTAGGCACCCAAAGAAAAACTAGCTTTACAGAAAGAAGAATAAAAACTTAGCGTTCATCTTTTTCATACGTATCTGCTGTTACACCAGTTATCCTTTAGTATCTGCTGCTACTTCTTCAAGAAAGCTTGTGTACCTAGTTTGGTCTGAAAGACAAGCTGAACAACTTCAACGGTTGCTCTATGCATAACTCATTTGTTGTCACTGTTCCTGTGAAATGTTTCAAGTTGAAACCATAGTTCAGTTTCCGGGATACTTTTTTGATAACAATGAAGAATTTCTAAGGTTTGTTGAGAGTCGTTAAGCTTTCAGTCTGCAGGTTTTTTCCTAGGCGAATGTAGGTTTTGTATCAATACCAATCATGTTATAAAATGAAAGGATTATTGTTAGACCAGAAGAAGGGATGACCACGATTAATGACTTTTAAGAATTTACTGCAATTAATATTCCCGTTGAAATGTGACTGAAAAAGTTAAGACTAAACGGTGCAGTGATTGCTGGCAGGCCACCTCAGTTGAGCGCTTAAGGGGTGAAATCAGTTTAGACGGGTCAAAAAATCGGCTTTTTTATTTCATAAATTGTTAGTAGAACTATTCAAGAGTATGTAGCCAAAATTTCAAAGCGAAATTCCGATTAGTCCCGATGCTATGAGCACTTAAGTGAATTTGGTTCGGCGCCAAAGCGCTCGGTAGTTACAATGGAGCGGTCGCTCAAGTAGTCCCTTATCTGAATTTCTGAATTCTGAGTTCAGATTCGTAGTAAGCAACCCCAAAAACGTTTTTGACTACAATGAGTTTTACAATATCTTTGGCAGGAAGGGTTTGGGCGTTAATGGGTTGCCTTGAATTTTTTCGTTTTGGCTACATTTATTTTCAAACGCGTTTTTCTCGAAACGACTTTTTTTCAACTGGTGGACATTCTAGCTTAAAAAGTTATTGACCAATCGTTCTGAAAATTTGTGTAGATATTTTTTATTTAATTAAAATTCATATATATCTAACAGGATGATATTATTATTAAAAATATTCTTTTTAATGCAAAACAGGTGAAAAAACATGGTTTAAAAACATAATATTGTAATGATTCTTATTTTTGGATTTGAACCTCCGTTTCTAGTCGAGACAAATCGCCCACTAGTGTGCTTTTGTTGGTTAGCCACTTGCTAACACTATTTTTGCACATTAAGTAGTGGGCGATTTGTCTCGACTAGAAACGGAGGTTCAAATCCAAAAATAAGAATCATTTCAAATTGCAACGTATGCACAATATACGAACGAAAAAATATAGACAGTCGTTATACTTCGCAGATGCAAATATTAAAATAGTTGAAATATAACGAGCTTAACCCATCAACAAGCCTAACCCGTGGTCGTGTTGTCTGATAACGAATGGCATATGACAGCGCCTGAAGAGGAAGCCATTCGTTATCCCGAAACCACGCTCCCTATATAATATTGTGTTCAAACACCTCAAAAACATGCAATTTTCAACTTTTTTGATAACAATCAGGTTCATATTCTTAGGAAATATGTTGTTAATGAAAAATGAATTTGTAATGATTACAGATTAAAATGATGACTTCAGGAATGCCATGGACATCAGTTTCTAACTCCACTATTTCCGGCAGAAACGACTTGAAAAATTACAAAGTGTACTTCAAAACATAGGAATAAAATATCCTCCAAGTTTAAGCAAATTTTGATTATTTCTCCCCTGTTAAAAAAATTCAAGAAAAACACCAAAATTTCGGCCTCTTAAACTAGTAGTCCCCCTCAATGTCATGGCTCGTTTCCGCAGACTTTGCGACAATTTCTTATTACGTGAGATTCAGCCACCTTATGCCCAAATAACGAAAAACCGGCAATTCCAAAAGGATCAACACCAAAACCAAATCAATCCAAGAAATTTCTTCAAATTTATTCTAACATTAAATATTTCGTCGATGCCTAATTAAATTCGTGATCAAGAAAAAACAAATAAGCTAAAATAAGTGAACGTCATACCAAACAAAAACAGTTAATACTACATAATCAAACAATCTCCCAAGCAAAGGACGTCAGCAAATCTCCTGTTGTCACCTTGGTCCACCGTAGCACAGTCTACCGGCGAACATTCATAACAATAATCTCTACGAAAATAAGGATGCGTAGTTCGCGGCCGGGTTATGGGATCCACCCTTGCAAGTGGGGCCCAACGACTTACAAAAAAATGATACAACGACGTACAATCATTAACGTCGTGCACCCAACTTTCGACAATCCAAACAGTGGAATCTGCTAATTTCAAAAAACTCTTGAAGTATGTAAGACAAGGAAGCATCCCTCGCGCACTATTCCATCGTTTCGGCGGCTCCCCAACGACAGTTACTCATATTTTTTTTTCGAGCCAAAAACACGACATCTCTCTGGCAGCGTTTCAGATCCTGAATACAATGCGCACTGAAGACGTGTCAGCAAATCATAACAAGACTGTCTCCTTTTGTGGTAAGACATTAGTAGCCACAAATAAACTACCTGTAGCCCAATAACATCCTGAAGTTAAAACCAACTGGTTAGGCCTTTACGTAAAGAAATCGACAGCTGGAGAATGGAGTCTGTTGTAAATTTTCCAAATATTTTTATTTGATTTAAATGACTATCTAGTAAGGCTTAAAGGGATCACAGCTGAGGTAGAAATAATCTTTTCGACCGTTCGTCTTCTTCAAAGTTAATCAAAAAATCGCCTTGAAAGTGACGAAAGTCAGAAACTCACAAACAGTTCAACGGCTGAAAGTAAATCTAAATTGGGTTTTGAGAGAATTATACGACCAAACCTGGAGCCACTTTAAGTGAGGGTTGATAATGAACCCACTGACTTCGTTATAAAACTCCGCTTTCCTTCTGAGAACTGTTTCCAGCCAGTGTAAAGGAGGAGGGATTCTGACCAATCCTCAGAACAACATCCTTACAACAGGATGCTGAGGTAAAGTTATGACGAATATTAGGGTGGCATATTGCGAAATGATAAGCCCTAAAATACGGCGATCAATTTGGAGCTTTGCAATGAGGCTCAATCGAGGAGGATGTGTCTGTGCTTCTTTAAAACCTTAATGGTACCAAGGAATCCGGGGCCCCAGAGACTTGTCCCTGCCGGTGTCGGTGAGGAACCTGTGGAGGTTGAAACTTGGAGATTGTGGTTGTACACCCCATCAGCGGGTACGTTCATTTTAATACAGTCGGGACCGGATTAATTCGACATGTGCATGGCGTGCTGTTGCGTTTACGATAAGAGTGCCGTCACCCATAAAGCGGCAAGGATGCTGATGAATCCAAATCCTCACCAAGGATTATGAAGAAGTCCATGCAAGCTTCGGATGAGATCTGGAACCCATACTCGGAAGAGCAGTATTCATACTTAGTTATGGGCTACTGACTAGTACGTTTATAGGGGCATTGGTACGAGCTAACTTCGTAACCCTGACTTAAAAGGGCCGTCTTTTAATGATTCAGTTCGGGGAAAGCACGTTAAATCAGGACTTAATATGCCTTCGTTATAAATAGCGAGAGCTTTGTTGTCAATGGTGACTCCAAAAACGAAGAAACAAATGCCATTTACTTCACCAGATGTACATAATGTACTATCCAACCAAACATACTCACGATTACATGTCCTCATCATCTAAACTGATGACAATCGACTGTTGTTATTCAACCCCTTCCCTATAATCCACAATCGCATGGAATGGAACAGAAGTTATTTACGACCTCAAATCAAAATGCACATATGTTTTGCACACTGGACTACAATCTGCAAAATAATGAACGGACGCACTTATGCTCGGCGCATTGATGCGTCCATTTGTCTGCAATTCTAGCCACAACTTTCAGAACGTGCAAAATAATGTGCATCTGCTGAATTAATTCATTAGCCCTGGCTCTTACACATGAAATGTTGGCAATATGTTTGGGTCATGAGAGAAAAACCCATTCAATTCGTCCCCACTTGCATTTACGATTGTTTGCACAAAAATACGACATAAAAATGTAGTGCATTGATATAGGATAAAGGACTGTTGTCATCACCAACAATTTCAATTACACGATGACTATTGCATCGGACAATGATGACCGTTTCCATTTGAAGAATAAATTTGTATTTTTCGACGTAAAACATGTGTTAACAGGGATATTAATTAATGTACAAATAATGCTGATAACATCGGACAGGCGCAGTGTTTCTTTAGAATGGGGTGAGCTTTGTATGGATCAATTTTTAAGTAGGATTTATGCACAATCAAAATTAATTTAGTTATGTATTATGCTTTCAAGAAGAATCCTTGCATTGCAGATGGATAAACTATTTAAAAGAACAATTAATGATATCTGAATAACTATTAGAGAAATGGATGCCTCGAAAGAAAGTCATTTCTTTATCTAATCGTTACAGAAAATGAAGTGGATATATTTCGCAAACCTGAAAACGCAAAAAAAAATCATGGTTATCATCGCAAGGCTGCAAGGTCAAATCGCTTTAGTCTTAAGACAATGCTCTGTGTTTGGTGGGGCCAGAGTGGCGTCATATATCATGAGCTGTTACGAAACAGGTGAAGCAGCTAATACAGAACGCTACCGACAACAGATGATCAATTTGAACCATGCATTGATCGAAAAACGTCCAGAATCGACCCGAAGACATGGTAAAGTCATTTTACAGCACAATAACACACCGTCTCATACAGCAAAACTGGTGAAAGATACATTGAAATCACTTGGATGAAACATATTATCGCACCCACCGTACTTTTTGACTATCACATTTTCGCATGAAAAGGACACGCACTTGCAGAGCAGCACTTCACCAATGTCGAAGAAGTTGAAAAATGACCCGTTGAATGGTTTTGCTCAAAGGACAAACAGTTTATTTGGCGTGGCATCCATAAATTGCCTAAAAGTTGTGCAAGATGTGTAGAACTTGTGTAGAATATTGAATGGCCAATACATTGAATCAAAAATGTTCAACTATCCATTGTAAATAACGTGTTTCTTCTTCTTCTTCTCAATTTTTTGTCTTTTGGGCCTATAGCCTAAGTGATTTTGGTCATCGCGATGACGGATTTATGGAGCTTTGTTTTGATAAAACAAACCTTTCCTTGACTACCCAAATGCGACCGTATTGTCTAAATTTTCAGTCAACTTACACTTTTTGAAATGCCTACTACAATATGTCTATTAGTTCAGGCATTTTCAGTCGACGGCCATTTAATATTACCTTCTGACCAAAAAGTACCCGGAAATTTAAAATAAAACGCTAAATTTTTAATCTTCATCAATCTTTATTGGATCACCTTCAAAATATGCTCCATTTGAATCAATACAAAAATGCCAACGCCTCTTACAACCATCAAAACATTTTTTATAGGCGCTCTCCGGTATGGCGTTTAGCTTCTTCAGCGAATTTTCTTTGATGAGGTTTATGGAGTCATACCGGGTTCCCCGAAGCGACAATTTGAGTTTGGGAAACAGGAAAAAGTCAAAAGGAGCCAAATCAGGTGAATAAGGACGCTGGTCGATGGTATTTATCGAATTTGCTCGATCCAGCAAGTCTTCAGCGACCTGCTGCCGATACTGTTTTTGGAGAAAATGCAGTTCAATCGGAACGAGCCGAGCGGCGACGCGACGCATGCCCAATTGGTTGACCAAAATCAAACGAGCTGATTCACGAGCAATGTTGAGATCACCTGCTATTTCTCTAACACTAGCATGATGATTTTCGGGCATGATTTCTTTAATTTTTTGGACGTTATTGTCAGTTGAAGAGATCGGTGGCCGTCCGGAACGAGGCAAATTTTCGACGATCTCCCGACCGTCTTTAAAGGCTTTGTACCTGGCTGAGTTTTCGATAAAACAGACTCACCGTAAGCTTTCTTCTGTATTCGCATCGATCCGGCACACGAAATTTCGTTTAAAACACAAAATTTGAGACAAACTCTTTGTTCAATTTTCTTTCCATTGTAAAATTCGCCGAGCACTTCTTAGGTGGATTGATTCAACCAGCTGCTGTAAACAAACTGGTTGACAGATCGCGCTCATTTTTGACATAATAATTATGGACAGTCCTACCAACATACAAAAACTTAAAATACTTAACGCGGGCAATTTAAATGAGAAATTCCGGGTACTTTTTGGTCAGACGGTATTTCGTGAATTTTTTTATCATTTCTCTGCCACCCAACGTTTTACTGTTGTAAACGAAGAAGCAGACTCTCCCAGATTAGAATCTAGCCGCGCTTTGATATTGGTGGGGTTGAGACCTTCCAAATGAAAGTATTGTAAGATTGAGTTGCATTTTGGTAGGAAGGGACGATTAAATCTGAATAAGAGGGCTCAGGATGGTCTACAGTTGACCCGAGGACGAATAAATGCGACTCTTAAGAGTTTTGGGGTCATCAGAATCCTCTAAATGCTATTTCTATAGCCTCAGGATGGTTTTTCATGCATTTGTTTTTCGAAAACTTACTTTCTAAAGTCTTTGTGTTACATATATTTTTATAAAACTTCCAATTTGATCTACTCTACTTTGAGGCACATATTTGAGAATCATTTTTTCGTAAATTTCTTTAAGTTTGGCAGTGAAAGAGGATGTAGTCATAAAATTGTGGTATATTTTCCTTTAGGGTTTCATTTAACACTGGCGATTTTCTAAAAAAAAACATATTTCTGTTGACTTTTAACTAGTTAACCAATTTTCCTATATTCCGCAATACTCGAATTCATTCTGAAATCATCTTAAATTTCATTGAAATATCAACCAAACATCTAACAATTTGCCAACTTATTTAATCCATCATTCATTTAATCCATCTTTCATTTAAATTTCATATAATTTTAGCTGAAGAAAGTCCAAATGGAAGTCCCTTCACTCATTTCACTGTTATTAGACTGGAAAACATCAATTTTAATTAGTTGATTATGTTATCATCCTAAAACAATGCCTCAACATCATTCGAAAGTGTCAGTTATACCTTGATTCGTTTGTCCGTTACAACAGTGTACATCATTTGGATCGATTTAAATAGATATACATATCAATTCATTCGTCGCTACAACTACACTACGCTGATCATATCTGGGAAAATCTGATTTCATCGCAAATTTATGGAAGTTTCATAAGCAAATTGCAGATCACTTACATATCTCTATAAACAATGGAAAGATATTCGAAATGTAATTATGGAGGGCAAACAAGTTAAACAGAATGACGTCAAGCGGGAAAAAATACTATCTTTTCGTTTACAACAATGTGAATCTTTACACCTTTGTACGCTCTTGCTGGGCTCTGGAAAAGATATCATCTTAAGGGTGCAGCATGTTTGAATTTGTAAGGTAAAGATTTATTTATGGAAAGAAAATTCTTTTTTTAGCTCTCAATGCTTCACACTACCACGCATATATATATATATATGTATATGTGTGTGTGTACTTTATAAAATCTGTGATCGTTGTTCGAAAACGGCAGCCCCGGCTACGGTAAATGCGTTGGGCCTAGCGCGCAAATCACATGCGGACACCCAAGGCGTAGGCCATAGTAGGGCGGGCCCAGGCAGCGATATCTGCACCTGGCGAGCTTCGCCGAAGCTCGTTTTCTTTCTGAGAGTAGCACGAACCACCCGAACGGTTGTTTGTGTGCGATAGCTTATTGTTTTCTAAATTTTTCGTGAGTTAATTTCGGAATTTTTCAATTTTGATTCGGATAAAGTTTAGAATTTTAGTACTCTCGGGTACGCCTTGAACACGTACTTGTCTCGGTTTGCGCACGAATATTTTCTTTGAGTAAAGTAACGTAGAAAGTAGAGCCTCCAAAGCTTGATGATTTCTTTGTGTCGAAATTTGTGATCGGGCATTTAGATGTCTGCATCTCTTGAAATGCGATTCGGGGGACCAAATCTAGAGACACACATCCACGACATTATGCGCCAAACTGAGCTGGCCTGCCAGCAGCCATCGCACCTCTAGCTAGGTAGAGGCTGAACCTGAATTAGACTCCACGACAAAAGGGTTAGTTGCCTTGTCTCCGGGACTGAATGTCCATTAGGTCAACGAAACGAAAATCCTGTTGACTAGAATTTGCGTCGCGATATCGTCCACCCCTATACATTTAATTACAATGGAGCCAAACGTGGGGCCTCAAACAGGTAATTGCCAGTTAGATACCGATTTGGAAATAGTTCTTTTCGATCCAGGGTTCTCAAATAGTGTCACACACAAAACGGAGTGGTTGGACTTTGTGAACTCACGTTAATCTTTTTTTGGAAGTGCAGTTCGTCCAACTCTCACGCATTTTTTTTGTTGATTCACGGAAGGAACACTTCGTGTTTTCCTGCGGTCTTGTACGCGCAAGGAGAGTTGTCTCTTTTGTTTTAGAATTACCTATTAAAACCTTCTTTGGTCTCGTGAAAGATTCGACCATTACCTTGCCTTATTGTATTGAGAGTTCCCTACAATTTTGACTGCCATACCAGAGGCATCCAAAAGTGTTGTCTAGCATATATTTACGCGCAAGGACGATGGTCCCCGTTGTGCTCTAGTTGTGGCTCACGAGAATGATCTCACAGTTGATAGCGATCCAATCTTGCTACTAGATATCGAGAGGACGATCGTCCCCGGAGCGTCTTTTCCTCCGGGAATGAAATTGAGAGATGACGATCACCACTAGGCTGATATATAGTGCGAAAAATCGTCCTCGTTTAGTCTAACGCACAGGAATGGTCTCAGGAGATGTCGATCTGTTCCTTGATTTTTTGTATTCAGAGTTTCTTCTATCTTTGAAGACGGTATAGGTGTAGTAGGCCGCGTACACAGGATTTCCGGAGACGCAGGAAACGCTGAGCACTACATCATGCCGTGCGTTTGTTCGCTTTTCTGGCAGCTCGTAGTTGCCTGCCTGCTCGCCTCGCTAGATTTTTGATTCGTTTTTTTTGGGTTGGCAACAGATTTTTTTCGGTAATGAGGTAAGGCACTTTTCATCGCCATAATATTTGCTTGTTTGTTTTTAATATTAAAGGATATACAAAAATGTGTCCTTAGTTACTATTCTTAAAATTGGCACTACATCACTCCCCTTAACTTCAAACGGTTTGATCCATATCAACATATTCGAGTGGACATAAACGCTTTTACCAGACACCGTAACTCTTTCCATCGTGTTCTTCGTCATAAAACAATAACTGAATACTGAATACTTACCATAAGAGCCACGACGATATTAAAAAAAACACCAGCACACCCTGCAACCATAATTACTATAATGGAGCGCTTGGCCTGCTATTACAGGAAGATTGCATGGAAATGTGTAACACCTAGCCGAATGGTCTTCCCTCTAGTTGCTGCATTACAATTGCATTGCATCTATTGGACGGATGGATGTACCTACTTGGCGTTCATTTTTACGGAAATTTTGATATCGCATATTTTAGGCTGTGAATATTCATTCGTTCGTTCACAAAAGAAAAATGCCTTCAAGTGTTGATAATTTGCTTCTGCCCGAACTACATACCACACCTGTACCTGTACAATGGTTGTTTCTTGGGTCCGATAAATGGGATCCAACAGATGGATGGATGGATGTTTTTGTATTTCGCAATTTCAAGCCAATTGCTTGCAAATTTCCCCTAAATTTCGATGGAACTGATAAGATTCCTATCTGATTTGTAAATTGTTGCAATAAATATTATTTGAGTAGTGAAATCATAAATTTTATGGAAATTATTTTACACTTAACTACCTTTGAAGAGTCATTTAACGGTGGCAGTAATTCGCTAGGGGCAATTGGTATTACACATAATTCAAATATGACGAGATACATTCAAATATATTAAGGATATTTTAGGGAGTTGGAAGAATACGTACAAAGCTAGATTTCCATTTGATACTATAACAGGCCGCTTGATGCGACACTTCAGGTTCACACGAACAACTTCCCAGTAATATGTACATAAATTAAAAATAAAAATTATATATTAAAGCCTCGGTGGATAGGGAATCAGTTCGAAGCCCAGTTCTTACAACTTTGCCATTGTTTTGATGAAACAAACCTTTTTTTAATTCAATTCTCTGGACAACTATCGATGAGATCCTTCCAAAAAGGATCTCTAAACAAAGAAAACAATGTTCGTTAAATATTTACAATTAAATCAGTTGCAGCAAAAATCGAATTCTTTGCGAACCATCTTTCGAAAAATACTGAAAACAGAACTCCCCCTGCAGCAAGTCAAGACCTCCCTCGGGAGAAAAGTGATTTTTCCTGGACAATTAGCGATGATATCCTTCCAAAAGGATCTCAAAAGATAGAATACATTGTTCGCCAAATGTTTACAGTTGAATATGTTGCAGGAAAAATCGAATTCTTTGCGAAAAATCATTCGAAAAATACTGGAAACAGAACACCCCCGGAAAAAAGTGATTTTTTCTGGAAAACCAGCGATGAGACCCTTCCAAAAAGGATCTCAAAAGAAAGGATATAATGCTCGCTTCACATTTTTTAATTCAAAATATAAAAAATGTCGCCTTCAACAAACGGCTATGTGTGAAAACTTTTGTCCACCACTGTCTGTCTGTTCTGGGACAACTTGGCTATGGACCTCCATATCCTCCTAAAAGAGCCAGTCGAGGAGTAGCATTAGCGCTACCTCGAAATAGCGTCCATACCATTCGGGAGTTACCTGTCAGGAGATTTACGAGAGTGATTCGGGGCCAGATGGCCGCATATAGAAATTCGTCAATGCTAGGACCCAGCGTCCGAATAGATCCTTCCGAGACTTCTGCAGTGCCGGCAAAGAACTGACGGCATGGTGTCAAAACCCTTGATCGGACTCTCAGACACAAAAGGTTATGTTAAGGTCGGAAATATTTCATTGTACAAAAACTCGCAGGAAACCATTACCAGCCGACAGTGTGCCGAACAAATTAGGTGAGTTTTCAACACCTATTCACATTATACAATATCCAGTACAAAATTCCAACAAACAGGAAACAGTTTCAATACAATCCACAACTTGCCACCATCATATGGCAAGTCCTGGCAGCCATGATGAAAGCTCCGACAAGCGTTCTTATCGAAGCATCTTTTATTTGCTGGAAAACAATACAACTTACCGATTTATCGCGTCTTCATATCCACTTTTCCAGTTCGCGCACAAAACACTAAAACGCCGCACACTTATCGCGCCGTAAAACGCAAAAAATTCGCGGCAAATCCTAAACAAACAGCACGTCCAATCCATACCGCCAAATTTGCCGTCAAACTTAACGCACAAGTGACGGAAACGGATACCAATTGTCAGCCGGTCGAACGATATTTTTCTATCTGCACAGTTGGTAGCCATGATTGAATGTATCTCTGCGTCTCTCTCTCTCTCTCTGTTGCAAACTTTCACTGGATGTTTGACAATTCGTAACAAATGTCAATTGTGAAAATGTAAACAGGCGGAGAGACTGAATATTTATTGTTGATTCTTTCAAGATTCTACCAGAATATTTGCCCGATTTCTAAAAGAAATCGGTGTTGAAAATGTTCTGTCGTATATGCTTGATTGAAAATGTCAACGGACAATCTATATTTCAACAATATCGTGGAGAATCGTTGCCCGAAATTGTACGGACAATTGCTGAAATTGAGGTATGAATTTTTTTATATTTACGATTGGAATTTTCAATATTTCGATAGCCGTGTAATGAAATAGAAACGATTATCGATCTATATTAATATCTAGAAGAAATTGAAGTAAAGTCTGCATATATTTATAAATAAAATATGGCCAAAACTTAAGCGAATTTCATGATAAATTTTTCACGGATTGATGCATGATTTTTTTTTGTTAATTTGTCTATTAAAACGGAAATTAAGACAGTTTTCGCTTTCTAATTGAACAATAAGTCGACGTGCTTGCTGAAAAATAATCTATAATTGTTGTAAAATATCAATCGACAAGTTGGGGCCGATAAATTGAGGAAGCACTGTTTCCATGGAAGAAAGTGAAAGGAAAAATTGTCATATTTCATGTTTCGTTACATTCCGGCTCTATTTTAGTCGAATTTTAAATGGTCAATTGGTATTTGACTTGAATAGCATCATATCTGCGTCAGAAAATAGCTTTTTTACTCATATTCCCAAAGATTCGTTCATCCTTCGAATCCATTCGAATCTGTGGAGTCTGGAATCTGGTGTCTGTGTAATAAATAGTACCAAAGATGTCATAAAAACGCACTATCTGTATATGAAGGGAATTTGAACGTGAAAAAAGAAATATACCACAAAACAGCTCGCATAATGAATTGCCAGCGAAAAGATGATGTCGCATTTTCGGAGGACAATAAAGCAACAACTGTGTAAACTACGCCTTCTTATGGTGGCTAATTGAAGAGAGACACTTTCATGGGTTGCGGGTGAACTTACCAGGCGTTCGGCTGCCGATTTAGCTCGCAGAGGATGCTCTGCGCCGGTTAACTTTTCACGCGAAATGCCAAGGCCTGCGGACACTACAAAACTGCCGTACCGAACCCGATAGCCTCAAAAATGAACACGAAATATAAACAGCATGCAAATAGTACTTTCTTACGACACGAAATGTTATTTTCCGAGTTGAAGAATTCATTAGGTCTAGCTAACAAACAGCAGATGAAAACAACGGACGGAAAAAACGTCATCGTGTGAAGAAAACGCAAGCTATTAAGAATAAAAACACAAGTTTTTAAGACACTAATATATCTACGTTTCCTGAACAAAGCTCTGGTAATTTTTGGAAGCAAGATAAATGATACCGACGTATAAACTCATCCAATACGTCTAGAAATAGTGCAGAGGCTGCTAATAAGCATGATAATGATGGCAGTACAATTTTCTTTGTGAAAAGCGCTCCTAGCTAGGCCATTAAGGACCGGCTGTGTACGAACATTAACAAAGAACTATCCATTAACGATTGCTGCTGCAAAAAGATGTCGAGCAAAAGAAAAAGCGTGAGCTTTCTGTGCCAACCTACTTTTGGAAGGGAACGGATTTTAATCAGTAGAGACATTAATCAATTTCATAAACAAGCAATAATTTTGTATCGGAATTTAATTCGCAGAGATCTTCCGTCTTCTTTCTGGATCGGATTCGTCTATCATATCAACCCAACCGAACTCTAACCAAGCTTCCTAGATCCGCTTATGTCCCTAACGTGAAACGCACTGCAAATTCTAATTTAGATCTTCAAACAGGATACCTAATCTCCCGAATCTCAGACTACATATTATAAAATTGTGCTAGACTATATCTAACATACATGCACAATGCCCATGAATCTGCTTGTATCGATGGAAGGACAAAAACAAATCATAACGTAGTGATACATCAGGAAGTCCTCCCTACAAATGTAGAATATCTACGGCTCATGTTCATAAATTATCACAAACAGCTTGTTACCGTTACGCCCCGGTTAAGGACCTAAATTGGTTCTTAAGCGATCGATTGAGGCCTTCGGGTGCCGGTCAGCCCGTTGGAGATGAGTCGTGGGCGCCACTCGTCCACCCCAATGGGCCTCTTGAGCCGTCGGACGAGAATCCGACTCACCGATGCTACCCTTAAATTTGTTGCCGAACCAAAAAAAAAACACCTTCCGGCTAACGATTTTTATTTCACAACGAAAGGAATATATAATTATATCCGATAAGAAAATTACACAATTGATGAACCGTTCTAAATCCGCGCGTCCCTCACCAACATTCACTCACTTCTAATCGATTCTTTTTGATTTCAAATCGTAATTCTTAAAGATATAAATTGTTTTATGCCTACTCTAACCTGCTCGGCCAACTTCTCCGCGGGACGCCGCTTCTTCGCACGCTGCGCTGGGGTTGGTTCGGGCAGCCTCCTTGGCGATGCGTTGCTCGTCGGGCCGCCTCTTCGTCGCTGCGTCGCTTCTTGCCGCCTCAGGCAGCCTCCTGGTCGCACTTCACTTAGCGCCGTCAAGTGCCATAGTTAGCTGACTTATTTAGCTAATTAGGGAGTAGATCAATTTAGGTTATGAATATTGAATTATATAAATATGCATCGGAAAACGACACAAAACCAGACGAAGGAATGAAAGCTGGAATGGGTTCAACAAACTCGACCGCCGAAGCAGCGAACGGGACCAGGGGATCCCTTATATACTGGGAGATGAACAGCTGCCGGGGCTGTTCTGTGCTGGGTGTCATGGGCTCTCGAAAATTTGACTTCAGCTCGATACGAGTGGAATTGCCGGACGGTTCCGTGCGGAACTTTAAATTCTTTGGATCTCTTCTTGCCTCTGGTGGAAAATAATAAGGAGGACGACGGACAGCAAGTGGCGGACGAGCAGCGCAATTCTGGAGCGGCGGAAATAGGTTTAAGGAGAAGAAGAAAAATTATGAGTAGAGTTAAGTATAGATAGGGTTAGTTAGCTAGGTTAAAGAATAAATTATCGACTTAAGGATAAAGCAAGTGCATTTTTTGTGTGAAGTGGCGAAACGGACGTCGCGGATCGGTTCATTTTATTTTCTGTTTCGTTTTCCTTTAAAATTCCCTTTTTCCGGTCGGTGATGTTTGGTCGTCGCGAATCCAGTTTTCGGATTCGCGGGCAGGTCAGTCCCAGCACAGAAACGGGTGGCACTCCTTTTAAAAAAATATCCCTACACCCCTCTTCACGGGTTCAAGCCGGTTGGGATTGCCCAAACCGTGGCCAGTATCGGCGGCGGTGCAATATCTTTCGTTACATTAATTACAGTTGTAACAATCCTATCTTCCGAAACGAACTCAATTTGTGAAATTTCAGAACATCTCAAAAGAAATTATTGTCTCTTCTGGAGTACCTCAACGTCCTCTCCTTTTCAACATTTTTACACCCAACCTATCCGAAACTTAGAAAATATACCTCATATTTTCTTTGCGGACGATCTTATAGTAATCAAAATGCAGTCCGATACAAATTTCATTCAATCTAAACCCAACATACTTTAACATTCCATTTATTTTTCAGATAATCTCCGGCGACGGATTGCCTGAACACATTTGCTTCGTATGTGCCAATACACTTTTACAAGCGCAAGACATTAGAAAAAGATGTCTCGAATCAGATGCCGTGTTGCATGCAAAAGTCCTAGTCGATCAACATTCAGAGGATTCCTTGCGAAAAATCGAATCCGAAAAGAACATCTTCATATGGGAGACAGTCATACAAACGTACGAACCGCCGTGCCACGAAGACAACAACGCTCATAACGACGCGTTTGATGCACAGGAAGCGTGGAACGAGCGTGACGACACGGGCGAGTTGTCGGACGACGACTCCGATAAGGATGCAATCGATCTGGATCACGAGTATTTCGATGGAGATGATTTGTGCGAAACGTATCGCTGCTCGCAATGTCCGAAACAGTTTTCAAGCAAAACACGATTTCAACGCCACGAAAAATATCACCAGCAAAAGAAAACGAAATGTCCATTGTGCGATCATCAATTCACACACAAATCGAATCTCAAGCGTCACATCATTACTCATAAAAGTGGCCAGCTTAAATGTGATCAATGCAAAGCAGTATTCTCCGATTCCCTACAGCTGTACGATCATCTCAAGAAACATTTGAAACTCGACGTGCAAGAGGAGTACATTCACGAGTGTCCGGTGTGCGGACAACGAACAAAATCGGTGGCGGCGCATCGTGCCCATATGAAGGCCGTGCACGAGATGCAGGTGGAGAAACCGTTCAAATGCAAGATCTGCACGATGTTTTTCACATCGAAACAGGGCCTAAATCGCCATATCGACAATATCCATGAAAACAATCGGAAAAACTTGAGAAATCACGAAAAGAATTTCCTATGTACAATCTGCGGTAGTAAATTCACCGCGAATTTCCATTTACAAGTGCATATGCGAACACACACACAAGTACGACCATTTAAATGCGCCCACTGTCCTAAAACGTTTGCCCAGGCGTCCGGTCTGAAAGTTCATACATTTACTCATACGGGTGAAAAACCGTTTGCCTGCCGGATTTGCGGTAAACGATTCAATCAATACGGTCACGTACGATCGCATTTACGAATACATTCCAATGAAAAGCCACACGTGTGCAAGGTGTGCAATCGTTCGTTTCGGGTGAAAGGCAATCTGACCGCGCACATGGCCACACACACGGGGAAAAAACCTTTCGTTTGCGATATATGCGGCAAAAGCTATGCTCAAAGTATGAAATTAAGGACGCACTTTGAGAAAGTGCATAAAAATCCACCGCCAGAAAGTTAAACATAACTATCGAACTATTAAAAATGTAAGGATTTCTGTTTAGTTAGAGTTGTCGAATTAGTGTGGTATATAATTTTTCTTTAAGTAATTTTAAATGATATTTAAATACTCCAGGTCATGTTTCACCGGCCTAGTCGATATTTGATATTTTATTAGCATTAAATGCTGCCGTATTTGATCTATTTCGATTACCGTATGAAATTCCAGTGCAATTTTCACGATGTAGTTTTAATGGTTGCTTTTTATATTGACGTGTTTTTTTTAACTTTACATGTTTCTTCGTATTGAATAAAATTTCTACTCTAAAAATCAATGGTTTATTGTATGTTTGCAACGGTTTAGATATTTATTAGTATTTATAGTCTAAAATAAAGTCTTACGATACGTTACATTCTTGTAATCATCTATTTCACAGTAAAACCCATATGGGCCTGATTTACGGCCTATGGTGCTTTAGAGATCTCACCTAGGGGTGATAGGACAGAATTTGCACAAATTGGATCCGTGTGTGCCGTTATCTTTTACTTATTGTATGAAGCCTAGCAATTTCATATATACAGAAAAGGGTTGGTAGGAACATTAGAATATGGTCACCTGATTGAAAGTTTTCGAAGTAAAATTCCAGAAAAGCAAACGTACTTAGTCAAGACTTCAAAAATATGACGCCCCTTATCAAAATCCTGCGTACGCTACTGATTCAATGGGATAGTACTTTTGATTATACATATATCTTTGATACTGACGTATGCTAAAACATGCCGGACTCGCCGTCTGCGTCTAAAGATTCGAACTCTACGCACCGATGAAACGAGTCAGGTCGGCAACGTCGTTGATGCCAATCTGCACAGCGGTCCTCAAAATCGAGCGTCACAAGTTGTCTGCCCAAGAGCCGCCCACACACAAGCAGCAGCCACAGTATCCCCCCGAGGTGCAACGCCGTGGCCAATCGGGAAGACCGAGCGCGGAGAAGAAAAATCGCCAGCTGACGAGCGTCGGTAATCGACATAAAACCAGACGAAAAAATGAACGCTGGAATGGGTTCAGCAAACTCGGCTGGCCGTTGACCACCGATGTAGCAAACGGGACCAGGGGGATGCCATATATATAGCGAGGAGAACAACTGGCGGGACTATTCGGTTCTGGGTCTCTTTGGTGTACTGGTCTGAGCAAGGACTGAAGAAGGAAGTCGAGAAGTTCTGTTCTGCTGTTTGGTTTTGGGACTTGTTTTGGAGCAGAACTATGGATTCGGTGAAGCTTTTCTTGTGAGGAAGATAAGGAGAAAAACGTCAGTGAAGCGACAGCGAGGAGCGAAAACGTCGAATAGCAAAAGGGAGTCAGGAAGCAGCCACCTGAATAAGGTTAAGGGAAAAACAAAACTGTAAGCAGACATTAAGTATAGATAGGGTTAGTTAGGTGGATTAAAATTAAAATAAAATAGTGATTTTGCATATAACTGTAGCTAATTGTGTGAAGTGGCGAAGCGGACGTCGCATTTCCGGCTCCTTAAATGCAATTCTTTTTTTCCACATTTTTCTTATTCGGGCAGTGGTTTTGGGGCGTCGCGAATCCTGTTTCCGTTTCTGGATTCGCGGACAGGGCAGTCCATGCGCAGAAACGGCCACCATTTTATAAAAAAATATAACCACATCCCTCTTTGCGAGTTTAAGGCGGGTGGGATTGCTCAAACTGTGGCCAGGATCGGCTGTGGTACACTTGCAGACGTTGCCATAATTACAGTTGTAACAAAGTTTAAAATGACGGCTGTATTCGGTGCTGCTACAATCGACGCTTATTCAATCGGCTCCTAAGAGATGTCGAAAAAGGAGATGAAATATTCCGTAAAAAGATCATTATGCCCGAACAGGCAAATATAAACCAACCCTTTCTAGCTTCGATGGAATCCAGCACCAAGACAAACACACCAGCCGCCGGAGCTACTCCTGGAATGCGCACAATTATCCATAATAAACTTAAGACAACGACAAACAAGCTGGTCTGCCAAGCAACAGATGCATCCTTCAACACCGTTTTTATATCAGATGTTACTAGGTATCTCAATCCCTTGACACGGGCGTATAACACTGAAAGGACTACCTTCAGGATCGTGCAAAGTTACGAAACAAGACGATACCATCCTCTAAATGCGGAAAAATATTATCGAGGCCCACGAAGCCCTTATCTAAGAGCAGGGACCGTCTCCTAAACGAAAAGACTTGACTTGATTGTTTGGCATTGACCAGATTTCGTTGCCTCACCCTCTGATGTTTGCGGTTTTTGTCCTCTTTTTAAAGATGAGAACCACTTCAGTATTTTGTTCTGCTAGTTACAAGCCAATTGGATCAATGGTTCAAACTCTGTAACACAAGTGAGAAAACCAGATGCAAGTGTCCAAGCAAACAAGGCTGGCCACTCCCAAAACGTTTAGTGATAGGTCCAAGGAAAGCCTGGTAAAGATTGTCATTGTCCGGTGTAGTAGCGATTGAATTATCTCACTGGCAAGCTGGACGACGGTAGAAATTGCGCTTCTACATGTTTATAAGCAAAATCGGAAGCTGTGCCTAAATGTCGGGTCAATGGCAGGTTTAAGACTATCAGTTGATGATAGGCTGGGAGGATCAACGCTTAGCGGAACAATATTGCCAGACGATCAACACGATAGATGGAGTTTCATCTACAGCGAATTTTGAAGCTGTTTGCAAGGATGACATGCTGAACAGGGCCACATCTAAAGTATGGATACCGTCTGAGCCATTCATTCTTACCTGAGGACATCAGTGACCTCATCCAAATGAGCCACGCTGATTTTATGGTGCATGATTGGAAGATGGCAAAGTAGTAAAAGCAGCTGGAGTATGCGAGGTAGCCAATCATATCAGTTTGCACGTCATTATAAACTGAAGACCACTGTGAATGACCTTAATATACGAGGGGGACCCAAAAGTAACGGGAATAGGAAGGTGGGTGGATGACGGTGTAGAGGGTTGGGTTGTACAGTAGGGGGTTCCAAGCGGTGACTCTCTATAAGTCAGTGTGCAAAGTCTGGTCGCTGTGATTGCATCCATTCGTCCGTGGGAATTTTTTGTCGTGAATCAACTTTTCTGTTTCGGCGAAAACGTGAAATGACTGCCAGTAGCAACGCGCGGCTGTAAAATTTTGTTTTCTGTTGAGGAAAACGCCCGCGGAAACTCTTGTAATGCTTAAAACAGCTTATAAAAGTGATGTTCTCAGTAAAACATGTGTCTACGAATGGTTTTCGCGTTTCAAGGATGGAGAGATGTCGATTGAAGACCAACCTCGTGCTGGGCGCCCCTCAACTTCAAGAACGGACGACAACGTTGACAAAATCAATTTTCTTGTTCGTGAAGACCGTCGCCGAATCATTGATCAGCTTTGTGAGATATCTGGATTGTCATGGAGTTCGATTCAGAGAATTTTATCTGAAGATTTGCACATGAAAATAGTTGCAGGAAAATTTGTCTCTCGCCTTCTCACTGACGACCAACGACAGCGTCGACTTAACGCCTCTTTTGAACTACGAAATCAGTTAAATAAGGACCCAGATTTTTTTTCTAAGGTCATAACTGGTGACGAATCATTCCCTACACTCAAAAGGTGCATGATAGGAAAACGTTTTGGGACTGTAGGTCAAACAAAAATCGCTGGAAGTGCTGAAGAAGATAACAGAAAGTGAATTGAAAAACGGTTTTGAACAATGGAAGAAACGATTAGACAAGTGTATTAAAGTCAATGAGAATTACTTTGAAGGCGATTGAAATTTTGTGTAAAAATGTTGAATAATAATAAAATTATAACGAACTTCCCGTTACTTTTGGGTCCCCCCTCGTAGTCGATATAGGAAGGATCTTGTCATGACTCCATTGAGCGAGCCCACGAAGTCATTTATTCCAAAAATTCTCGTTCTACGGCCACACATAAGTACGGAATGTTTCTCCTTGAAAATGAACTTCCAACAAATCTATCCTCTAAAAATAAAAGGAAGATGAAATATGCCAAATACGAATCTTTTTTATGGTCTTACCAAACTCTTTTGGGATCTTCACTAGAATGGGAAATGTCAACAATAGGAAGCATAAACTATCTAGAAAAAACCGTTGAAACTCACATCTTTTTGGGAGGAAAGTAGGAATTGAACGGATCATGATATTGATGGTGTAAAACAAACTATATAGACGACTTTCTTGCCTCTCTGAATCCGATTGCAACGATTCACTTCATGTATGTCTTCAGAGCCGCTGATATATTCATAAACATTATTTCTTACAACTGATTTCAATGTTCATCTAAAAATAAAACTTGCTTAAAAATCAACTAAATAAATAACGATGAAAATAAATAAATTATTTATTGTAACCACAAACCAATTGTACTCGTCGTATACATTCCAAATCTACGAACAGTGTTATATTTTTCGCAAACACACACATAAATAAAGTGCAGATCGATCGACATCGGCTTTGATAAATTTATCAATGTTAAATCTAATAAATATATTTATAGATCTCCTGAGAAAATATTACTAAACAATTACTTAACACTAAAAAAAATATACACATTCGTCTTTTATATGATTTCATAATTATTATATTCATTCAAGATTTTATTAATTTTTTATACTTATTTTCAATCAATTGCCACTCAAAATCAATCAAATTTTCACTTAAATCTATTATTACATATTATTAATTCGTTTGATTTATCAATAGCAATTGCATTCAATTATTTATCGTTGATTTTTTCAATTATATATATATATATATTCAAATGCAAATATTCTAATTTTGTATTATTGTTAGAAGCAAATTAAAATTAACGCGTTTAACTGCAAATGCATTGATATTAATATAATAGTTCTTTAAAAATATTTAAAGCAAACGAGAAAAAATATTAAAATGCATTTTAAATAGTTATCATTCGTTGCCATTTAAGTTATTTGATTAAAAAATTTTTTTTGGACGGATGGCAACTTGTTTTTTACGATTTTCTTAAATATTGATACATATTTTTTTACATTGGCAATTTATGTCGATGCACTTATTTATCCTGGTATTGTATTGAATTATGATTGCATGTTAAGGGAATCAGAAAATTTAAATGCAATATAATTGAAGACCGAAGAATTGATTTTGCTACTATTAAATTTGTAGTTGTCCGTAAAGTATATCTCCCGAAACTAAGATTAGGTAGCGAATATTGGATCGTTAAGCTAATTGAAAATTAGACGACTCTAAGCTTAAATGAGCAATTATCAATTGAGAATTATTGATATTTTATACTTTAAATATAATAAAGTCGCACAATTGATTTTGTAATTAATGTTTCGCCGTCGAAGAAGCTTGTTTCGATCGTCACGTTTCCACTGAAAAGAAATAAAATCAATTGAATATAATAAGTTTTCACAATTGAAAAAATATATAGACTGTGAATAAATACAAAACAGATTTTTAAAAGAATTTTAATTATATTGATGTAAAATAAAACTACTACCCAAAACTGTGATGTGAAACAAATTCCAGGAATAGTAGTGAATAAATCAGCCGCGACTTTCAACGAAGAAGAAATGAGACTGTTCAACATGGGGCTGCACTACGCGGTAAAACCATCTAAGATCCCGAAAGCGGATATTATTGTGCAAATGGAAGCAGCAATAATTTACCAAAAGTGCACAAAAACTGTGCACGAAGAGGCATAGCCAAAGCGTTAATGGGGAGGGGGGAGGGTGGAACAACTGACTCACAGTCCGAAAGCAGGCACAGCTTTAGGACTAAAGGATAAACCAGTCTATTTCTGAAAAGCCGATAAAGGAAACATGTTGATGATCATGGATGAAACCAAATACGAAGAAGCAGTAATGAAAAAGTTAAATAACGGAAGTTTCTTTGAGTTACATCACAAGCCCTTGGAAGAATCGATTAAACGAGTTGAGAAGACGATAAAAAGCTGCGAGCTAATAATCGGTGAGTTGTCCAAAGTGAGAGTAACTAACCTGACACTGCCGAGGATCAAATGTCTCCCGAAAATCCACAAGGAAGATTATGAAATGCGAGAGATTATCTCAGCCACGAATGCATGTTACGTTCGCCACGCAACGTGGTCGATCCAAAAACCCATAAGGGCAAAATGTGGGACTGCCCTGTTCTTGAAGACCCCAAACCATCGTGCGGGTAAACGCTGTCTTTTGGAAATTGTTAATGTTACGTTCGTCACTTCACCCAACCAAGTTATTAATGAATTATATTGTAGGGAGTATGTAAATTTAGGCTAGAGGTTTGAACTATATAAATATAGAGGAGATGTATGTATGTTAAGGATATTGGATTAGATTTTTATGGAGAGTGTTCCTGCTCGTGCGCGCGAAGGCTGCGTAATTTAAGTATCATCAACAGCAAAATGCATTACCGTCAACGTCACAGACCCTGCAGATAAGTTGCCAGGAATCACAACATAAAACAACGCTCACACAATCGCCGCAACAGATCCAAATCCAGGCTCCGCCCGGTCTACGATACGCCAATGGAGTCTACTATGCGCCTGTGATACCCACAACCATTTGCACTTGCAATTTACCATGATTAACGACTGCCACGATTATTTCACCAGCACTCCAACCACATCCCACAAGCAGCAGACACAGAATCCCCACCCCCCGCTCCGAGGTGCAACGATGTAGCCAATCGTACGAAGCTGAATCGCCAGCAGACGTGCGTTGACAAAACCGAAAGCTAGGAAGGTTTTGATGAGGTCTGCAAACTCGTGGGTTGTTGACCGTCGATGCAGCAAACGGGATCGGGGGATCGCATAAATATCGTCGGGAGAACAGCTGACGGAATCTTTTTGGTGCGGAATTTTGGACGGTGCGGTGCTGAGTTTCGTCTGAAGCTGTTTTTTTTGGTTGGAAGCTGTTCTTGTGCGTATCGCAAGGAAGGCAAGAAGTTGGAGCGATTACGTGAAGCGAATTAAGAAGGACGAGGTGGACGAGCGGCGAACGAGCGAGGTTAGGAGTCAGAAAGCAGCCACCGGAGTAGATAAAGCAGAAATAGAATTGTAAGTAGACTTAAGTGTAGATAGGGTGAGTTAGGTTGATAGTGCATTGAATCAAAATAAAATAGGGCATCGAATTAAATTTGGCTCGTGTGAAGTGGCAAAGTGAACGTCGCGTCAGCTCTTTGGTTTTCGATCCTTGTTACGATAGAAAATTTCCTATCCGATCGGTGATTTTGGGTCGTCGCGAATCCTGTTCCCGTTTCCGGATTCGCGGACAGAGCAGTCCCGGCGCAGAAACGGGTGGTGCCCTTTTGAAAACTATTCTCACACCCTTCTTCGCGGATTTAAGCCGGGTGGGACTGACCAAAACTTGGCCAGGTGCAGTGGTGAACGTTACAGGAATTGAAGTTGTAACATGCACCCACACAGAAACTATCCAGATGGCTAGTCAATGAATTTAAAGGGATGCACAGTATGATGAGCAGCTCAATAAAGAACAGCAAAGAGTTTACGGGAAAACTGCTGGATTTTGATCTTCCGGCAGATGATGAAATCATGGTTTCCTGCGACGTGAAGGCCCTTTTTCCCAGCGTACCAGTGATGAAAACTCTGAGATACCTTGAAGAGTGGCTATTAAAACAGGATAATACGCTATGATGGAAGATAAAAACGAGGCAATATCTTCAACTCTGTAAACTATGCATGACGGAAAATTATTTTACCTTTAAAGGGAAATCCTTCAAATCCAAAGGAGTAGCAATGGGAAATCCGCTCTCTCTATTTTTCAGTGAAATATTTATGTCACATTTAGAAGAGGGACTAAAATCGAGAGGACAATTACCGAGATGTTGGTTCCGCTACGTTGATGATGTCTTCGCAATGATGTCAAGAAGGGAGACTTGCAGCAAAAACTTGTTGACCTCAACAACGCCCACCGAAACATTAGCTTCACAATGCAGGAAGAAACAGGCGGAAACTTGGCGTTCCTGGACTTATTGGTGAAACGGAGAGCATAAAACATAAAGTTTGACATCCACTGGAAGACCACGCTCACACAAAGAACGATTCTGAATTCTTTAAACCACACCCGACAGATTAAAGTGTCATCCTACAGATCCATCGCTTGTATGATTTGCCATTAGACTTGGATACTAGGAAGAAAGAAATGCAGTATATCATACACACTGCAAAATTAAACGGATTCAAGCCATCAACCATCACTAGGATGGCGGACAAGATCAGGAGAACCCAAGAAACTAATGAAAGGTCAACACTACTGAGCACTGGCTCTGACCAGACTATTTGGAAGGTCGTTTCTTACTATCAAAGTGTCACTAATAAAATCAAAAGGACTTTGAAACACTACAAATCGATTCGGCTCAGTGAAACAAGCAGCAGGAATCAACTTAAGAACATCTTTGAATCAACCAAAGACAAGATAAAACCACATGAGAAATCGGGTATTTATCGAATTGAGTGCCCCACGTGTCAGGAGGTGTACATCGATCAAACGAGAAGATTGGTAAACATGAAAATGAGGGAACATCTAAGCGAAGCAATAGCGGCTAAAAAGAAAGGCAGGACTGAGGGTTTCAAGTCGGCGGTAGCGGAACGCATCGTCAGCAGAGGGCACGAGATTATGATGAATGATTTGTCCCTAAAAAGGGAAGCGAGAGACTTCCGAGAATCGGATGCTCTAGAAAGTTTGACAATCTACGAGAAAAAGAACAAATTAATGAACCATGATGAAAGAAATGTAAAATCACCGCTTTTCAAATTAGTTATGTAAGACAAATCATAATGTACCTTAATCACATCCGCTTAATTATATCCTCTTAATTATATTTCCTATAGTATATAAGCCGAATACCTGAATATTTGTAATTCAATCGCTGATGAAGACTGAACGATTATGGTCGAAAATTGATTTCGTCAAATAAACAAATTTTACACAAAATTAAAAGGAAGGTTTTTTTACATCAATATCAAAATAATTTGGTGAAAATGAAATCCATTAACAATATTAATTATCATGTTGCGATCAGCCTGTTTGTGCGGAACCAATAAGTTGCTCGACGGCTGGAATTCACCAGTTCTCCCGCTTGTGGTCGACCGAATCGATGCTAGGTAACTTGTTTACTATTTACTTTGATTCGATCGATCTTAGCAACATGCAATAGCTAAGCGCTAGAGCTTCTGTAACGCACTGGAGAGATTCTGGAACAATTCTAGCCAGCTGTAAATTACTTTTCATGTTTTATTTTTTCATTAATATATAGTCGAGATGACAAGGGGCGGGTCATTACACAATCGATGACCTTTTAGGGAATGTGTAAAAGGAAACAGTTACCAATGATGGAGGAGCTGTGTCAGTGATGAGCCTATTTAGGTCGTTGTTGAGGAGAAGTCTAAGTGGGTCGATTTCCTTCTTGTTTTTTTTTTACCGTGGAAGAGCCTTAAAGTTCTGTGAAGTTCTGTTGTGGTTCGACCGTAGGCGCGTGTGTACAGAGGCAAAATTTCTCCACAAGACATCTTATTGTAATGTAAAGAATGTATAACATAATAAATGATTCTTAGCAGAAAAATATTTTCGCCCCAGGATAACACCCTCAGTCAACCATCCTGTAATTTTCATAAAACTAGAATTCAAGCAGCGTTGTATAGACGCCGCAAACAAGATTGACTACTGGAAGAAACCTGTAACACAACCAGGCAGCTACAGATCGGAAGAAGAGAAGGAAACGATCCAACATTTTCTTTTCGGATAGCACTATACAAGAAACGCAAGCAAACTCTAGACTCGCCCTTCCTGGATAGCCTCACGGAAGTTGCTAATTTAAATATTAGCTGCACAGCCAGCGTCATAAGTGAATCCAAATGTAGCTAGGTTCTAATGCCGTCCCAATCTTCTTGTAGTATTACAATGGGAATGTCGTGGCCTAAGTGAGCCATCCGTTAAGAAAGGAGTGCTGCCACTACAACTAGACATGTGTAACGCATTGCTGCGCCGCGCTTTTGCGCTGATACACTATCTTTGATACCAATGCACTAATATCAGACAGAAGTATCAGTAGCGCAGTGTATCATCACGTTAGCGCAGCAGAAGAAGCATTCAGGCAAACAGTGTGTTGGCGTTGGAGCTGAAAAGTCTAGTTCGTCGCATCGAGCAACGCAATTCCAGAACACTGATACGCAGCGTTATGTATGTACTGAAGCAGAATTGTGGCTAGTGAGTCAGTCAAGACATTCCATGGCGCTGATACCGAGACTGACGTTGGAGTCAAGGTATCAGCGCAGTAAAATTCAATGCATTACACATGTTTAACAACAACCAATCAAATCCTTCAGATCTCCTTAGGTTATCAAATGTGACTTCTTTGAAATATCATAAAACTCAGAGTCTTCATAAAAAGTTGATCGATGTTAAGAAGAAGTGGGCGGTTATATTATAGATCGTCATTGCCATTATGAAGAAATAATCTTAATGACGAAAATAAATCAGGAAAGACTTTGAAATTATGCTTTATGCTTCAACGAGACAAAAGTAGTAGCCCGAATCTTTGGGCTCAGGGTATTCCATGATACAGGGTCTATACCAATAGTAGTAGGATTGATTTTGTGTAGCGCGAGCGAAACGCACCCCGCCTATAGCCCCGATCTGGCCCCACCTAACTTTTTTTTTATTCCCACGGATGATGGGACATCGTTTTGACTCTCGATTCAGAACGTTCAAGCAGCATCGACAAGAACTCTCAACAACATCCCAGAACCTGAGTTCCAGAAAGCGTACGGCGAACGGCAGCAGCGTTATTACAAATGTGTAGCTGCCCAAATGTGCTATTTCTATTAAGGAATTGTAAACATATCTTCGATAATTTGTTTTTATAAAAATCCTACTACTTTTGATATGCACCCTGTATAACATCATGTATATGAATTTCAATTTTGTACATGCTGTATTATTATTCGCGGTCAATTGCAAACATTTCTTTACATAAAAGTAACTAAGCTCCCGATCTTAATCGCTCCCTTTATCGACAAACGCCTGATCCTGAGCCTTTCGAATAAAACAGTTCAAACTGTACATTAAAACTAAATTGATGCTGAATTTAATCGTTTCGGTACTATCTTTAAAAAGTTAAATTTAAGATTTCTGTCGCTCTAATTCAAATATCCAGAGATATTTATCATATTAAGACTTTAGTAGTTAACTGAAGATTAATTGAACTAAAATGCGAGCACGGAAAGAAGCTAACTAGTTTAGATTACTCATATAAACGCCAAAGACTTGAAAAAAATAATAATAGACTAATACAATAATCAACAGCATTACAACAAACAATCATAATACATAGGAAACACTTGATTGTTATTGTTTCAACCAACAACAACAAAATTTATACTTCACTTCATCAATTCAATGCCAATTTATGAGCTTGATCTTATGACTAATTAATTATCATAACAGCAATTCATTAATCATGATCCAAACAAAATTTATTGAAGAGTTTTTCCGTGCAATATTATTTTTTGTCGGATGTGAAACATTATTGTTAATTAAGATGCAGTTTTCTTTCCGATTTTTGTTTTCCGAAGTTGCATTGCAATGACCTTCATTACGAATCGTAACATTTTTTTAATGAGTTCATTACGTTAGTGTATATATAGGCATATATTAGCATAGTTGCAATAGTAGAAATTTGATAGTCTTAGCAATATAATCTTCAAGATGCGTATTATAGTTTCTGTTTGTTTTTTAGGTAGATTTTACATTTGCATTCAATTCAAAGTTGTGTTACGTATTTAATTGAAATAATTAAATTTGATTTTTTTTAGCCTTCGTTTGCTTGGTCACTGCACAGGATCGGCGACAATGTCAACGGGTATGCACGGCAATTTATGCACCTGTATGTGCAATTACACGTTCAGGATTTCAAACTTTTGGAAGTGATTGTCTATTTAATGTATATAATTGTGAAAATCGTGGAGGTAAAATCGAAATTGGTTGATTTTCTTTTGAATGGTTCGTTTTACAATTGAATTTATTTTTGTTTGTTTTTTGTTTTAGCTGCAAGAATAATAGGAGAAGGCGAATGTAGAAGATATCTTTATAAGTAAATTTGAAAATTCATATGTATATATAGTGAAAACTGTCCCATAATCAGATAGCTACGTGACTAAGTGAGATGTCCGCGTATCAGAGGTGAATAGCAGAGCAGCTAGTGTACGAAACTCGCTTATGGAAGGCGTGCGATAAGGGAAACTTCACTGTTTATTTTATATAATTGAGGGGTGTAGCTGAAAGTGTAGAAAACTATTATTTTTATTCAATCTTTTCTCGACTATAAAATGTATTCAATAGTATCATTGTTCAAGACAATTTGACACTGCAAATAAAAGTACAGTGGTTCTTTGATAGTTCGGACAGTTACGTTCCATGGCTTGTCCGAATTACCAAATCGGCCGGATGACCGAGAACATTCATAAACTAATATTTTAAGTACCTTATGCATATAACAAAATCGTTTTATTTAAATGTACAAAAATTTTATTGGCTCAAATTCATAATTATAAAGTTGAAAAATAAATCAACAAACTGTACCAGGAATAAAATCAATCGAGCAGTAGTTATTTGAAAAAATTTGTAATCTTTGCTTGACGAACACGAACCCGTTTAAGATCTAGCATGGCGTTTTCTCTTAATTTTTGAAGGCACAATATTTCATTTATATTGTACTCTTCTTGTTCTGCATATTCAATGCAGCATGGGAAACCTTCGTGTTTTCGACAAGTGGTTTATCGATTTGATCTTCATCGTTTTCACCTTCACTACTCAGTTCTTGAATCGCGTCATCTGCAATCCATTCGTTAACTTCTGAAAATTGGTAGACGTCAGGAGAAATATTATTGAGCAAATCGATAATTGCATTCTCTTCAGACCTAGTAGTTAAATGTTCTCTCAATGTGGAAATAGGCAATTCATCTTCAAATTCCCATTCATCGACTCCTCAAAGTTTATTCCAACATTTTCGCAAAGTGCTTTCTGTGACAGAGTTTCATGCGTTGGCGACAATCATTGCAACATCTTTGAGATTGGATTGTTTGATGCACTTCATAAAATCGTCATCTATGGTAGCCAAAATATGACAAAGAAAACTCTTGCGGTAACTTAGTTTTAGAATTCGAATGGCGTTTTGATCCATGGGTTGTATGAGTGCATTACAATTGGGAGGGAAAAACATTACACAGATTTTACCATCATCGCTTCTTATCTCGGATTTTGTTGAATGGCAAGTCGCATTATCCAATAACAGTATGTAATGCTCTTTCTGGCAACCCTTCACTTTTTAAATAACGTCTAACTTGCTTGACAAATGATGTATGACACCATTCTTTGAACAAAACTTCCGTCATCCAAGCATTTTTGCTACTGACATACTCCACGGGTAAAGACTGTCCTTTCAGCGCGCTTGGGCTTTTGAATTTGCCTATCATCAAGAGTTTCAGTCGATGCTTTCCAGTGGCATTGGAACAAACTAAAAGTGTCACTCGTTCTTTTCCAATTTTTCTACCTGCAGCACATTTTTCCGTACGTAGAGCCTTGGCGAATTTGATAGCACCCGATGAGAAACAAAGTGAAGCGGTCGATATACGACAAGAACTGGATCTGAGGACGGGAGCGGCATTCACACGGTTTCAAACGTTACGACTGCAACGAATATTCCCTGAACAGATTGCCGAGAAGTTGATTTCGTACGGAAGTTGCCAGATTCCGACTTTGGGTTTTGTGGCCGCAAGGTATAAAGAAGCCGAAGAGTTTGTGTCGGAACCGTTCTGGAGCCAATTGCAAACGTTGAAAGTGTGGTTACGAAGCCCAAGAACAAATGGCGTCCGGTTGCATTGGATACCGTTGAACTAGAGAAGTTGGGCTCCAGAAAGTTGAAGATCAATGCGAAAAATGTATTGGCAATTGCCGAGAAGCTTTATCAACAAAGTTACATCAGTTATCCAAGAACTGAAACGAATCAGTTCTCTAAAGAGATAAATCTAAGGTAGAATGGGAGAAGTTTGTGATGAGATGATGTTGTTTTTTTAGGGGTCTAGTTGAAAATCATGTAACACATCCCGAATGGGGGACGTTTGCCTCGCGAGTGATGGAATGGGGACCGAATCCGCGCAATGGGAACAAGTCGGACGAAGCCCATCCTCCGATACATCCAATCAAGTGTTCTACAGGTTGTTTTAGCGACAATTCTTTTTTATAATTCATATAATAAGACAAGACGCCAGTCCCAACCAAATACTTACAGTTCAAATATTGAAGAGTTTGTCACAGCTAGGAACTGTGGTGAACCTGAAGCTGGTGTCGGCACCATCGCTCCCTTATTCTGGGTGAGTCAAGTAGAGCTCACTGGACACAACAACATCCCCGAAGCTGACTTCCAGAAAGCGTACGGCGAATGGTAGCAGCGTTATTCGAAGTGTGTAGCTGCCCAAGGGTGTTGTTTTGAAGAGTATCAAGGAATTGTAAACATATCTTCAATACATTTATTTAGAAAAATCAGTAATTGCAATCGATGCATGGTCTTTTCGTCGAATCTGTTCGAATTTTTCACAGATCTTATGAAAATTAGAGTTTCCGCTCAGATGTAGCCTTTTCAAGATGTGGAAGCCATCGTTCAAGGTCTGCAGCGACAAATTTGTGTCTCCGGGCACAGTCAAATGAACTACAGCTCACACAATGAAAGCATGGATAAGTGGACACGACCCATAAAATTACAGCGAAGCGAGACTTCGCCATGGTTCACTTCTGATATTGCAGCAGGACTGAATTCGGCCGTCCATGTTTAGATTGCGCTTTGTTTTTCGAATTTTCGTGAACATACAATTCGTTATCGTGTCTTGCGAGAAAGACTCGTGCGCTTAAGGTTGTTAATTATGCAAGAAGGACAAATTAGAGTCCAATCAGTCACGCGTAATTAATAGAGTAGAGTAGAACTTGAGGATGTGTTAGTTTGTTTGTTTTTGTACTATCAAAATTACTTATTTGGCAGACCATTTGCGAATATGGTAAAAAGAGCACCGCATCCTTCGCAACAGACACGACCAGCTCGGGAATATACATCAAAGAATGTCTTCAGAAACGTTTACAAACCGTTTGTAAAAAAGCATAGTGACCTATGATATTTTCGCCTGTTTTAGCTCCTGCCTATTAAGCGAAAAACACGCTGCGGTTTCAAAGACATCGTGTGAATTTTATGGAGAAATAGTTTAATCCAACAAATGTCCCAGAACTTCGACCGATCGAACGATATTGGACAATTGTTAAAGGCAATTTAAAGAAGACCCTAAAAGCTGTTACTAACGAAAGGAAGCTCCGTAAAGAATGGAATTAAAAAACCAAAAACATAGACGGAAGACTAAATCAAAAGTCTGATAGAAGGACTCCAAGAAAAGATCAGAAACTGGGGATCGTGAGAAGTGTAAAAAACTTGATTTTTCGTTGGACAGAATTGAACAAACATATTCCAGGCAAATGCGAAAGGTCAGCACGCATCTACTTGTTCCAATCAATAATATTAATAAACTACACTTCCTCTTCGCGATTGTGGCGAGTGTCCTTTCGATTAGCCTCAAAAACAATTGTAATTACTACGCAAACAACCCCTTCGTGACTTGCACTTGCAGAATCAGTCGCTGGCTCGCTTGCCCACCACCCCTCGCCACTTCGACTACTATTTAAGGTCACCACCCACCTCCCACTTTCCTAATGAGCGGTACTCACTTTAAAATTTTGGCGGGCATCATTTGCGACTCGGGCGCCGCCTCAATGGTTGATTGCCAGGTGTTCGTGGTGTTCGGACTCACCCAGCCCATTTCAAAGAACCACTCCTCCATGATGCGACCCTTAAACAGCACCTTTTGGTCCAGCCGAAAGTTGTCCATCGCTTCGATGGTGCTGAAATTGATTTCGCGCGATACCGCGCGCAAATCCAGAATTTTCACCGGAACACGCGCTTCGTGTTCCACGTCGGGCGACGAGAAGTCCTTATTCTCTTGCCAAATGATACTTCCGGTGTCGGCGTCGCGCAATATCATCCAGTTTCTGAAAGAAATCATTCACAGGTTATATTTAGAATGCATTTTTCATGGGGAAAATTCTGTTTTTAGGTCGGAATGCGACGCGATATGACGAAATGAGTGTTGCACACGCACATTTGAAAACCGCGATGAATCTTGTCGCCTTTGCCGATGCTTTCGTCTTCGGAGCCCATTCTTTCAGGTGCTAATTCGGAGCGGTTGCGTCTGATGATATCACTCGATTAAAGGATTTCTAGTTGAAGAGGATCACAGCTAACTACGATTAAAGGTCACCGGGGGGACAGTAAACAAAAACCATACAATTTGATATCACGCAATGACAGTTTGAGTGAAATGTCATTTATCGAAATTGTTTTATGGCAGCATGTCCGTTTGATTATTTTATAGCAGCATGTCAGCTTACGTACAATTGTACTGTATTCAATTTGTATATTTCGAAAGTATCGGTAACCATGGAATTGCTGTAAAGTGTGTCTCGGGATTCATTTAGTACATTTTTATAGTTTGAATTAGCTGTTAATTGCATTTTAAAGTAGAAAACTGAAGAAAAAAACAATAAATACTTATAGACCAAAAGACGAAAACAGAAGATTCCATTTAAGAAAACAAAGAATGAAAAATAAAATTCTTCTTTCAGTCTTAAGATAATAATATAATATTCAATGTGCTATGTTGGAGGATGACACTGCAAATTTCAGATACCAAAAGGTTGGCGCGAAATATCAAAAATAATTATATAATTCATGAATATGTAACTGCGAGTTTGGACTTTCAATGAAAAGAGTGTGTGAAAATCAAATAGAGACTCGAACTCAATATAAATTTAGCAAATTATTGAATGTTAAGTATGTTGCTGCATATTTCCTTATATTTTTAATAAAATACGACAAACAATCTACGTAAACGAAACGAATGAGATGTAAAACATATTTGTGTGACCTATTTCGTAAAATAAACGACGTGTAACGTAATTTAAAACTGAATGAGTTTTTAGCAAAATCGGTTCAGCCCTTTTTTTTTATTTAGGATGAAAAAACTGAAAAAGGACTAAAAATTGCTTATTTTGAAACCGTTGAAACGCACTATTAATTCGTTCAGATCCCAAATACGTTCATAGTAATATTATTATTATTGTTGTGTGTTCTAGCAAAATTTTGATCAATGTTCTAAAAAATGTTAATTAAAAACAAATCAAGATTAATTTATAGAACTTCAAAACTTATATTAACAGGTTTAGGAGAATGGAAGTAGTGATTCTCATGCAGTTAATAAATGGATATTGTTATAAATAATTTAATATTGTTAATAACAACCAAATATTCTTAATTGATATTTGATATTGAGAACATAAAGTCAATTATATTTATTCAGTAACGATCAAACATTCGAACGAATGATTATTATTGATAATAATTAATACCTTCACCTTTGTGGATTCCAGGGCCGAAATGGACGACGAGGAGGATGACAAGGAGGTGGAGGCGTCTTCCTCTACCAAAGCTTTAATGGTTGGATAAAAATTTAATGAAAATAATAAAAGTAGTTGTAATAATTTAGAATAATTATTAATAGTAATAATTAAGAAGAAAAACAAACTATAGATTTTTTATTCACCTCACTGGGAAGTTCGTCGTTTGGACCTCAAGGGTTGCACTTAGACCACATTTTTCCTCTTATAATCGAGCTTGGGACCTAATTCGGTGAATTTATAGCTAACAGAAACATAGAATTTTGAGTCAATAATTGACAAAATTCACCTTGAGTAATCGTCGAGTTTACAAGATAGCCATGATATAGCAATTGTGTTGAAAGCTAACAATCGGAGTCATTTTTCAGAGCGCATTCCACCAACAAATATAAAATAGAATTTTTCGATAAGGTGCCATGTATGCGCCACGCAAAACAAACGTAATGGGAGTACTTGGCAATGTAGGCGCTGTCAAGTGCCCGCACATTCACCTGAGTGCTTTAAAAAATACCCACACACTTCAGGACTGTTTACTACAGTTAATAATCATAAAAAAAATAATTCACTTTGAAAAGATATTTAGACAGCTCAATAATTTCATTCAAGTTAATTTACATTATGTAATGAAATACGATTCCTTTTTTCATAAGTTGATTGTTATTTTAAGTGGATATCTTCCTTTTTTGGTTATAATTATCATTATTTTGAGTATATGTTTGATTACAAAAAAACCAGCATTCATATTTTTATAAATACATCGATTGAAAAGGATATATCTAAGCTTGATTTCATCCGAACTTCGTGCACAAATTCGATCTAAAATTAAGTAGTTAGCATACGCAACGTTTCTTTAAAATTAAGTAGGAGGGAAATGGAGTAATAAATATATCTGAATCTGAAACTACTCTTAAAAATTCTATATTTTTCAAGACATCTCAATTCTCTAAATGTCCACCATCTCAGTACAATTGTACACAACTCAGTCATATTCCGCTCGAAACTCATTTCAACCGTCATCGGAATAAATGAAATTGAATCACTGTCATCTATTGTTGACACCAATCATATGTCAAATATGAAATGACAAAATTATCGCGTTCGGTTCTTATCACATTGTCTGATATATAAATTGTGCAAATTCCTTGTCGTGGATAGAATTTGTTCATCCTTTTTTTAAATTAGTTTGTTCTTTGTTTTCTTCTCAACGGTTTCGCAATCGAATTTTCCTTGTGGCTCGTTCGCAAATCGTCGAATTTCGGATGCATATGTCAACAGAGCGCAAAAATTGCGCGGGCGAAAATAGGACGCGATCGTTTTCGTGGGAAATCAGTGCTCGGTGGTTTTCTTTTCATTTGGAAATAATCGCCGCGACTCTTCACCACCATTCTTCGGCTGGAAGATCGTGCGACCAAGCCGTGTGCAACAGATCGTTGCGTTTATAAAGAAGAGAGCCAGATCTGGTGAAGTCGGTGGTGTTGTGCAAGTGTTCGTGGAACAATGGAAGCGGCAGGCGATAGCGATATAAACAAAACATCAGAGATTGGTAAATTTAGTGGAATAGCTACGGTAGCAATTGATAAAACTAATCGTTCTTAACTTCAGCTGAAGCGGTTCCCTCCGAAAAGGATGTCACCGTCGTGGAAGACGCGAAAACTGGCTCCATGGACGGAACCAATGACGAAGCCAATCTCAATGATCAGCTGCCGAGGTAATTGAACTTTCTTGCCTCTCTGGGCATCACAAAAAGATAAACTTAATCATATACGATCTCAAACTTCTTGTGAGAACAAGATTGTTGCTTCCTGCTTTCGACATTCTTTGCGTATCTATATAGAAACGCAAGCTTCCACATGATCAATTGATGTGATCGATTGACTTCCATTCGCCCACTCGAACCCAGTTCGATCGATAGCTTGTAGAGGTGTCTAGACGCGAATACCGTCCCTCACTCCGCACGAGGGTCTTCATTGTAATCTTGCCGTGTGCACTTGCGCTCTACAGAACAGAATCAGCCCGAATGATCGAAACGCTAGTGATATTACGTAAAACCCAACCGAGGAGACTCCCGTGCGAAGCTTTTTTTTTTGGGCGAGCGAGGGAACTCCGCGTTATCAGTTGGTAAAGCGACGCCCAGTGACATACTTTCCCTAAGATGAAGCGTCGGTGGCAATAATTGCTATGACTCAAATGGTCTTTTGAATGTGTTTTTGGTTAAAAACAAGATGCCGAACATTCTGCACGCATTGAGATCAACATATTTTTAATTGTTTTCAAGGTGATATTTGTTGAAGACTTTTTGTGAGGCTATAACTTGTGTTTGAGAACTGCAAAACAAAACGCTGTCGATAAGTAGCGGCCTTACACCTTCATCTTCGAATTAATGCGATGTTTGCTCGTGATATTTCCAAAGCCTGAAAAACACATCCAATTTCAAGGAGTTTGAATTCTCTAGTAGCTTTGTAAGTGAGGGCGGTAGCCAGAAAATTATTTGGAGGGTATTTGTGGGTTTGAATTTTATTTTTGCAATATAAGAAGGTGGATGGAGTCTTTCAGAAGAAACTGATTAGTTTCTGTGTTTTGGTATGCTGGATTTTAACCAATTAAGACCATCCTAACCTCTTTCGAACCTCTGTCTGCATGATTCTTTAGTTGTATGGTCATGTGGACTATATTCACTCATTATTTGCTTGTTTAGTACTTTCCAGACGATACATTTTGATATTTTAGAAAGTATATTAGAGTCTGGTTAATAATTATCACTTATAAGTAGTTTTTGGGACCTTCTTTACGAAATGAGGATTTCCTTTTTCTCTATATGTGGAGAATCACGTAATTTACTCCTTTTGTCAACTTTGCAATGTACAATATAAAATTCAAACGAAAAGTCGTACGAATCTTGATATAATCTTTTATGTGTTGCAATGGCAGCCCCCTTTATCAAAAGATGGCTGACTTACGCCACGGCATGCCCATTGTGATACCACAAAAGATTAGGACGGTACTAGAACCTGTGGGATGGCGGGAATCAGTTAGATTCTCGTATGAAGCTGGCTATGCAACAAGTGGTTAAATTAGCAACTTCCGTGAAGCTGTCCAGGAAAGGCGAGCCTAGTGTTTGAATGTGTTTCTTGGTGTCCTCTGACCGCGCAAGCCATAGCAAACGGTCGGACCAAAAAAAACAACAGACTTTCCTGACACATGGAAAGAGAAGATCGAAGAGGATGCTGGACGCAGCATGGAAAAATTAGCGAATGATATGGGCGTTGCGCGGTCAACAATCGGTTTGGCAGTGTACGAGGACCTTGGCTACAAATCCTTTGTCTTGGAGCACGCCAATTGCTGACAGAAAAAAACAAGTCTGACCGAAAATTGAAATCTCAAGCATTGTTGAATGACTTGAAACACGTCAGTGGTGGACTTCTGAGATTCTTTTCGGACGAAAAGAATTTTATCCAGGACAGAAAAGTGAATCGTCAAAATGACAGATGGACTTGTCAAGATCCTCCAGAAGTGCCTATCGTCATGCACATTAAATTTCCAGCAGTTCTGGGAGTCATAAGCAGCGAAGGGGATGTTATGCCGCCTTCTTCTTCTTCGAAGGAGGCCTCAAAATCAACACCGACGTTTACATTCACGTTCTGGAGACTGTTGTGAAGCCTTGGATGGACAAAGTGGCTGCTGGAAGAGATTACGTAATAAATAACTTTGATTTTAAAGCTAGTAAATGGTTGGCTAAAGCGCTTCAAATCCAGATATGGAATTTCAGGAAAAGTAATATCGGGCGAAAGTGCATCTGTTGACCATGAAAAAAGTCATCAGTCATCATCAGTCATCATCAGATTTCAAACCCGAAAATGTTTTTAATGTTGACGAGTTTTTTTTAAAGTGTCTGCCAACAACAACCCTTGCTTTTAAGGGGGAAAAGTGCTTTGGAGGCAAGCATAGCAAAGATAGAGTGACTTGTCTCGTGGGACTCAATGTGGCTGAAACAGAGAAACTCATCCTTTTGATCATCGGTAAAAGAAAAATCCACGCTGTCTTATTAAATTCTTACCTGTGGACTAAACCAACAAACGGTCGTAGATGAACGGCGATACTATTTCCCAATGGCTCTTCATGCTAAGTTTGGCAAAACAAAGCGAAAGGTTTTGCTATTAGTTGATAACTGTCCAGCCACTGTCCACTTCGGCAGTTCAGCCCATGGATTTAGGCATAATACAAAATTTAAAACACATTATAGGCGACGCATACTAGCTAAGATATTAAATGCTCAAGAATGTAGAAATGAAATCCAGTAAATTACATTGCTGGATTTTGTACGTGAAATTTCCAAAGCCTGGAATGAAGACGTTACTCCGCTGACCATTAAGTATTGCTTTCAGAAATCAGGGTTTGAAATCGCGGAGGATTAGAATGAAGAAGACGATATTCCCCTTGCTCAATTGCAACAAGTATCAAATAACGAAAATGCCGAAAATTGCTAGTAGCTGAACCTCCTGACGTGGATCAAATTTTGAACTACTTTACTACGGATGACAATAATGTAAGCGATGAGGAAATCGATACCAAAGAATGAAGTGTTTCGAAGCCTCAAAGAAAGCAAATCCAGCATGCAATCACAACATTATATAACGCTGTTGAGACAACTGAAAATGTCCCAGATGAAATATATAATAGTTTATTTAACTTGGATAAATTTTTCACAAAAATAAATAATATTCACCAACAATCTAGAATAACAATCTTTCTCAAGTCATAATACATAATATGCAGAACTGTTCACGGCAGGAAGTCAATTGTGTGAATTTTTTGATGATTTTATTTTGAATATTAACTTCTTATACTAAGCATTTTGGTTTTTATTATGCATATGAGCAAATGAACGTTTTTGATGATTAAAATAAATAAGTATGTATGTACTTAATATTCTCGATAATGGCTACACATTCTCTTAGTGGAATTCATCCTTGAATCCCTCTAAGTCGAACTAACTTGTCTGGCAGATGGCAATTCGTCTTAAAGGACTTTGACTGTATTTTGATATTTAAAAAACTTCATGTTGATTTTTTTTTAAATTGCAATACTTTCGCCGCTGGGTGTATTAGTTGTTGCACTGAGCGTTTAACACAAGCCAAGTTGCGGTGCATGCCCCGGCTAAAATTTATCCACGCTTCACGTAACGTTTCTCTCGTGTATCGTTTTTTTTTTGTAGAAGGTACCCAAATTTTTTTACTGTATCTGAGCTTTCTGCACCTGACATTGGGCTTTAATTTACATATATTTTTGCTAATCGGTTAACATGACTTGCATTCATAATTGTCAATTATAAGTGTTAATCAGATAACTTCGGCGCTTCGTAATTCGGATGACTAATCGGATAAATAGTTGGAATATATGTTTAGATATTTTTCCATTCATAATAGCTGGAAGCTTGATATAAATCCACATTTCAACGTTCTCTAGCCTCTTAATCTACCGCTGCTTATCTGTTTCCAAGGCGAACGCGCCGATGCTACTATCAAATAATTGCACACCGCACAGATAATATCTTGGAAAGAAAGTAACTTTAAACAATGATAGAACCAACTCACTTCCAAACAATTCCGACCACAAACAGCCATCCTCAAGTGTGGTACAGCCATCTGGCAAGCCAAACAGAAATCCAGATGCAATCCAGCAAATGTGCTGTTCAATAAAACAAAACTGTATGTCTGAAGCAATTTGAAACATGTTTAAAACATACGCTAAATTAGTAATTACTCATCTGGTGAAGTGTAGCATTCCATATGCGGCATTTATTGGTTTTTAATGATACGACGACGAAGAGAGTTCTAGAGTTTTTAATAGTAGAAACGTGATGGAAAGCCAAGCATATTGTTTGACGCTCAAACGTCTATGAAAGTATAATTCAGTTCAGTTCAGCCATTCATACGGAATGGATTGAATAAATGTCGGTTAGGTGGGGGCGAAAGAAGTGATCACGAAATCCAACGTGCGGAAAAAGTGTCGTTTCTGCTTGAAAAAATTGTTGTTTTGGAGCCCAAAATTCGTTCAAGTGATAGTAAACCGATAATAATAGTAATTATTTAACATGAAGAAGTTTAATAGTGAAAATTGTGCTAATCAAGCTTTATTTCAAATTTAGATTGATAGTAAATTATTTTTTGTATAAAAATCTGGATGTACTTTGGAGTTGATAGACTATCGAAAAAACTTATTGATAAAGTCGATAAGCGCACAATATCTACAAATTGGATTTAAAATCAGCAAATTTAACTATTGATAACAGTTGCATTGAATAAGGTCAACTTCAAATTATGCAAAATTGGAAACTATCAAACGAATAAGTGTATAATTCCAGACGAAACATCATTAAATGTATTTAAAAAATATGAAACAGGTCATAAGTGTGTGCCATGTTTGCCTAAATAATGTTATAAGTCGAATAAGTAACATTGATACACTTCCAAAGCTAGTTCTTATATACTGTCCTTAATGAAGCAATCTTGCTCTTTATTTCAATAAATCAGAGCTTGGCTCTATGAAATATTTTGCTTCAATATTCCCTTCATTTCGCCATTGTTCGACAGAACACCCAAACGGCATAACCTGGCAAAGTAGACTTCGCGTTAAGCTAACCTCTCTATTAAATTTTTTCCTAACAGTCTTTGCAACAGTCAAACGTTTCACTACACAATGGACGCATCCATTCGCGAATTCACAATTTTCGATTGTTGTCAGCATTATGAAAATGATATTTTCCCCAGTTTCACTTTTCTCCAGCATTTCTTTCTCTCGCCCTTGTGTTGCGAGCAAGAAAAAAAGGAATTGATTTCTCTGAGGCGGCGTTCCAAATTGGCCAAAAATGTATATATATCAGCGCACCCGAAGCGGTGCAAATATGCTCGGGAGTCACTCAGGGCATCGGTTGGTAGTTCGCCTCGCTTTGCCTCCTTTGGTCCATTTTTTTTAAATATTTGGTACCAACCGGTGCGTTCACCGATCCTTTGTTTATCCATCCCACCATTCTTGCCAAATTAGCCATGCGTTTCTATATTGTTAATGTTAATAAGCCCCTTTTTTGCTATCGATAAAAATCAAACCTCATCTGCCTCATCTGACACGTTTCTGAAGCCGCTGAAAACTCTTAAGGCTCTCAGTCTAAAAGTTGGGCTGATAGCTTTCTTTTTGATTGCAATGCCTAAAGCTTCCTTTGAAATGGATGCGGCGCAAGTGAAGACCGATCTTTCAACCCTTAAATGAGCAAGTCTGCGCTAATTGCTAGGCCCACCGATATTTGGCAACATTGTCGCTAGTGATGTCCTTGCTGTGGATGCTTTCGCATCACCATAGGGTAGGAGAGGTTTATAGCCTATTATCTCAGATTCTTGATGACCGGCTTGGAGGAGATCTCGTGATTGCTCACTTTCATAGCAGCGTTTTTCTTCTCTCGGTAATCAGATCAGTCTGTTTTCTGTTCGGTTAGCTTCAACCCTACCGATTGATATTATGACGCTTTGCTAGAATACATCTCCACCTCATGAAGTTACATCACCTTCACTATTGCCACGATAACGTTTCCAAATGTAATGGTGGTTGCATCTTGTTAAACAGTCAAACGTGAGGCGTCTTTATACATTGTCCTTCATAAAAGAGGGTCAATCAAGGAGCCCTGTAAAACTCCTGCAGGCACTACGTTCTCCCGGCTATAGTCCATTTCAAATGAGCGACTCCTATGAACAGGAGATCGAGTAGAGTAGTTGAACCGACCAATTTTAGTCAAAACAGTATCTACGCAACCTGTATGATAAGTACCCGCGATAGACAAGTAAAAGCATTTGTTATTCACTTTTTTTTTAAATTTATTTTTCAATATAGTCTCCTTTCAGCTGGATACATTTAGTCCAGCGATATTCTAACTTTTTCAATACATCCAAAAAAAATTGTCCGACAAACTCCGTGAAAAATGTCTCTGTTGTGGCGAAGACTTCCTCTATTTTTTATGTTTGGAAACAAAGAGACATCGCATTGGTCAAATCTGAAGAATAGAGTGGATCTGGCGTAATTCAACAAGTTTTGCTGTGGCGATTGCAGATGAGCGAGCTGATGCGTTGTCATGGTGAAACAGGACTTTTTTCTTCACCAAATTAGGTCATTTTTCCTCAATTCACCATCGAATCGGTCCAATAAATCAGCATGGCACTACTCCATGCTTATCTTTCTCTTTTCCAAATAGTCGGTGAAGATGATGTTTCGCGAATTCCAAAAAAAAAAAACAGTGATCACAACCTTTACGACCGATCATCGGGTGTAGTCCACAGTTTTAAATGTTCTACCATTACTGGCGTGTAGTGATGTAGTCATGTTTCGTCGGCAGCCACGAAACGCCATTAAAAACTCTTTCGGATTGCGCTTAATCCAACCAGTGCTTCGAAGTTGTCTTGCGATTCCGTTCCACCAAATAGAAATAGTCTAAGCAGGACCCATGATACAATAATTAGAAAATAACGCCATTCGAATGGTTGATGTCATTTGGTTCTGAAAGAGATTGTAACGTACGATTGAAGCATTCTATTAAGCACCCCCGCACATGTAGAACGGATATATCAGCCTGATTATCTATTGCCTGTGACACATTAGAAGATATTCGAGAGACATCATGCGTTGAACTTGGATAGCCGTATGTTGCTACCTTCTACATATTGTATAATGGCAGAAACTTCCTTTCAAAGTGCTTCGAAAATTTTCCGCTCCCTTAGTTACGGTTAACATTTTGCATTCAAAGGGTCAAATGAAAGTTTTATAAGTCTATATGCCTCGTCCGTATCCTTGTGCAGATTATCATCAATCTGAAAGAAATTATCTACGTTTTCGACTCCGTCAGCTCTTATTGTTATATTTTATTAAATTGGCAACTTTGTCCTTTTTTCGGTCACGATTTTCATGTTTCCTTTGCTAATACACATTGATGCAAAAGTATCATTTTTCGAGAGCTTAATGTTAATTTGTGATTTAATCAAGCATTAAGTGTCTACGCTATAGATAAACGATAATCGGTTCCCAGTAAAACTCATGTTCGTGCACATGTGTAAATATGTACAATGAGAAAGTTTGCTTTCTCGTCATATTTGATCAAGAACTTAGCACACAACACTGTCATTTATCTCAACAAGTGTTGATTGTTTCAATCCAAAAAAAGGAAAAACAAATATCCGATGCTCTTTATTAGTGCAATATACATTGATAAGTTGCGGTTTATATCTACTTTTAAATGATCGTATTGTACTCACCTAATAAATTCATTTTCAACCTCAAGCTTTTGATGATACTAGCAGTATTATTTCTTAAAAAATCCATAAAGCTCATTCATAAAAACATAAAAATGATTTACTATGTTTGAATGATTTCGTTTTCGTATGTGCACAATTTTTATTTTGAGACACATACATCCAACCTTAATCAAACATATTTTCAAAGGATGCTATATAATAATCTGCGATATATCAATTGTAAAAATTGAACTATGATTTAAAGGAAATGACCGTTATCAATTGAAAATGTCGTGGTTGCAAAATAAAACGTTGAAAACTGTACGATATATTCTTCTTAATAAAAGTGATAATAATTATAATAGTGGTAATAGCGATGACGATGAAATATACTTCGATTCAATAAATTTAACTACAAATGGGTGAGTTGAACTAGAAATATTTTGTATATAAAAATAATAGTTATTGAATTGCTCTCATTGATTGTTTCGTTTAGATTCTTAATTGAATTCTTTTTTCATCATATTATAATTCAAGTGTTTTTATTGAATTCAATTATGTACAAAGTATACGTCCGTTGTAATAAAATTATGGGCTGGGTATGAAATCGAGACGAAAATCCGTGCCAACGAGGCTTTCGTTTCATTGAACTCATGGACGCTCAGTTCTGAGGCAGTCTGTTGGAAAATTCAAGTTCAGCCTATCCATAGCTAGAGGTGCGATGACTGCTGACAGGCCAGAATAGCTCGACGCGTAATGTCGTTGGTGCGTTCTCTAGCTGTGGCCCCGAATTTCATTTTCCGAGATTCAGTCATATTAATGCTCTTTTACGAAATGCCGACCAAAAATCAATCTATTCAAAAATCCAAATAGTAAACTCTTGAGGCTATAGCTCTTACTCTGTTCTACTCAAAAAAATTCAAGCATAAAAGTCAAGGTGCGGGTCAAAGCCTACCCGAGAGAGCGCCAAAAATCAACTACTTTACTCACCAAAACAAAAAAAAACGGTCTAACTCATGAAATTAACGGACGGATTACAAAAAGACGGTAGTCTCGCGGTAACGTGCGCAAACAACCTCTCAGACGACGGTGCTACTCCCGACAGGATGACGAATTTCAGTGGAGCTCGCCAGACGTAGATGACGCTGCCTGGGCCCGCCCTACCAGGGCCCAGCGCTTGCGTATTTGTATGTATGTAGCGCAGGGGTACCTGCTGAAATTAGAAAAAACGAAAAGAGGTTTCCAACAACCCGAGAGGTATATTCCGGAAATCGTGGATAACAAAGCGCCAGATTAAGTACAGGTGTCAAATCAACGGACCGGAGAATGTGACCCTGCTCAGTGCAAACTTCTATCTAGGGCTATGCATAGCCGATGTGTGACTCTTCTTCAAGATGTCGAATCCTGCACGGAGGCTGCAGATACTTCCTTACGACAATGATCGCTATAGTAATGGAGGTTTAGCATGATCGTCATGTGATTTTCTTCCGTTCCTTTCTTTCTCCTTCTTTCCAGCGCAATTAATTCCAAACGAGGTTTGATCAAATCAGACTAGATACTCTGAAGGAACACCCCCTTCGGATAACAACCAATGCTGTTTGCGATTTTCAGCAACCCCTGAACTCATTTGACTTCAATAAGTCATTCCAGAAGTCGTTGGTAGCTTTCATCGCCTCAGTAGTTCAAAAGGATCTTCAAGGGATGCTAAATGACATTCAGTTCTACACGAACAACTGGCGGTCGAAGATCAACGCGCAGAAGAGAGAGAATTTTTTTTCGACGTACCCTGCGGTACAGTAATCGAGATCTGAAGTGCTATTGAAAGGATTTCCACACCGTGACGAATGAGGAAGAGGAAAATGTTGAACTCATTCCTCACAAAACGTGCGTGCGGTATCTAGGTGTGTACCTGAATCAGCACCTGTACCTCTATCAGCATGTGAACATCATGCTGCGGCGAGCGTGAGGGATGTTCATGTCGCTGCGAGGGCTTTTCTTCATTTTTATTGGCCTTTCAAAATATAGTCGATTTTCTTGTCGTCTAAGAATGAAACCGTGTTGTTTGATACCAACTTGTAAGAGTGTTATCTTTACATTAAAACTAACAATGCAAACAACAGACTGACTGGACTCTCTGAACAAGAACCACCTAGCTATTGACAATAATTTTGCACTACTAAATATTGGCGAGTATTTTTAGATGAGATAATCTAATTCAATGCATTCAAAATTTAAAAGATAAATGGAAAGAGTCAATTACATCTTGCTTAATGTGAAACTCATGTATTTCTAGTCTCCGATGCGTGCTAATTGATTGAATAGCAATTTATGAAGCATACATTACTAACGCTATGAAGGCGCATATCCATCAGATACTTAAGTGACCACAAAGCCGTTAATAAATTTCAGTTGCAAGTGAACTTACTTCATAAATCATAATAAAAGTCCAATTAATTAGCTTACTCCATTCTACTATGCTATTAAACTCCCATGAAAATCGTTTATAATGCATTTATGTCCTGTAGAGCTTAACAACATTGACATAGCAATAGTCAGGTCCACAAGTAGAGCAATTCACAATTAATTTTGTCTTGTAGATTCTCAAATTTTAATGTTATTTACTGAAAGCTAACATTCAAGTAACTATGAGTCAGACTTAAGTTTTCAATGTCAAGCGACCAACCCCGAAGCATATATACATGATTTTCGCGAAATACACATCAATTACATACAATACCTTTTGTGGTCGAACCAATCTAGTATAGGTGCTTAATTTACTAAATCCAAATCCCTCTTTCTTATATATATGTCCGTACATTGTGTTACAATTGTAGTTATCTTTTTATAACAAATTTATAGCTGATTTCGTATGGCATTTTGCGTGTGTTGATCGTGCGGCTCCATTCACTTTTACACGACCAATGGAATTAGTTGGCATGTTTACACTCTCCGTTGATAATTTGAATCAGTTTTTATTTTTCAGAATTTCACATTCTTTTAAATCCGGTCAACCATTGAAGCTCTTTAAAACTGTCCGTTTTGAATCGATATTCTATTGTGACATTTTTACGCGCTAACAGTTTAACGTATCCATCAATAACGAAAGTATTTTGAAATTCGTGACTCATTTAGAAATCTATTAACAAATTTACAAGCAATACACAATGGTGGTACGGTGGTGCTGATTTGATGCGACACATCAGAACGTGCATGCATTTAATTAATCACCGCGACACTTGAGTTAATTTGAAGATCCATTTGCATATCATTCACCAACCGAAATAATGGGGAATAATGTTGTGTTTTATAGGGCATTGGAATTAGAACAATGTTGAAAACAAATATCGAACGTGTGAAATTTTGAGTTTGAGGACGCCAAACAACAAATTGCGATCGATAAATTAATAAAAAAATTGGATAGATTAGAATATGTCTTTCTGTTTTTATGTGCGTTTTTTTTGCATTTTTATTTACGTATTGAACTGACTTCCAAGCTTTCCGACAATTTCTTGTGAGTTCTAGATACAATATAAATGAGATATTTAATTGTCTACTGAATTTCTTACTGAACATTTTTCTGCTCTGCGGCAGTACAGAAACCACGGTCCTTTTCTCTTGAGAAATGTTTGATGATTTTCTGTATTTAATTGTCATGCCAAATTAATCGTTGTAGCTACTATTTTATTGAGATTTTTGATAGTTTTGCATACTTATGTGTAACACACATTTATATTAAACAGAGGTATAATTACGGAAGATTTTATAAAGTGCCAATTCTAAAGCCTACTAAGTTAAAGTGTATATGGTCATTTTTACTATTGGCCTGAATCAAAAGCCGTACAGTGTTCATAAAAAGGTAGATCTACAATCTTACACGAAAAACTGGCAAACCTGATTGTGGTTTTCTCTTCTTGCTTCAACAATATCAGCTTTTCAAACTCAACATCGCAAGCTTTAAGTTAGATCAGTTAAGACGAAGTAGTTTCTCACTAGGTAACTAGTTTTGTGAACGGTCCGTAATGGTACTGTGTGTTCGTCGTTTGTTTATAACGACCAAAATAAAAAGAATTCTCACAGCATTCTCGCCTCAGTGACCCAGAATACGTTTGAAGTTCTTTGATAGTGAAAACTGTTGCCATCGTCTTTGGTATTTGTGCTGTTTGGTCCAGTGAAGTGCCATCAGTTTGATGTTTTGTGATCGGAATGTGATTGGAATAATTGAACTAGTGCTACTAAAGTGCAACAATTGGTCATTTTCTTTGAACAAGCTTCGCATGTATCGACGTTGACAAAGAAAATCTCACCGCACGTACGGTTAGTAAACTCAAATGCTTTGCCAGTTTGGCAGTCTTTGATGCAGAAATGCGGCAGAAATGGTGAAAGTATTTTAGTCCGCATAGATTCGATTATTCATTTATGCAATTTGTTGAATATAACTTCAAATATTTGCTAAAGTGAATGGGCCACCACTTCTATCTCTATAACAACCAGAAAAAGTCTGTGGATGTATTATCTGTTAAATAGTTTGCTTTGTATGTTGCTGGGTTATCTATTTGTGAATTAAATACTTATTATTCTTGACACAGCACTTGGCACTGTTGATCAATCTGCTAAGTCTATACTAAAGTCGACGTGAATTATTTCTAGGAATCACGGAAATAGTGTATCCGGCATATGAGTATTAACTTTCGATTAACATTAAGATTTAAGAATTAGTTAATGTATAAGAAGTATATGTCTGTCGCATTTGCACGAAATTTACTGTAGTACGGCTGTTACGCAGTGAGTGTTGCGCAAATCAATTTGCAAAACCTGTTCAGACCAATTAAAAGACATTATCTCGGATACACAAATTTAGACCGAGTGGTTTTGTGAAACCTGAAGCAATTGCCTGTTGAAGTTAGTTAGGTAATAAGGAACTGTCTACTTCAGTGTCTCAGAGTCGAAACTTATGTAAAAGGTCTTTAGAAATATGAGGATTAATAAAAATTTGATGCAATTATTGAATGACTAGTGGATAAATCCATAGATTAAATTCATCACTAGTTTTTGCATTTCGTAATCTCTAAAAATCTACTTTTTCGAATTTAGTTCATTTTTTTTATTATCGGTTATAAAATCACTAAAATATTTTTTAAAAACACACAGGAATCGTCGTCTAAAACACATAGTGACACATCTGAAAAAAATTTCAAATAAAATGATCTGCGCTACTTCACGACAACCTTTTTTGCCGAAAAGTGAAGTAAGTACAATGGAGGCATGCTGAGATACTGCATCAGTACCCTAACCGAACCGAATGCGTTTGGAAAATCGCCTTTAGGAAACCGAAAGGGAACTCACTAGCCTAATGTTTGGCTGAGGTTTGCTCGAACCATCTGTATACGAGGGTGGTCCGAGAAGTACTTAGCCTACAAAAGAAAAACGAAAATTTTGGAAAAGTGGCGATTTATTTTTCAATATAGTCTCCTTTTAATTCAACACACTTGACTCAGCGATGCTCCAACTTCTTTAACCGGTCTGAAAAGTATGTTTTCTCGAGGTCTGCAAAGTAGGCCTCCGTGGCGGCGATGATCTCCTCATTCGACTCAAATTTCTGCCCGGTGAGTGACTTTTTCAAATTTGTAAAAGAAAAAAAAATTGCACGGGGCCAAATCTGGAGAATACGTTGGATGGGGCAGCAGTTCGTAGCCCAAATTGGCCATGGCGAGGGTGGAGGTGTGAGCCGGTGCGTTGTCATGGTGAAAAAGCACTTTTTTCTTCGCCAAATGCCGTCGTTTTTTTCGTCAGTTCGACGTCGAATCGGTCCAATAATTCGGCATAGTACAGCCCTGTGACCGTTTTGTCCTTCTCCATGATCGATGTCCACGAAGATCACACCTTGTGAATCCCAAAAAACGGTGGCCATCACCTTTTCGGCCGATAGGGTAGTCTTCACCTTCTTTGAAGCACGTTCGCCGGACAAAGTCCACTTTTTCGACTGTTCCTTGGTCTCTGGTGTGTACCAGTGAATCCATGTTTCGTAGACGATCACGAAACGACGCAGAAACTCCTTCGGATTGTGCTTAAACTGCGTCAAACACTGCTCTGCAATGGTCTCACGGTTGCGCTTGTTGTCCGGAGTGAGCAAACGCGCCACCCATCGCGCCGACAGCTTTCCCATGCCCAAAATTTCTTGCAGGATATGATCCAAGCGGTCTTTTGAGATGCCTACTGCCTCAGCTATCTCGCACACCTTCAATCGGCTGTCTGCCGATACGAGATCATGGATTTTTGTCACGTTATCCTCCGTGGTAGTAGTTTTCGGGGCACCTGGGCATGGCTCATCAAAAACCGACGTACGACCACACTGAAACTCTATAAACCAATTTTTGACGATCGCCATCGCAGGAGGAGAGCCACCGTACACAGCATCCAAGCGCTCTTTGGTTTCGCTGCACGATTTCCCTTCCAAAGACTAGAATCGAATCAACGACCGATATTGCTCTTTTTCTATTTTTCTAAAATCCACGGACACGCCCACTTCCACATGCGGTCAAACCAAAACTATGAGTCCGATTTGGCTGGAATTTCAACAGTAGCCGTCTACGAGAATGTACTACACGATAGTAATAGTTCTCTTGCGATAGTGACGCCATCGGGCGGTGAGGCTAAGTACTTATCGGACCACCCTCGTACATTCATAGGAGTTGGTGTTTTTTTAAAGGTTTTACCGAAGAACTTAAAATGGAGCGATTAAGTTGACTTATTTTATCGTTAAGAACTCTTTTGTTGCGGTTTGATTTGGCCACCATCTCTGAGTTGCGCAATTTATCTTATATTACATGCTATTGCAGAAATTTGGCGGCCATCCCAACTGCTTCTCTTATATAATATTATAAGATGTGCAATCTTTTCCACACCACGTGATAAGGTTCAATTGTTTATTGGGAAAAGTACTACAATTTGTTCAGCGAGCAACGGTCAATTTTCTGGTTCAAAGTAGTTCTCAACAAAACCCAGTATCTCATATGCCACCTTATTGATCTCACTTGTCTGCATCGAATGGTACTGTTGCCTGTTTTTTGTGATTTTTCGGGTCACCGACACTCATGTTTGTGCAGCAAATCTTCGAGAATATGTTTAACCTAATTGTTGACCCGCATGGAGATTTGCAGACAATCTTTATCCATAAAAAATACACAATCTAAAGTACATGCGAACTATTTTGTTAGGGTGCGTGTGAAATAAAATCAGAAGACACTATTTCATTATTTCCCGCAGATCGCTTAGCTGGGTCTTGATTTGAAATAACTTCTTGAACCCTGGACAACCTCCTTCTGAAATAAACCACTTTCTCGTACTAGCGTTTTACAGCTGACTGTGAATTCGAAATTCCAGCTTTCGTTCGTCGCAACATGCAAATATTTCGCCAGCATGTACCGCTATCGTCATTCTAACTATCGACACTTCGTCCCTGTGGAAAGGGACAACCACGTTTGTCGCTCCGACCGACCTAGTATATTCTATATTATATATTCAATATGTTGTCGCTTTTTCAAAGCGATGGCCAGTAGTTAAAAGTCCCACGAATTTGAGCGCCTTCTGACTACTGAAAACCGAGATGGTACATATCGAAGATAATGGCAAAACTGTCGACCGCATAGTGGCGATCCAGTTTGAAATGTTATTAACTCTGACTAACTCACCGAGTGAGATGATACGAAAGAAAAAAAAGCAGAAACGGACTCCGACCGAAAGTTACTATGCCCGAAAAAATCACATAAAACACGCACTATCCACATTACATGCTTTTATTTGCACTTTTCAATTCAAATTTACACATTTCTCTTAATAACTACACTTATGTATGGTCACGCATGTGCCACATCAAATAATATACAGGTTCGCGGATTGACGGTGCAAAAATCTATAAAATTGAGAAATAACAAATAAAATCAGATCAATGATAGAAAATAAGATATGTGATACTTAACAATATTTCAAGATAATTTTTCTACTGTTTATAATTAACCGTAAAAAAAACTTTCCATAATTTTGATCCGCATTAAGGATGTCTAGTATTATTTTCTGATCCCAAATTTAAATTGGGTAATTTGAGGGTTAATATATGAAAGAAAATGTTCCAGTCTATGAAAAAGAAAGTAGTTTAAAGATGAATAATATCCATTGTGTACTATATGATTCGTTATTCTAGACTAAATATTTTGTGACACACGCACCTTACCTAAACAATTCATAGCCAGTATTTAAAATTAAACGAGACTCTTGCACGATAAACTTAACGTAGACAAACAATATATATTATCACCAGAAATATTCTTATTTAGTCTTGGCTGATGATAGAGTTAATCTTATTTATCTTTATCTGATAGCACGCAGCCTTCACGGCTACATCAGTGTGTCCTACACAAAATTCCATTCGTTTTCAGTTTCCTTGTCTGCATACTATTCAACGCTCAGCTCTACATATGTATATCTGACGAAGTCAACTTCTTAGTAGTAAATCCCAACTTGTTGAGTGTCAATATTAAGCTGTGCTTGTTGCTCGCTTTCTCTTCGATAATAGTTGGAATATCCTTACGGTGTGCTGTACTACTAATATATTTTCCGTTGGCGTGAAAATATGTCAGGAATTGGGTCATCGATAATACGCAAGCCGACAATGCGAGAATATAATCGAGAAGATTCAGACGATGATCCAGTGTTTTATGTTAACGACGACAGAGAGTGTCTTTTAAGGTAGGGTGCTGATGAAAAGGTGATAATTAATTTCCAACCAAATTTTTTAAAGTCTCATTATTGGTGAAAGTAAATTACAGTGCTTGGTTTTCATCCGGTAATTTGTTATATTAATCAAAATGCTAATTGAGTTCTCATTAATTAGTAAGCCAGGGTTTGTTTAACATGCAAAGTAATGATTGAGGAATAAATACCACAGTGAAACAGACATCGTGATACCCGCCTGATCAACAGTTCGTATTTTTTCAATGTTGCAACAAATCAAGATGCTAAACGATTAGTTCGATTTCAGTTACATTTGTGTTAAGCCACGACAGCTGACTAAATAATAACTCTTACAAGCAACGCAAGTTATCTGAAACAATCGAGAGTTCACCAGTAGAGTGCGAAAGTTAATTGGACTTTACTTTGAGAATGTGAATTCGTTCAAAATTTCTCTTGATTAAATTTAACTCAGGATAGTCAATCAATAAAATGTTCTACCACAAAAATATCTTCCAAATTTTGATGCTCTGGACTTTGGATGCTTTTGAATATTTTTAAATCAGTCTTAATTGAAATTATGCATTCTTTCTGAAGTTACGAGTGATGTTACCTCTAAATTTGTCGAGTTTTTTATTCAATCGGAAGTTAACTTTAACAAAATTACACTTTTAAATGCTATATATATATATATATATATATATATATATATATATATATATATATATTCGAAACTTCGAAACCATTTTTATATCGGTAGTTAAAGTGCGCTGTCATCACAAAGTCTACAGATCAGAATCTCTTTCCTAGTTTTGTTAATAAGGAATCGTCAAAACCGGAAAAAACTGGGGACATTTCAACCAAAAAATTAAAAGAAAAGGAAAAAACACCTAAATAATAATCAAGACCGATTTATCCCTTAATTTAACTCCCATTCACTTTCAAATTTCAATATCCGATCGACTTTTCTGTACATTCTACGCGTTAATCAACACTCCTATCTCAATTCACAATTTTCCCGCTGCTTATACGCGGTAGTGCTTCAACTGTTCGTGCGACGCACCATCGTCTCACCAGCTGTCGCACGGCGTGCTCACCAACCAAGTATTGCTATCGACCTAGTAAAATCACTCGTTCAATGGTATCCCTACATAAGCAAGGATAATCGCTGCTGTAATGGGATGGCCAGCAATTCTCTTGGCATCCGATGATAAACACGGTTCATAACAAACCTTTGTGCTCAAGATTTGGAGCGCAAGTTGTGTGACTGTTAATGTATAATGTAAGTAACATAATGTGAACGATATGATGGAAGAGTTTTCAGATAAATAATAAACTCCTAATCAGGTAAAAATGTTGGAAGCATGAAGACCTAAAAAGATCCGTACGTTTAACCTAGAAAGACAGCAAACATTACCACATACAATCCTCCTTGCGGATGCATGTCTCCACCAGGCAAATCGATATTTAAAACTATCAAAACAATATATACGTTTTTCAATTAGAGAAATTTTAATGGTACGGATCGCGACGAAAATCATTAATTTGCAACAACATCGTAAACTGTTTCGCTTTTCAAATAATGAAAATTTCCCATCCATTGCAAAACCCCTATCGTAATTTATATTCTCTCAAATCTGCTTTTGAATTTTCCACATCTGTGGCTATGGCCTCTTTAATGCAATTCTATTGAACCATGAAATGAACCGACTTAATTTTATTTAAACCATAAAAATATAATTTTTATATTGATTTTACGCCGCACGTTAATTATCGACTCTTTTATTTGTATTTGTTCATCCAGAAAACCCACAAAAATGGACGACTTTGGCGAATCACGAGGACTTCTGGAGCAATCCGTAGCAACGGTACGCCTACCGATCATCGGTATGACATGCCAATCGTGTGTGCGCAGCATTGAATCGACAATATCCGAAAAATCAGGTGTAATAAGCATAAAAGTAATACTTGCAGAAAAGGCTGGCTATATTGAATATGATTCTCAACAAACAAGCCCGGAACAAATTGCCCACGAAGTCGAAGAAATGGGATTTGAATGTCCGTTCACCGATGATTCAACACAAAATTCTGAAAACAGAATAAACAATTCAGGCACTATCACTCGAATACGTATTGAAGGAATGACGTGCAATAGTTGTGTTCGTAATATAGAAGGTAATGTGTCGGGAAAACCAGGAATTAATTCCATTCGGGTTAGCTTGAATGAGAAAATCGGAACAGTTGAGCACGATGTGCATGTAGTGACGCCACAAGAGGTAGCCGATATGATCGATGATATGGGATTTGAAGCAGTTGTTCTGGACACAAGTAATAATAGTAAATTAGTGAACGGACATAGTCCTAGATTAATAAGCAAGACTGAAAATTCAAATAATATAAGCAAGAAATGTAAACCGGCCAAAGATTTGTCCGAATCCTTAGTTATGTTCTCGGGAAATGTAACTGGACACCATAAAGGTGATAGCGTAAAAATGAATATGGATGAAAAGCTGAGCAAATGTTTTCTACACATAAAAGGGATGACTTGCGCGAGCTGCGTTGCCGCTATAGAGAAGCATTGTAAAAAAGTATATGGTATGACTTTATTATTATTATTCGTCGATAATATATTCCCTCTTACAATTTGTTTTTGTTTTACAGGAATCGAAAACATATTAGTAGCTTTACTGGCAGCAAAAGCCGAAGTAAAATATGATTCTGCCATCATCACTCCCGAACAGGTTGCCCATTCAATATCGGAATTAGGCTTCCCGTCCGAAATAATTGACGAGCCGGGAACGGGTGAGAGTGAAATTGAAGTGCAAATCAAAGGCATGACATGCTCCTCGTGTGTGAATAAGATTGAACAGACGATACTTCGAATATCTGGTGTTACTCATGCAGCTGTCGCGTTAACGACTCAACGTGGCAAATTTAAGTTCAGCACTGAAAAGACAGGTCCACGTTATATTGTGGAAGCCATTTCGAATCTGGGATTCGAGGCGAATCTGATATCGAACAAAGATAGAATGTCGCATAGCTACTTAGAACATAAGTAAGTAGAGTTTTGGTAAAGACTGGCTGGCTGTTTTGAATTGATATTCTTAACTTAATTTTGTTTATATTGATAATATCTCGATAAAACAGCTTTCCACTTGAAAGCTATTGAAGATGCAGAATATAATTCAGTTCTTTTCAAGGGAGGAGATTCGAAAATGGCGCAATGCTTTCCTGATATCGCTGATATTTGGCGGACCATGCATGATTGCCATGATGTATTTTATGGCCGAAATGGAGAAATATGGACATCAGGCGTTGTGTTGCGTAGTGCCCGGTCTATCAACGGAAAACATTGTCATGTTTGCATTGTCGACACCCGTTCAAATCTTTGGAGGATATCATTTCTATGTACAAGCTTACCGCGCGGTACGTCACGGAACAACAAACATGGATGTATTAGTAACAATGGCCACAACAATCAGTTATATATATTCTGTAGCTGTTGTTGCCGCGGCAATGATACTTCAACAGCACACATCACCGCTGACGTTTTTCGATACATCACCAATGCTGTTTACATTCATTTCGTTGGGACGTTGGCTGGAACATATTGCGAAGGGAAAAACTTCAGAAGCGCTATCGAAACTTCTATCGTTGAAAGCGACAGAAGCCATCCTAGTGACTGTATCAGATGATTTTCAAATAATGTCTGAGAAAACGATTCCAGTTGATTACGTGCAACGTGGCGACGTGCTGAAAGTGTTGCCGGGGTCTAAGGTTCCTGTCGACGGAAAAGTTACGTTTGGTAGTTCCACGTGTGATGAAAGTCTGATAACCGGTGAATCGATGCCAGTGCATAAGAAGAAAGGATCGGTGGTGATTGGTGGATCCATAAATCAGAATGGACTTCTTTTGATGACCACGACGCACACAGGTATGCTTTTGATGTGGTTTTGTAGAGGAATCAGCCAGGATATTAAAATGACAGCTCAGCAATAAACTTGATGTTGAATTTACGTAGATTTTGATTCTGATTTATAATCTAGTTCTGCATGATGTAATGCTTGCGTAACTCAGCACGCCCTTTTTCATCTAAAAGGGACTGTAGCTCCGATACTCGCCAGCCTCATGAAGCATGAAATAAATTTATATATTTATGAACAGCACCGAAACTCGCGAGTGCTGATAAGAGAACAAAAAAGAAGTAATTGGGTCAATATAGTTAACAAAGTTCCTTTTTCAAGGCTCTTAAAAGCTTTTCCAAGATTCTACAACTTGCACCCGAACAAACAATCTGTAAATTTTCAAAACGATCATTCGTCCAATATATATGCAGAGATGTAAAACATCAATCCTTCCAAAGCGTTCTTAGAAAAGGGAACTAATATTTTTGAGCGCCGCCTTCTTAGTAGACTGTTACGTCTATAATTTTCGTAACGTTCTCCACTCTACCGTAGCCGATCCTAGCCACGGTTCGGGCAATCCCACCCGGCTTCACCCGCGAAGAGGGGTGTGGGAATATGTAATTTAAAAAAAAAGGGCGCCACCCGTTTCCGCGCCGGGACTGCCCTGTCCGTGAATCCCGAAACGGGAATCGGATTCACGGTGACCCAAAACCACCGACCGATAGGGGAGCACAAAAACACAACCAGGAACGCGATTTCCGCCTCGCCACTTCACAAAATCACACAATTTATCTCAAATTCAAGCAGAATTTATTTTGAAAAAAACCTAACTAAACCCTACTACTCACTATCTACACTAAATCTACTTACAATTCTTCCTTCTTATACTATTCCCTCCGCTCGCTGTCCTCCGTCCTTGAAAATTTCCCAACTCCTGCCGTGAAGCCGAAATCACCGCTTCCACTACCAACCGGCGGCCAAAGAAACAATCCTCCCAGCGCTCGACGTCCAGCCACACTCCGCTTCCACCAGCGATCGACGTACAAAAAGCCTCGTCAGCTGCTCCCGCAATCTATTTAAGCCAAGCCCAGTCCCGTTCGGTTCGTAGGTCGACGACCACTCAGCTGGGCAGTTGACCCCAGCAGCTTTCAAAAGCTTTTCAACTGGTTTCGCCAGGGGTCAGTCGTTGTGTCTCGATGCGAGGGGATTTCCGATTGCCGCCTGTCCGGCGAAAAACTCGCGGCTGCCGCCAGCCATGGCGAATTGCCAGTGCCAATGGTTGTGGGTTTCACTGGCGCATAGGGGACTCCATTGGGGCGCATCGTAGACCGGGCGGAGCCTTGATTTGAGATCTGTTGCGACGATTGGGTGAGCGTTGTTGTTGTTGGGACTGTGGGCAACTTATCCGCTGTGTCTGTGCCGTTGTCCGGAACACCCTCCATAACAAACTTACTACCTACTTAGTTATCTAATCTAATATCCTTACATCCTACATCTCCTCTACATTTATATAATTCAAATCTCTACTTCCTACAATATAATTCATTGATAAGCATTTAATTCATTAATAATAATATAATCCAATAATAACAAAACATTTCATTGATTAGCTTGATTGCGTGAAGTGGCGAACGTGACATTATCAATTTTCTTTAAAAATGGCGTTTACCCGCGCGGTGGTTTGGGGTCCTCACGGACAGGGAAGTCCCATATTTCGCCCTTGAGGGTTTAGAATCGCCTACGTTGCGTGGCGAACGTAACAAGACTTCATGGTAAACGACTCCGGGCATCCTTTCTCATTTCTTCCTTTATTCTCGGTCGTGTGCGAAGAGAAACACTTTGCTTAACATGACTTTATTCTTTCCTTTTCTTTCTCAGACTTAATCGTTAGCTCAAGTTGAATTTATTATGGTTTGGGTCAATCAATTTTGATAAATGCCCAAATAAATTTTATCAATCCTCCAGCTAAGTTGTCCTTTCCAAAATCATAACTATCATTCAGTTCTGCACAATTGTCTCCAACAGGCGAGAATACAACATTAGCACAAATTGTTCGTCTCGTGGAAGAAGCACAAACGTCTAAAGCCCCCATTCAGCAATTAGCCGACAAAATCGCTGGATATTTCGTACCATTTGTGATAATTGTGTCGACAATAACTCTAATCGGATGGATTATTAGTGGATACGTTGATATCAATCATCTTCCAATCACGCACGAATCGAAAATGGGTTTGAATCGCGAAGAAATCATCATTGGATATGCTTTTCGTTGTGCACTTAGTGTTCTAGCAATTGCATGTCCCTGTGCATTGGGACTGGCCACACCTACAGCCGTGATGGTAGCAACAGGTGTTGGCGCTCTGAATGGTGTTCTAGTGAAAGGAGCCGGACCGTTGGAAAATGCACATAAGGTAATGATAGCATGATTCAGCATGGCTTAAAAGTTATTTTACAATGTTGGTTAGGTGAAAACAATTGTTTTCGACAAAACGGGCACAATTACCCATGGAATGCCAATGACATCACGAATTTGTATGTTTGTCAAATCGAAAGTGTGTTCGTTATCGCAGGCGTTGGCTGTTTTAGGCGCTGCAGAAAGCTGTAGTGAACATCCTATAGCAGTTGGTAAGTGTTTTTGATTAAAATTTAATTCAAAATCGCAAGTTTAAATCATCTTTTTCGTATAGCAATCGTCAAATTTGTCAAAGAAACATTGGAATCCGACACTTTCGGCAAGTGCACAAACTTTCAAGCAGTTCCAGGTTGCGGAATAAAGACACTTGCTTCAAACCTGGAAAGTTTGATTGAGAGATCGAAAACCAATGAGAAAATAATCAACTATGAAAACTCATATGTAAGCAATCCAGCCAATATAAATTTATTAAATGGTGTGCCCGTTGAAGAAGTAGTTCCAGAAATTAACCCAGTCGAGAAAAGTAATCTAGAGCTTCAACAGTTGTTGCAAATAGACGAAACAACAGCGGGCAACACCCATAAAAACTTGAACGATTTAAATGAGTTCGCCGTGTTGGTGGGAAATCGTGAATGGATGATCCGTAATGCTATTGAAGTTCCCAATGAAGTGCACAATCGAATGTTAGCCGAAGAATCTGCCGGCAATACAGCTGTTTTATGTGCTATAAATGGCGTGCTAATATGTATGGTTGCTGTGTCCGATATGGTGAAACCAGAAGCCCATCTGGCTATTTTCACATTGAAAAAAATGGGCATTGACGTGATACTGCTGACAGGAGATAATAAAAATACGGCAGCAAGCATAGCTAGACAAGTAGGAATCGAACGAGTATTTGCTGAAGTGTTGCCATCCCATAAAGTAGCTAAAATCCAGAGAATTCAAGATACAGGTGTACGAGTAGCGATGGTCGGTGATGGAGTCAATGACAGTCCGGCGTTGGCGCAAGCTGATGTGGGTATTGCAATTGCTGCCGGTACAGATGTTGCCGCCGAAGCTGCAGATGTTGTCCTGATGAGGGTGAGAGTTAATAGTGGTTTTCGTTATGATTGCGCGAAGCGTTGCTTTCGATGAGTGCGAAGCAATCACATGAGTTAAACACGGCGCGAAACACATGAATGACGAATTCTATTTTTTGTCACACAAGCATCAAAGGTGAAGAATCGCGCGGGGGGGATTGGTTCAGGGATCAGTGAAATTTTTCTCGCACTTGAAAATATTTGGCGAATGTTTCAGGCACTCGAAGAATTGTTTCACGCACTCAGAGACACTTGCAGAATGTTTCACGCACTGGGGTGAGCGAGACACGGCTGAATGAGTCCCGAACGGCACCGATAAATCGAGCGTTTGATGCTTCAGTGACAATTTTTCGCTAAACTTTATTATAATTTTCTCTCTTACCCAGAACGACCTCCTGGACGTAGTAGCTTGCCTAGACTTATCACGTCGAACAGTTCGCCGAATACGATTGAACTTTCTGTTTGCCAGCATGTATAATCTCATTGGTATACCAATCGCAGCAGGAATATTCAGTCCGTTTGGTTTCATCCTGCAACCATGGATGGCATCAGCAGCAATGGCTGCAAGCTCCGTGTCCGTAGTTTGTTCGTCGCTTCTAATCAAATTGTACAAGAAACCAACAGCAGCATCACTTCGAACGGCCGAATATGAACAATTGATTGCATCTGGTGCACATTTAGATCCGGACAATGTGTCCATACATCGTGGATTAGAAGATATTCCACGGCCGAATTTCAATCGATCGAACAGCTCAACGATATCCAAGTAAGTAATACTAAATGTAAAAATATGTCGTTCGTATGTGTGTTGGGCTGACAACAAATATTGATATGTGTCTGTTAATTATTAATTGGGTTGACATTGAAAATTGAAAGTGATCGTGCTGAAAAAGCCACTTGATACGACGGTAGGAAACAATCGTGGTGCATGTCATGTTCCGCATCACAGCATTGTAATGTTAGCTTGTTGCATTTTTCACGTTTCTGTTACACATTATAAGCAATGCCTTATAATTGAATCTCTTAATAAATCTTGAAAAGTTAGAATAGGAAATAAAGCAAAAGCTGTATTTCATCAATCTATGTGCATTTATTATTGTTGTTTGTATGCTTTTAATACATTCGTATGTACTTCAATCTAAACGCTTTTTGTATCTAGTCCCTAAAGTGTTGGTTATTTCGTTATTCAACATTTTTATTTAATATTTTTTTTAATGATTTATTACAGTAACTAGATGCGTAACGCCTAAACAATTAGTTTGATGATGCACTACTTTCCTTCACAAAGCAATTCACAATAACTCAAATTAAAAATCTAGCACTTACACTGATTTTGCCTTAAATATTTCCGTTGCACTTCTGTTCAAATTTGCAATTGATATTATTTATTATTAAATATTAGACGTATCTGTAAATAATACACTAAACAATAATGCAATGATAGATGCATAGCCATAAGATCAACATTTAGTTAATATCAAGTAATAAACACTAGATTTGGGTAGTTGTGTTTTATTGCATGAATTCAATGCATGATTAGTAGTTTTAAGGTAGTTTTATGGCAATTTTGAAGCAGCTTTCACTGCATGACTCTTTATAAATGTGAATTTACGCCGATCAGTAGAAAATGATGTATGCTTTTTAAAAATATCGATGGATTTTTCTCTCGCACTGATGATATTAAATCGCACATGTAAGTAAGTCAATATGTTTATTTGTTTAATTGTTGAAACTAACAGATTTAGCATAGTCTACTTCAAACAGTTAGTATGTCTAATTAGCACTCTCAAAAGAGTGCATAAAAATTGCTTGAAGTATAAACTGCTATCGCATTAAAAAAATTGCGCCATGCGAATTTTAAGAGCTCATCGTTAAAACGTTATTTTTTAAGATATACATTATAGAGACGCAGGGCGATTAAAACGAATAAGAGTTTATTTCAAAGCCAAATGAGGCATGCAACTCACTCAACACGGGCAAATAATGAAGCCAATTTCAATTTGCTGGCTTCATTAACTAAGCTTGTCTTATCAAGGTGATATGTTCAAAAAAACGTTTAGAGTTTTCTAAGGAAAGCTTAGAACGCATTATATCTTTAACATATGATTATATCCTCAATTGATTCGTTTGTTTTAATATTTTTCCTCGTTTTCATGTTGTATTTGATTTTTCATCGACTGTTTTTCAAAAAAATTCTAATAGCAATAATTGTTCTCAGACGAATGAATCGTTTTAATTTGAATATTCAGAATGAATTCTTTTTGTATGTTTGCAAAATTGTTTGTGCTTACATATATGGTTTATCACATTTACGGGGACTGATGCATTCTTTGCAACATAGCCGATATAAAAAACGATTTTGAATGCTTCAATTTTGCTTCAATTAGGGATGGTAGTGAAGGCTCAACATAATTTTCTTCAGTTGTTCTCATAATGAACAAGAAGGAGTTTTCACGCCAAGGACGTGCAACGCATTGTTATCTAACGAAGGCGTTTAACCGACCGAAATTCACAAAAATTTGCGTGCACAGTTTGGGGATGAAAAACTTTCGAAAACGCGTGTGAAAGTCTAGGGTGCAGAATTTGATAAATACCGTGAAAATGTTGAAAATTTCTGTCACCGAAGACAATGCCGGATCTAGCATCGCTTCAGATACCGTTGCAGCTGTTCGGGAATTCATTGAAGGTGATCGTCGCTTCATTGTGGCTGAAATCAGTGAGAAAGTGAAAATCAGTGTTGGAAATGTCCACACCATCATCCAAGTTCAACTCTGAAATTTTTTAGCACTGCTCACTGAAGAACGAACCATTGCAAGAGTTCTTGCTCGTTCTCAAAATAGAGGACAAGTTTTTTGGGACGTGTTGTTACCTCCGACAAATCTTGGGTGCGCCACTACACTGTTGAGTAAAAAAGGAACAGTATGGAGTGGAGGAAGGAGGCGCCAGGCAGGACCGTCAAAAGCCAAATCCCATTTGTCAGCCGGAAAGGTGATGGCAACAGTTTTTCGGACTATCAAAAAGTTTTGCTTCTTTATTTTCTTCATGATTATCGCACAACAAATGCTGTCTATTCCTGTGACCTTAACAATGGTAAAGCCGCATATAGCTCCACCAGTTTATCCAAGATATTCGGTTCTTAAATGCAACACAAGAGAGGTCTTGTGCAGTCCTAACCACCCGAAAATTGATTGAAATGCATTGCAATGAACAACGGACGTGGTTGTCACCAGACTGTGTCACGTCTCACCAAAAAGGTCACGTCCTCATCCAAAATTAAAAAATGAGCAAGGGTTTCAAGTGGAACAAATGCGATCCACTTTCCAAACTGTTAAACAATTTAGGAAAGGCTAGACGCCAAGAATGACTGTTTGTAAAGATGAAACAGGTAACATCATCAACATCTCAGACGAGATCAAAGTGCGGTGGGTAAGGTTCTTCAAAACTTTAATTAATCCTGCATCAGTAGCAACGATTGCCACCACGATCCCGGATACTAACGATAGGGACCAATCGCAAGGTGCTTTCGATTGAAGAGGTACAAGCAGCCCGTGAAAATATGAAGACAAAAAAAGCGACTGGAATTGACTTAATACCTTCGGAACTACGGAAACAAGGTGAAACATGTCTGTGAAATCTCCTCCAACGAACTATCTAGAGAGTTGGGACCGACGAAAAACGCCCCGACGATTGGCATAAAAGCATTATGTGTCCACTATATAAAAAAGGGATAAATTAATCTGTGATAACTACAGAGGCATAGGCCCCATAAGCTACAGACGAAGATCATTCTGAAGCAAATATTTTCTGACAAAATCTACTCTTTTTATTTGAAAATTCAAATGCCACTAGTAACGATTTTCATATATGAATTTGTTGAGCTTATTGTGAATTCGCCAGCAAGAATGTAACCTTCATTTTAAAGAATAAAGTAATTTCAAATTAATATTAAATTTACGAACAATCGGAACTATTTAATTTCAGTAACTTCAGCGGATCGAAAAGATGCACAAGTTGTATCCTATCCATTCGAATGCTAATAGCTTGAATTTTACGCTAAATATTTTGTTTATAGTTGTTTGGCCCATTTTTTAAAGTTCTTTTCATGCCTTCGATAATTTTTTTATATAGTTTTTGAGTATTTCATACATGCTGCAAAAGTTAATGCGATAACATATAAAAATGCAATTTTAATAAATATAAAATCAACATTATTTACACATTTTTCATCTTTTTAGCATTATGAACATTATAAATTCTGCATCGGGCGATAGAAAGAAATAAAAGTGCATAAATACAAACGAGGTGACAAGTACAAAGTGTGATGAATTGTGAAATTTTCAATTGTTTCAAACTAAATGCATGTGTTTGGTTGTTCCAAAATAAAACAATAACAAAAGTCTTGTATTGTTTGTGAACAAAATTATTACTAATCGTATTATAGTAAAAATTTATAATTCCGTGGAAATGATCTCTCGCAAAAAAATCAAAATCAGTATAAGAGGCCATCCATATATTACGTAAGACTCAAAGGAGGCGGGGAGGCGGTCTTTGAAAATGTTACTAAGTGTTACATGGGGTGAGGGAGGAGTTAAAATACTTTAAAAATTGCGTTATATGATATATGGATGGCCCCTAATCACATGGAGTGAGTGCTGTTTGAATAAATCTCACTATTCGTTTAAAAAAACTTAGCAATCACGATTTAAAAAGGCAAATAAACTTTTATATGATTGTGGCTACAAATGCAACGAAAATGATCAAAAATTGTGATTGTGAAAATTCTGTTTTATTGAATAACAGAAAATATCTATTAGCTTCACTTTCCTCGAAGGAACTCTTCATATTATAATAATTTTTCTTCGATCATTTTTTAAAAGGAAGTACCAATTTTCAAAATTTCATAACAATCCCACGTTAATTACACAAATTATAGTGGTTTTTAAAAACAATCGAAAAATCTGAATTTTCTTGCAATGAACAAGCGTTGCTTTTTAAATCGGTAATTGTTATTTGGCTTGGCAACTATTATTCGGACTGTGCTCCATTAAGACAAGTGTTAGAGAAGTGGTTTGCTGACTTTAACCACGGCTTTACCTACACCGATCATGCTTTGACGCTCTGGTCGCCAAAAAAATTCGGCAGGTGTACCAAAAGCATTTTAAAAAAATCCACAAAATAATTTTGACCGATCGTAAATTGAATTTACATGCAATAGCTGACACCTTAGAGATATCAGAGGGCGGTGTATTTAACATTTTGCATTGAACATTTGTTCATGAGAAAGCTCTGCTCGAAGTAGGTGTGGCGTTTGCTCACACTCGATTAAAAACAATGCGTGGACGATTCAGATCGCTGTTGCAGCGCTATAAAATGGATTTTTCTATGCGGCATGTGACAATGAATGTAACATGAATTCATCACCACACTCCACAGTGAAATCGGCAGTCAGCGGAGAGTGGACAGCAACCGGCAACCGAAAGCTGCCCTAAGCGACGAATAACGAAAATATCGTCTGGCATTATTCTTAGTTTTGTTACGCACATGATCTCGTCATTGAATCCATCTGTTACAAATCCTGTTACGAACAACTTGCAATTTATCTCGCATTTAATCTACTTTTGAAGAGTTTTTGATGATATATGTTGGAGTATGTAGGCATACAATGGGTTTTGTGAGTCTTACACAATATTCCTTCAATCGGTAATGAACAAGTTAAAGGGGAGGTATTTTCACCCTTATTTTGAAACTTAAACTCTTCAAAGTCTTTCTAAATGACGGCGACTCGACTGTTCTAGTTCCAGCCGCCTGAGGATAGTAATCGGTTCAGAAATTGCAAGAAGCACAATCAAAATGGCATCTGAGAGGGTTTCAGCAGTCACGCAAAGGCGGCAATCTGATGACCAAAGGAACTTGTCTTCACCCTCGGCTGTTGATGTGAACTCTTGTACAGCTAGAGTTGTGAACAATTCACTTTAGAAGTCAAACATACTACGTGTCCTACCTGGAAGAGTGCCCTACGTGGAAGAGTACTATTAAAAGAGTACGAAAGGACATCAAATAATTTTTTTTATCATGATATGTAATTAATTCGTCTTCAAAAAGTGAAGTGAAATGTATCTTGCTGCATTATTTCGTGGAAAAATGTAAAATTTGCGAGCCTATCTCCTTCCCATGGTTGAATTCATGTCTACAATTCTTTATGGTTTGAATCTTTCTATATATATATATATATATAGAAAGACAACCCGTCCACTATTTTTGTGCAACTCTGCTAGAACAATTTGCACACGAAATGGAAGTATTTCATTTCCAGAATTTGAACTGGTACCACCATGATAAATGGAGAAATGTACGTCTGCGGTGTGAGGATAATAACCTTATCAAGTGCTGCCATTTCACCCTTCGTTCTGTGAAGGGTGTGGCACGACCGCTCTTAGCTCGCAGAATGAGCTCTTCATAGCTTCATTTCAGCGCAAATTGTGTTAGCAGAGATGCGAACCAAACACAGAAGTCCTGAACGTATTGTCTAACTATATTAACGCAGAGATTTGAACTATAAAGAATTGTATAAAATACTAACGCGAATTCTTAGAGAATAACGAGCATAAATATATGTATGTTCGTTTGAAGCATAGTTTTTTTATGACCGTGATCTTGAAGGCTCTGCTACAGTTGACAAAAAACACTGAATTCTAATCAACTGTTGAACATGTTACATCTCATATACCGGCTTTACTCTACAATAAATAGTTTCAGTGTGATTGAAAATTAAAAAAACAATTTACCGGCCCATGTGATTCAAGTGAATTACTTCTGTTTTGTTGACCTTTTTGTGCACTATATTTTTTTGCAAGCAAGTACTAAAAATTGGTACAATTTCGTTTGCATTCATATGACTCTTAATATTATATATTGCACAATAAGACCACATAATTATCTTCCAAACATTGTTGACTCTTCATTCAGTAATCAACTACTTTATTTATTTCGGCAATAATACTGCCCGATATCACCTAAATTGGGTGTGTGTTTGATTTTCCATTCTTACAAACATTGCAGTGATTTTTTTTTACTAATTGAATGGAAACATAACCCTATTTACTAACTCACAATTTCCTGGAAAAAAATAATAGCACGTATTTCAATAAAGTGTAATCCGTCATTCAATCGCAATAAATAATATACCACAAACTATATATTAATTTATTACAATTACAGATTATTTTCACGTTCCGACAAAACGGATGCAAATGAAATAGGACTTTTATCCGCTGTCGAAGTAGATGTTGATCCAAATGGTGATTTTCATGATGACAACGATACATTTCTTCGTGTGGAAATCGTTAAGAAAAAAACATTACGAGATGTTACGGAAATGCAAAAATTATAGAATCTTCTTCGACATTATTCCCTACATATACATACATATATGATCTGATCATCACAGGCAAGTTTCCGTTTTTCTTCTTCTTCGTAAGACAAAATAAACATAAAAGTGATAACTTAAGAATAAGTATATTAATGTTAAATCATTTTCGATAAATAATGTTAACAGTTTATTATTTATACAAACCAAGAAAATGGTTATTTTATTCGTTTTACATTAAAAATGTATTGCAATTAACGTTCAGTTTATTATCTAAAAGATATTTAATTGACAGAAAGAGTTGAATTTCAATTAAAACAATTATTTTCAATTGAATTTTCAATAATTTAAATCATAAATTCGAATTTTTTGTTTGTTTCTTTCAACATCTGTGCTTGGTACTTATTTACAATTATGATATCTTATCATGCATGATGTGTTCACAAAAAAAATATGCTTTGATTTGTTGCCAAAATACAGTGGAAATCGCTTATAGCGTCCCTGAAGGGATCGTGTGTTCGCATTAGTAACCGATAGTCCGATATTTTACAAAAATCACTAATCAAATGGAAAGCATAAAAGACGAGCGTAACATTATCATGCTAAGTAAATTACGTAAATAATTTGTGTAGTTATCTCGACATACGACACTTCCTTAAAATAGTCTTATATAGTTTTTTGCTTTCAACACGAGTTTTGTATTGCTTGCATCTTTCTGGGAACGCAATTTTTATCCACATATCTGTGACGTCCTTTACACGTTCGTCGTCACGTCACCCATATCTGGGTGTTCGACAGTTTGTCTCTTCTTCTGGAAACATAGGATGCACATCCTTTTTATATGCTTGTTCTGTTGATTATTACGAATCTCTAAATGATGAGACACTTGCTTCGTTTTGTTTCAATTCTTATTAGGCATAGTATTTTCCGAGAATACTGTGTTACTGTTTCGAAGGACAACCGCGACGAGTAGAATCCGAGCTTGCAGTCGTAATGGGTGCATGTTTTTTGTTGATAATATTCTAACATCGTGAACATCTTTCCATTTTAGCACCATAATACCGTGGTCATCTTCTCGTGCTATTATTTTTCATCATCAGGGTCTAACGAGCGGCGTCTATACTAGATTCTTCCAAATCATCAGTCCGATAAATTTTGTTATTCCTTCGGAAGTGACGGGTTTCCATTTGTTCTGTAGATCATGATCGATCATTTCATTTTGATGCAATAATAGTGAAAGCAACTCACTTGCGCTTATCTTGCTCACTTTTTCCGGTGAATGCAAATGACTGTGGTCTCTGTTAACGAATTAGTTCCATAAGATATTGCCCAATGAATCATCAAAAGGGTTCAGTTCCTCATCCTTCGTCGATTGCAAGTTCTACCAATATGTCTTCAAGATTTTCATTTGAATATGGTTCCTCAATTTTCGAGTCTGAACTCGATGAAATTCTATACGCAACTTTTCTTCTAAAAGTCACTATATCGTTATCACTACTCTTCTCTTAGACGACGTCCAATGAACAGAATCATTGATGTGCGTCTCAAAAAAGAGTATGCTTCTCGACAAAATCAAGGATGTGGGATAATTGCAGCAAGATCTCTCGCAGAAAAGTTGATCGCTTTTCCCATTTCCGAACTAAACACTTTATACTTTATAATGGGTCGAAGCCTCTGTAACAATTGATCGCCGACAAAGCACGAGCCTACACGAGTTGCATTGTTCCTATTCCCGTTTATTGGTCTGTTTACGTTCTGGCGCCTCGACAATCGGATTTGGGCCCTGCGAGAAACTCAACCGAGTCGCACCGAGCGACGAACGTGTTAAGAACTGACTCAGACTTGTCGCAATTTTTCCGGAAGATACTTTTTTTCTGGAAAACAACATTTATATTTGGTACTGTCCCTTATACTGATTCTTATCGTCTGGAGATACTATGTAGTGAAATATAACTACGAAGAATTACTGACATGGAGAGATTGATTGAAGAAACCGAGGTGGCTTTAGTCGGTAGAAATCCGGCATGCCGAGAGGCAGGAGCTGAACGTTGAAAAAAAACTTCCCCATCATTGCAAAAACTTTGGCTTTTTAGATGATATCGGGACGTTAATGAGGATAGTATTGATTCTTTGCTATTCGAACCACTCGTAAAAGTGCATCTTCATCATTCGCATGCTTCCTTTTCTTACTTGAACATCCGTCGTTGAATTAATTTAATAAATTGTTCATGAGCTTTTCAATTGATGTGATTGTAGGAGAATGTTAAAAAACTTCCAACAAATTCTGAAAAAAAAAACATTTAAAATACACCTTCGGCCACAATTTGCTCTCAGAACCATAAAAATAGTAAAGCTGTTTTGTGTTTAGCGATAGATTTCCACATTGTTTGGACAAAAACTGCAAATAGTGTCAACAAACAGGACGATATGACGTTACAATCGATGATGCCGCAATAAGCGATTTCCACTGTACCTCTGAATTGTATTTATTAAACCTCAAATCCGGTTCGATTTGTTACCAGTTTTCAATTGTAAAATACTCTTAATATTCAATTGATTTGTTTAGTGATAGAAACATCACAGTGTGATCTTTGATCAAATACAAAATTATCGTTTAGTTTTAGTAGCGAAATTGATAAACAAAATACTGGAAAAAAATGGTACTTAATTGAAATACCATATGCCCAACATTATTTTTTTGTTTGTCTATAAGACGTGATTTTGTTTTCAGTTGTTATAATTGCATTATGAAAATTGTTTATTAGTTTTATGATGTAAAGCCAAGACGAAGTTTTTTGTAATGTTAAACTAAGCTAGTTTTGATAAATATCCTATATTTCAAAATATATACAAATATACAATATATTATATTATATTGATGGACATTAATAAATGATTTGTACATATATGTATACAAATATCGAAAAACGTCATTTGAATGAAAATGATATTATTGAATTAAGTAAAAGGAGAGAATATGAATTTAGAATGTAAGAAACATTAGATGAAAAATGACTTATCAAATTGCCTAAGGTTTTTCCTGGAGCTGTTGTAAATACTCTGACCGTTTCGTTGTCCTAGAAATAATTCCTTAAACAGCTTCTTAAGTGGTTACTTAGATCTTCAAGGGAAAAAAAACACAACTTTTTCAAAAAATTGTCTTTTAAAAACCAAAAATCTATTCTATTTAAAATTTACACACATAAAAGTTTGGCATTTCAAGAAGCTTTTAAAAAAGTTCAGCTAAAAACATTGAAAATTGTCAATTTTCCTGCAGTTTTCCTCGTCCAACTGTTTTTTTTGCGGTAGGCAGAATATTTCGGTGCAGGTACATCTCAAATCTAAAATTTTCTTATGGCTTATGTCATTGGCTCGTGCTTGAACGAACGAATTGAAAAAAAAAATGAAATTTAAAGTTTTAAAATGGATTGGAATGAATTTTCGTCTCATATTTTTTTAGCATTTTTTCAATTCTCATCGATTTTAAAATATTTTTTTCCGTATAAAACAAAGACGAGACGACCGAATCATAATCCTTTTGTTCAAGCACGAGTCAATACTATAAAGAGGATTTGTGCAAAGTTTCAGGAAAATCAGTCGATTCGTTCTCGAGAAATCGTGCCTACCGCACGGAAAAACGCGTTTAAAGTTGTTTTTTACCGCGATTTAATGAATTAAAGTCATTTTTTAGCGACTTACGTTGAGCCGTCGATTCCAGCTCCATACAGAAATTCGTTCGCCTCATTCGCGATGTTCAGAGCATCCTTTTGATGTTGTGATGTTTGGTGAAAAAGAAAGGAGCTGATTTTACGCGATAGAACCGCGCTGCATGCGTATAATACGCTAGGTAAGGCAAAGCGCACGTACCGACCACGCGGTATTCAAATCTTTATAACTCCGGTAATATTGCTTGAATTTACTTCAAATTTGGTGTGAATACTCTTGAAGTACTATACTTTCATATGGAATAAAAAAAATCGATCGATTCTTTGAAAATACAAGACCTATGTAACCTCTTAAGTTAGAAAACATCGTCAATCGCATTCATCGTTAAAATTCAATACCATCTGACAAAAGTACAGACCATATATTCTGAAAGCTATTAAAGATCAATTAAATCATTTGAATGAAGACGTACATAAACATATTTGTCCAATAATGAGCGCAAAAATCGATTTTATTGAAAAACATTGCAAACGATTTAAAAAATAATATTTATTTTAAATAATAACAAATACATTTCTAGCGAATAAACTATTCAGTGGTCAAAATGTGAGCATACATACATTCCTGTACAAATTTCACAATAGTATCAGTTGTAACAAATGATGAACATTGGACATTTCATTGAATCACAAGATTATGTTGTTTGATCATTACAAAACTAATCATTTCTCTAAATTAAATCATAAAGCATCGACTAATACTTTTCGCTTACAATCAAAAACTATATACAAACATATATACACAGCTTTACATCTTAATACTACACTATGTTATCATTTCGGCGACCATACACACTCGCAACTAACATTAATATATTGTTCTTCCCATATCCAGGCTTCCACCGTTTCTCCGGCATTCACCTGCAAATAAGCTTCATACCTTTCGGGCACTTTAACACATTCATTGGCACGTTTTCGCAACACATTGATTGGAAACGATCGCGGCTTGCATTGATACGAATTATACCAGCAAGTTTCGCACCGGCACTTTACGGTTCGTAGAAACCTAGGGAAATAGTCACGGCCCAAATCGATCCACTCCACAGTTTCACCACAATCCCATGGCGCCTTGACACGATCTCGTCCGCGTTTCAATCGATTCGTATCAAATGGACGGGCAATTTCCCAAGCATAGTGCACGTTCCTGTTTTCAGATGATGCCGGACGAACAGTATGCATTTCGTTCGCCGAATCCCATGGTATTGTATCGTTACTTGTTGGGCTATCGGCCGCCCGTTTCAATGTGATCACAGCCCCATTCGACGTTGCAAGTTTTGGCGTCTTCACACTCATATATCGATCGTTAAACGCTCCACCATGTATCGTCATTAGAACGGACACTTTCAACATTGCACACGAGTCAGGAATGCTCATCACTTTCTTGTAAAATACAGGCTGGCTGCTTGTAAGCTGAAGAAACACAACAGACCATAAACCAATGCACAGCAATATCAATTTCATGTCGAACTGCTAGCGACTCAAATGCGATTTCACCAAGGGCTTACCTTGAACTGATGGTAACGATTGAAAGTCACCCGAAACATGTTCTTAGTGAGAGCAGGTAGGTCATATCTTCTTGGTATAACTTTATAGACCATTACCCTAATTAACAGCAAACCAATTCGCTTGCCTATAAGGCAGCCTAGAATTTCTATATGAACCTGTGTCATAGCTAGTCAGATTAAAAAGTCAACCTTTTTGGGCTTCTGTTGTTATTTGAATAATAAAACAGGTAAAATGGACCGTAAGCTACGGTACATTTTGTTTGAGATTAAGATTAAATGTAATTAAGGAATGGCAACAAAAGATTTTGTTACATATTCCAAAATTCGGGGCTGTTTAATGTTCACTTGTTAAAATGAAATATGCCTGCAAAGAGTTTTTGTACGTTTGACTCCATTTTTATGATATTCGGAAAATATTTTTGATACTTACTATGCCAAAGTTAAATTGCAAATACTATTCCTTCAAATTCAATTTGTTTTAAAGAGTTGTGTACATATGTTACCACAAGCAATAAGTAGGTTTGCCGATTTAGATTTACAAATGAAATTGCTTCTAAACCCAAAATTCCGAAAAGAATATCAAAAAAAAATTAGGAACATCTAGCGTTACAGTACATTCAAACGTCTATAGATTACGCTTCTGTCCAGGACCGCGGAAATAACCAAGCTGCCATGCATAATACAAAAACTTTAATATCTTTCATATAATTCGACAAGTGTCCGCCGAACATCTCGAAATTGAATAGGAACTTGTTGAAGCTCCAACGTTTTTTTTTATCGTCCAACCGAGTGTTGAGTCTGCAGCCTCAAAGATCGCTCGGGAATTCGCAATTTAGGGTTATATACTCTGTTAGAAAAGGACAATTTTGGCTGTGGATGTTAAATTGACAATCGCGCGCGCCGTTTCACTCCTCGCAAGTGGTCGCGATAAAGTTTGTATGCGAATGCATGGATATGCGTCAGTAATACGGCGACTAAAAAAAATTCCAACTTTCCGGTTTGTAATTAAAAGAGTTAACGACCATTGTATTGGTCACGTCACCAGCTGCGGGTAGCTTACTTACCATTCCATTCCGTAAATTCCAATTTGGTCACGGTCACGTTTTGATAACCGTCGGAATTGCATTCTAAATAGCCGGCAGGATCGCGTTTGGCCACAGTATGTCTCATGGCAGGATCGCTACTTTGGCCTAGAGCGCGGCAGTCACGGCAATAAAAAGACTGCCGGTAATATAAATTTTTTAACATTTTATACTTTGACGAGACCGAGATTCACCCGAAGACGTCGAAACTAAAGAGGAGCTTATTCAAGCTCCACCAGAGTGGAGTCCGCGGGCCCAAAGATCTCTAGGAAATTCGCGAATTGGCGTCGGCACTAGAGAACTCTGTCTTGGCGTGCTTGCGTATCCGATGATCGCGACTAGCAATGGAGTTCATGTGTAGTGACGTTGTTGCGATAAAAATAATGCAGGGTACCTAACAGTAAATTGCGTTAAGTATTGTTAATCGTCACAAAAAACACAAACACCTTTTTCTTGATTTTTGATCTCTTTTCCTCGAATTCCAATCCCATTACTCTTAAAATGTTTTATTTAATAAACAACTAAATATCGGTACCGAACTCACTCAGCTCTGCGAAATAAAATACCCTAACAGCTAGAGCCGGACATTTAAGCTAAAGATGGTCCACTGACCCTGTCTATTCTTGGTCGCCGCAGCTCCAACATAGGTCGCTAGCTGTGAGCCCAATTCTTCTTGCGTGTTCATCGAAAGCCACATGATCCGTCAGTAAGCCTACAAGATTCCTCGTTGAAGCTCTGTTCAGAGCGAACGGATTAAGAGTACGCTTCGAGTCGTATTTGGGTCACATAAGACTTGCAGTGCAACTTGTGCCCAAATGTCTTCATCGTCATAATGCTAGATCGTAGGCCGATATCTTTATATCCTGCGTTAGTTCCTGCATCGAGACTCCCATACTCACCGTCTCGTGCGCTTGTACGCCATGGGATCCCTTCCTAGTAAGCTGATCTGCTTTGACATACCTAGCACCTCACTGTGCCCAGGAACCCAACACATGGGCTGGTTTGTTCTTAAAGGAAATCTTCTTCATAGCAGATCCACAGGTCTCCACCAATTTAGAGGACACTGCGACTGATTCCAGCGATTTTATGGCCGCCTGACTGTCTACAAAGAAAGCAATGTCTTTATTGGCATCCTCTCTCCTGCTGACTTCCTCTGCCTCTCGCAAGACTGCCACTACCTCGTCTGCACAACTGTGTAGGACTCGGGAAGCTCCAACGATTTGCTCGGGCTCGCGCACCTGTCTTCGTTTTCGAGCCATCTGTATACACTGATACAGTTGCTCCGCCTACTGGCCTGCCCCCCGTCTGCCCATTCCTCTCTTGAGGTAAAAATAATGACGAAATTTGCGCCAAAGTCAAAACTTGGAACTCTATAGTCCTTGTTGATATTTTTGAACGTTCTACAGTGACTTTTCAGTATGATGGAGTGCCCGTAGGCTCCAGCTACCCCCTTCCATGCGACACGCAGCACTAGGGTTTTTCACATATTTACAGAACCGAACCAAATCCCGTCGCGTTGACTGAGAAGAGGGGGGGGGGTTACTTCATATAAACACATTCGACTAAAATTATACACAATATTAAACATACTTTGCGTATTTGTAAAATCACCAAACTTTTCTGGAATCAAGATTAGGACGTCCACAAGTTAAAAAATTGTTTGTCTATTTAAAGCTTGAAAGTCGGAAATACCAACCCCTTCCAAAAACATTAAATATGCACGCTGATTGATCATTACTACAAAAAACTATTAAAAATATTTGTCTTATTCCAGAAAGCATTAAGCTGTATTAAAACAAACGTTATAACCTCTACAAGCTTAAAAATTAGCTCGCTTAATCAAAGCATGATTCAAAAGGACGACAATGCATTTCAAAAACTACACTTATTTTGCATGAATTACAAAAAAGGTTCAAAATTCGCCCGCCACTAACGAACGAAATTCCCGCCAAAAAATTTAACAGCAACCGAACGCAACCATTTTGCAGACAAATCTAGTACATTTCCAAATGTGACAAACCGTATACTCAAAATGGCCGCGTGAGGCCGAGCATCCGCGCACTTTTGACGTTTGCATAAAGTTTCTGATTCCGGATGATGTAAAATGGAGAGTGAAAATTTCACAATCGCGGTTAATTTGCCAAGCGACGCGTCCGTAACAAGTTCAAAAGAATCAATTGAGATTTTAACCAGTGATTGTCACGAGGAGGAGGACAAATCAATTGTTACAGAGACGGCGCTGGGTAGCGAAAAGAAGACAATCACAACGAATGTCGTCGTCGATGCGGAAGAAGCCGCCGCGCGTGCTGATATGACAGACGACGCGGATCATAGAACAATTGAAAGCGGAGTAAATAGGGAAGATGCGGCTAATTGCGTGGCGGATTCTGGGAAAACATCCACACCAAGCGGGGTTGGAAGCGTGGATGATGATGATGATGATGAGGTCGTCGTCCGGAGTGAAAACGCCGGACCGCCTGATTCCCGGGCGCCCCATGAAACAAATGAGCTGTTGCTCGAAGTCATGGAAGCAAAACAAAATGTTTCAGACGAAACAATCGAGGATGAAGACGAGCCGGAAGAGATTGTCGATGAGGTGTCGGAAATCGAGAGTGGGGGGAACGATGTTAGTGGCGGTGGTGATAAATATGGGTATGAGGACGACTCGCAGGACGTTGTCGAGGGCGAACATGATGTCATTCAGGAAACGGAATCGGAGCTCTCCGCGGCGGATGATGAGGACGAAGGAGTGGAAGAATACGGCTCGGATGATGTCGCTGTTATATCTGACACAACTGTGGACGACGAGGATATACAGGACGACGATCGTTCCCACTCCCGTTCTCGAGAGGACGACGAGGATCGTTCCCGCTCCCGATCTCGAGAGGACGAGGAGGATACTGACCGGGAGAAGAGTCAATTTTGCGATCGATTGTATGACGATAGTGATGTGGAAAGTGAGGCTAGTGAACAGGATTACGAGGACGACGACGATCTAATGAACGACATTATATTGTCCCGGCGCGGCGAAAAACAAGCGTCGAGCGGAAGCAGTTATCATCGCGAGATCAGGGAGAAGGAGCGACGATTCAAGAATGCCAAAGTTTCGAAACGTGGTCGAGGTTGCGACTGGAGGCTGAAATTAAAAAAGAGGAGTGTCAAATGGTAAGTGCTTCGTCTGCTAAGCATTTTATTCATCTGTATATTTGTAAAGTTTCAGCATTGTCTAGGATTGACCGGGAATTCCCGGCAGATTATGCTGTCTGTGAATTTAATTTAGGTCCAAATATTTTGATATTAGAATTGGCGATTTTAAATGAAACTAAAATTATTTACAAAGATGATGAAATATTTTCTAGAAAGACTAAATCAGTTTAACGTACATTTATGACAACTCTCTGAAATAATCCATCACAATCAGGACAGAGCTTGAAGATCGTGCTTCAGCTTTGTTGGAAATTAAAAAAACCCATGCATACTTCACTAATATCAGAAATTCGCGGTCACTCAAGCCAAACCCAGCCGTTTTGGGGCTATTTCAATTCCCTTATGTCTTCGTTCAATACTGTTTCCTGAGACGATAGACAAGATTCGACTCCTGAAAAATCGACGAAATACATGCTGTGCTATCCCATCAGTTTGTCCTACCTCTGCTCTTCAAAATAGTATTAATATTCCTTTTCACTTTCCAACATTGATTGATTCTTTAGAATCCTGCGTGAGCCGTGAGCCAGACGGGCTTCCTAATATATTTTTCAAATCTTAATCTTCCTCACAATGCGTTCGATTTTCTTACATCTTTAACGATGGTTTATCCTTCGGTGTCTTCTCGAATTTATAGGAAACATTTTCCCAGTACTCAAGTCTGGTTCCCCTTCTTATGCTCCCAATTATGGTCCCATTTCGTTACTTTCTTGTCTTCCCGAATTTATGAACGCATTATCTACAATAAAATATACGAAGCTCTTTATTGTAGGTCGTTCCTGTTCCAACATGGATTCCTTCCAAACCGTTCAACCAACATGAAACACCTTGAAGCTTTCGCCAAGCCTCTCGACAATCGTTCCCATGTTGATGTAGTGTACACAGACTTCAGTGAGGCATTTGGCATTATCAACCTCAATGTTCTACTTCAGAAGTTAACTCACTTTTGGTCTGTTCGGTCCATTACGCTTCTGGCTTGAGTTCTACATCGGTTCTCGTTCATGCCATGTTAGTTTATGTGGATCAAATTCGTCTCTCTTCCATCCTACCACCGGCATTCCTCAGGGGTCTATCCTTGGCCCTCTTATCTTCATACTCTACATAAATCGCCTTCTCTCTGTCATAGCGTCTCAGTGTCTTCTGTATGCTGATGACTTAAAAAATTTACAGCGTTATCCGCTCGAAAGAGAATTCTATTTCTCTGCAGGATCCGATCTCCGAGGAGGAAATTTTGTAACACGTAAAACGAGCGTAGTCACTACTTCCCCAGATTTGAGCCTGGAACAAAAAACCAAACGTTTTTAAAACTATATATAAACAAATAGACTACATAGGGAAATTAAAAAATACCGTTATTTTTAAATGGCGAGCGTTTGAGAAAAATGTTCAATTTTTCGAATAAAAATTACATGATAAATTGTTAATAACAATAAAAGTGTATAACTTATCACAAAATCCGACAGCAGCGATAGCTGCCTCGGTACGCACTATACGAGCTCGTGTTGAATGAAGATTGTTCAAAAGGGTATACGTTTACATAAATTTTTCCATCGTATTGCGTATGCGCTGCTCAGATGGACTGAATTATGAGCACCATAAATTAGGCGAAATACTCTATAAGTTTGGCACATAGAACGCGAAATTTCGGAAAAGATTTTTCAGTATTTCGAAACGTTGTTCGAGTGTAGTAAATCTTTGCACGGAAATTTGTCAAAGTAAATTAAACAAACAATGTCAAAATGGCGGTGAAATTTGACAGATAGAATGACAGATGTCCCTATCGGAAGTTCTATACTTGAAGGGGGTCTTTTAGGTTACAATTTTCTAACAAAAAAAGAACAACTCGCAGAGATGCACAATTAGCTAGTCAGGAGCTGTATGAAAAAAGGAAGAAATTTTGTATCGCCCAGGCATAGCAGAGTAGCGTTTTTATATAAAAAAATCGTAAAAAAAGTAAACGCGATTTTTTCGCGAATTCTTGATTTTATGCTGGCGGCCACGATTTAGTCTACTAGGTTATATATGTCAGAAGATGCTATTTCTAGGGATCCGATAAAGATTTGTAGTCGCTTGCGGTACGCTAGTTTTGATAAATGTAGTTTCGAGGAAACAGCTCTTTAAGTTGAAGGAACGCTTTACGGTCGATAATCTATACCTTTAATCTGCAAAGCCTGCTCCGTAAAGGTGACCTTTCACATATATGTTCATCTCCTCTTCTTCTTTTCTGGTTGATTTTTTTAGGCAATACGAGCTTCCTTTGCAGCCTCAGACAGCGATCGGTCCAATAAATTGATGCGAAGTTCATCTGCCTCGATACAGAAGTTGTAACAGTTTGTTCCCAAAGTCATATATTCGGCCTTTTTGACGAATTTTGTCCACCTTTTTTACCTTTATAACCACTATATTTTGACTTATCACTCATGTTTGCCACAAATTTCAGTTATTACTAACAGAATCCGATAAAAACACACAAAGAAAAAAAACATGCGCTCAGCGTCGTTCTAGCGGCCATATTGATTTTACACAGCTGTTAAGGTCGTATGCTAGTGGCGACATCTATAAAATATTATGAGAACCTTCTGAACTACCAAAAGCTCCGACACTCAAGTTATTCAATCGGTAAAACATTTACGCCTAATTAATTTGATAGCATTTGAAAAAATCTGGACAAAACTATTATTAAAAAAAATTTAAATTGTACGCAACCTTAAAAAATAAATATTTTCGTTTACCCATAAAAAATGTCTGTGAAACATTTTTTTGAATTGGGATAAATTACCGAAAAGTCTCATAAAAGTTTTAAAAAAACTTTCTGAAAATTTTCAGACAATCAAATAATCCATGAAGAATTTAATCCTAGTTTGTGTCGAGGCTGGTGTGCCCATTTGTTTGAACAACATATCAAATAAAATCTACATCCAAATTGAAAAATCGAATTTGTCCTCCTCCCAAACACAGTCATAAGCTAAGAAGCTTATCGAATATCGAAATCAGAAACACACGAAAATATGGAGCGTTGTTTTAAGTGAATTTTCTTAAATATTGGTTTAGGGCTTAACGTGTTGAATGCTGACCATGAAGTAAATCAAAGAATTTGTAAACGAATTTCAAAGAAGACGAGGTCAAGCCTATACCACAGACAGTTTTGATGAGAAGACTCATCACTTCTATATATGTATGTATGTATAATAGCCGACAAATGTGACACACTACAAGTAGCGGATCACTCAAGTTTTGCAAGGGCATGCGTTGAGGTCTTCATCGGCAAATGTTTGTGTACAGTCTTGTCATTGAAATGAATTCCAAGATAATGCTCATAATTTTTGTCTTTTGATGGGACAGAATGACGGCGAAAATTAAGAAATATCGTTCATTAAAAGTTGCTTCGATAAAACTATGTATTTTACTATTAAATTATTCGGAGGAGGAACGAAGGTACCACAAATTAATATGCATAAAATATATAAATATCGTGCATAAGCTTCGATCCAATTGGGATTATGTTGGTTTCAGAACATCCTCTTCCCTCGTTCTACTTCAAGAGATGTACTTCGATTATGGAGCCAACAATCGATCGTATAATTGAAAACAATACGGAACCGGAACGTGTCGTATCAATGCTCAACACTTTGTAAACGTGCGACAAATCTGAGAAGTATACCAAAGGTGAGAGTGCAGTTTAACCACAGTCTCTTCTACCTGTCCACTTCAAACTCACCGATTGTATGTACAGATCGGATACTCCTTTTCGATTTTAGTGCTTTACTGAATAGTGTATGATTCATGCTATTCACTGCAACACGTTGCTAAGCTTATAATGAATTTAAAACCTTCGTTATTACTTACAGCGGTCGTTAGTTGGTTAATAACTTGTTGCGTTCTTCTACTTTTGTATTGATTTTCCATGAGTCCGCCACTCAAGGCTATCCACGGAACCTAGAGTTCAATTGCAGCAGCAGTACAACGTTCTTGATAGTTTATTTGTTTTGTTGTGCGATAATGTTTTCTAAGCGTCATATTTAAATGTACACACAATGCATATATTGATTGGGTGGGTTGGCATGAATGTGCATAGAAGAAAAGGCGAACTATCATTATTGGTAGGCAAAAGCAACCAAGCAAGATGCGGCTGGAAAATTCAAGGCTTATGTTGTTAGTTTCATTCATTGAATTGATAAAATATGTATATTCAGGGTGATCTAGAATATTGCACAATGATAATTGACGAACATAATTTACAGGTCATAGAACTGTCCGTTTGGAAATGTTATGTGTAGTTCCTTCAAAGAAATTTCGAATGATACTGTTTTAAACATACGTCGGCATATAGTGATTGTCAATAACAATTACAGCCTGCTTCTACCCATCTTCCACGGTCTACTGCGTGCGATACCGCATGATTTACGCGACTATGCACATCATTATTTATCAAGCCTAATGTCCTCTTGTCTCCTGTAAATCAAAAGAGAAAAATCCACAAGGAAACTTTCAGATATTTGTATTGATTTTACATTATTCTCATATTAATATTCAGAAACAAATCAGAATAAAGAGCATTGCACATGATGTGAGCTTATCATATATCCAAAAATAACAGGAATTCAATTGAACATTCAAAAAATTTGAGATGGCGCTCATCGGTTTGTAACAAACTTTAATTTTTTTGTTGGATTAAAACTCTTCAATCCTTTATAAGGCAGTAGAATATATTCTAATAACTCCTGATATCTGACAGCGTTAAGTCCACCATTGAGAAAAGCTATTTCGTTCCTAGCATGTTTTGCTACAAATACAACAAAAATTTGCATGTCAACTTCTAAATAAAAGGACTGCGTGTCTGTAAAGGGAAAGACCTTTGTTAGATAAGGTTACCAGGTTGCTAAGTCAAGCGGCTTCCGCTTCACTTAGACCTTTTTTTGGTGTATTGTGCCCTGGAGACGCGGAAACCTTCTGATTTCATTTTATGAACCATCCTGATTTCTTAAAGAAATCTAGAAGCCGATCAATTCTTATGGTACCTTACTCACTCATCATCGTGAAAAGGATGTTCCTGAGTGCTTATTTCTCCAAACAGCTAGAGCCGGACATTTGCACAAAAGGTGCTCTACTGAAGCGGTGCCGCAGCACCGACATATGTAGGTCGCTAGTTGTGAGCCCGATTCTCCTTGCGTGTTCATCGAAAGCCACAAGTTCCTTCGTTGAAGCTCTGTCTAAAAGCCCTTGTGCATCTGGTGATAACTGGAGTGACTTTTGGTTCTACCCACGAAAGTAAACATGGGTTGGGATTGGGGTTACCATGGTAGATTACTACTATCTCTTATACGGCTGAGAACTCTGTAATGGTTATGTTATTGTACCGTGCTGTCAAAGCAAATTAGATAAACGGTGGAAAAATTGGAACGTTTGCCTGGAAAACCTCCTTAATTCTTATTTGCATGGGTATTTCAGACAAAGTGTGACTCTATTTTTCGATTCATCCGAACTGTGCGAATCGATACTTACAATCAAAAACAATAACAGACTCGTAGTGTTTTTTATATATTTTTTATACCAATGATTACTTTCGATATCGGCCGCCCCGATTACGCAGACTCGTTTATGTGTCTCCGCGCCAGCAAGTACTGCTACCGTCTGCTGGCGCTGGGCAACGCGCTGTATAGTGAGAAGCGACACCTGAATCGGAACGTGGGCGATGGCTTCATATAAATTAATTATAAAGTTTACTTTGATTAAAATAAATTTTTTAAGGCCTTCATTTTGCTTGTTTACTCCTTTGAGTATCCTAGACGATTGATCTCACATGTCGTCTTGGAGTTTTGTTAGATTTTTCCTCCATTCGTCTTGGAGTTTTGTTAGATTTTTCCTCCATTCGTACACCAATTTTTCTTGAAGGACGAATAGATTTGCTTGTTTTGTTGAATTTTTCCACTAGCATTAATTTTCCACAGGATTCAAAACTGAACTCGGCGCAGAACATTGAAATTGGAGCCGCTTAGGGAAAAAACCACTCGTGAAAAATTGAAGCCCAATGTTTCTAGTCGTTTTCTTTTTCTAAGTATCAATATCCTTGAAGATTCCAAAGCTAAAGAGATTACAACAATTTATCGTACAGTATCTGCAGACAAACAAATATGTATATCCATTGGTTGTTGGCTGCATAGAATATCAAGGAGGGCTCTTGGCCAAGCTGGTAACAATCATTGCTAGTTCAGGATTTAAATTCAGATCATTCAATGTAAAACAAAATTGCTTTCTATGATGTGTGAATAAGTAAACGGTGATAAATCTTGGTTTAAGTACCTCAATTTTAATCTTTATATTGAGACGAAATTAAATTTTTAAAAATACGTTTTTACATACCAACAAAATTCGAAATGGATCATTTTTGTTGTTGCATTTTCATACATTCCACGGTCTCAATCCAGCGAAAGTGTCATTTTGGGACGAATTATCACATCGGCATTCAGCCGTGCTTTCCCCAAGGTCGATTACACTCCATTCGACATTGAAGCTAGTGTTTTAAAGATAGTTTCTATAGCATCTGCTACCTTCTTTAATGCGCAAACCTGTTGGAAAAGCCAGCACAGAACAATGCCATGTATTGGAGAACAAACGTTTTTAAGGTCTCTCGCACATTCTTATCGCAAGGTGTTACAAGCATATGAAAATGTTACCTATAAAACACTTATCGCATAATTCCGCTTGAATACAACATCGCTTGTTTAATACATTTGTGCAAAGTACACATTATCTTAAAATAAACGTTCGAAACAGCCGAGGATTGTAGTTGCATCATCATAGCCGCGCCACCGACGAGTTGTGCCACATTGAAGTGGAAAAGATCTTGACCTCGTTCATTCTGATTCGCTGGAAATCTTTTTTTTTCACAATCTTTTAAGGCGAACAAACTAACAAGTAACTAATCTAACTAGCATAGGACGGGCGGACGGACTAACTGACTGAGTGGCTGATAGCCTTTTTAATGCATTTCGTACAAATGTTGGGTTGGACTTAAAGTCGGATGGCGTGCAGCATTATATTAAAACTTGTCTTGCGTGATGTATCTTTACTTATGTTTTAACATGTTTAATTTTGGGATTTTCAAAATGTCAGCATGCCTCGTGATAGATTCATAATTTAAGTAAATGTAACGATAGTAAGGACAAAGGTATTGCTGGCAAGATTACAAAAAGTAAATGATGCTTTGTAATTGCAGGAACTTAAGAGATCAACAAGAGATCTTTGGTAAATTATAGTAGTCCTAACAACTAACACCATAATAAAATGGCAATCAAGATTTCATTAAAATTTAAGTTAATTTATATTTCCCAATGGTAGTATTTTAATTTCCTGTTTGTTTCACGGTCACTTTATGAGATTCTTCAATATATTAGATTCTTCAATATATGAGATTCTTCAATGTCCGAGATTACCGAAAATAGTGTGAACAAGTTCGATCTGAATGTCTTTCAGCCGTTTTATATACATATACAAACTATGGCATTAATTCCAGAAAAAACCTTGAAAGACAGTGTCCTCAGTGCATAAGCGAGGGAACAAATGCGGAATGTTGTGCCAGCGAATTCGTTTGACCTCTCGGAGTCTGGAGGGAGGACGCGGTTGCTAACAGTATAGCTCAGTTTGACGGGAATGCTTAAATGGTTCCAAAACGATCAGTATAAATTATGCCAAATAAATAATCGATACGGATTCTTCAACCTATTCTTCACTTCTCGTTGAAGATCTCGTCTTTCTTCTACCATCAACCTACGATCGTTTTTATTGCATCCTGGCTATTGTATCGTTTATGGTCGGGTCCCTTTCTACCTATAGCACATAACCTATCATTTTCATGGCATCCTGGCCATTCTCTCGTTGAATAGAGACATATAAGCGATGATAAAATCTGAAAACAAAGCATACTCGCTTTTATCTGAAATATCTACCCAACATTTTTTGATGTTTATTGCTGATGTGCACTTTCTGCTTACATAAGTTTGATCGGATTAATACAACCGACACACTGAAGCTCATAAAGATCTCACAGCTCATTATGAGCTATGGTCTATTGAGACAGTGACACACACTCATTGTGATGAACAAATGAACTTGTAATTAAAACAAGTGCAGATTGATTTGCAAACATGTCGCGAATAGCGGGTCCACTGTTACACAGTTTATTGAAAGCATCGCTTCAGTAATCAATCATAATATCTCGCGAAATTACCTTAAAATCGTTCAAAATTCGATGCCACATCGAGAGGTCAAATGCACCTAATTCGTTCAGTTTGTCCATACCTCATTAAGCTTCTAATGATTCAGCTTTCGCTTCATTATAGCCAGCTCATTACGAGCCAGATTTGAGCTGTGGTGTGTCGGTATTAAAGGGCGGCTGATAAGTTTGCGGCTAAGTTTGCGGCCTAAGGCAATACATCGAGTTCAGTTTTCAGTATTTTTCGAATGATTTTTCGCAAATTGCTTTCTACAGCCTCCTTCATTTCATTGTCACGGGCTAATCTACGACCTCGCAACTCCTTTCAAAATTAGAAAAAAGAAAATAGTCGCTAGTAGCCAGGTCTGGACTGTAGTGTGGGTGGTCAATTTCCGAGAAGCTCGTTTGCTTGAGGGCCTGCCTCGAAACTCGCGCCGTGTGGACAGACTTATTATCTTGCAAAAACAGCACTGCGCGCTAATTTCCCATGCCGCTTCTGTACGACTTCCTATCGTGGCTGAACTAATAAAATTGCGTAATATTGACCATTCCTAGTAGTCTCCTTTGACAGGTAATCAAGCAGCAAAACACCTTCGCTGAACCAAAAAACAGTCGCCATAATTTTGACGCCGACTTTTGAACCTTGAATATCTTCGGCGGCCTTTCTTCTTTTTTCATCCATTGCATGGACTCCTGTTTGGATTCCGAATCGTATTGGCGAGTCCAGGTTTAAACCACAGTTACTATACCGTCGATTGACTAACTGCAATAAAAACCATACTAGTTTCGAGTCGCCGCTGCTTTTCGAACGGCGATAGCATTTTTGGTGCCCAACGCGTACTGCTTTTTCTAATATTCAAACGCTCATGCATAATTTCTCCAACCCGTTCTTTGCACACAGGACGCCCCGGGCGGAGATCACCTTCACAGCTCTCTCGTCTTTGTTGAAATAAGTGAGCCCATTTTTTGACAAGCGCATAGTCCGCAGACTCCTAAAGAACTGATGACATGCCTTCAAAAATTTCTTTCGACGGTTTTCCTTTCTTTACGTAGTACTTTATCACGACACGGTGTTCAATATTACTAAAATTAGTCGAACCGGGTGACATGATGACGCGTTTCCTTCAACAGGATGATTTTCTAATGACCTCACTATCGAAAGATGGTTATATTTATACTGCCAAGGAGTGTCCCAATTAGTGTTAACACGAATGAGATAATGGAGTGTCTTAGGCCGCGGACTTATCAGTCGCCCCTCGTAAAACAAATTCCTTGGAAATATTATGGGCATGTTCCTTTTTAACTGAAGCCACATTTTTGTCGTTCTATTTATATGGAAAATGATTGTTTTTGGGACAGAGAATGATTACATCAATGCATGTTATTGACTAAACAGATTGAAAACTGATATACAGAGTGGCGGAGAAGTTTTTGACCATAGTATTAATTGTATAAAATTTGAAAGAAAAGAGATTAATTTAATATTATAATTTTATTATAAACTACACACATTAGGTAATAAAATAAATAATTAGTATGAATTATGTCCTCCTTCGTTTTCTATATACTCTTTTCTGAAACTTTCACATAATTTTTTGATAGGTAGCTTGCAGAAATTGCGTCCCACTCAACTTGTATACGTCGAATCAGCTGCTGCCTTTTTTTTTGTTCTAGGATCTCTAAAGGCACTCTCCTTTAATTTGGACCACACATTTTCGATGGGATTTAAATCAGGGGAATTACCAGGCCAATCAATCCACACATTGGAAAAATACTCATATATCGCCTCATAAATTTTCAAAGCAATATGCGGCTTGGCGCCATCTTGCATCAAAATCACTTCCTTTCCGTCCCTGAATTGTTGGTGATTAGTAAGGCATTGCACAAAAAGGTAGAATATTTTCCCTGTGATATTCTCCATTAACAGACACTCCTTGCCGAACAAAGTGTAGGTGGCTTTTTCCGCGACTGCCCACTCCACCAGCTACCATGATTTTTAAGTCGAATTTCGGAGTCTGTAGTACGGAAATATTTGCGGGATTGCTGGTTCTCACTGTCCTATTCTGTCGATTGGATATTGGATGCAGTTGGATCCACGACTCGTCCGGAAAAAGGACCTTTCACCACGGGCATTGTCATCAGCAAATTCGAGGTTTTTGAGATTTTGGCAGAAATTCTGCCGGTCTCGAATGTTCTTCTTGGAAAGGAGAGGTTTCTTGCGTTGTCTATAGGCTTGCCGGCTCCAGTTGGTGGACCGAATGTATCGATAAACTTGACATGTTTCTAATGGCCGCCGAGGAGCTGTTAAGCCGTTTCGCCACTGTTCGCGTCCCCGCTCCTGGTCTATTTTCAGCCAATGTTCGAATTTTTCTTTTTGCTTCTGCTGAAAGTACCGGCAGTCCACCACTTCTTTGCATATCCTCCACGTTTTCTTCTGCGGCATTGCACCATTTTTTCACAGTGTTCTTGCTGATCCTAAGTATTCTGCATATGTCGCTGCATCTGTTCCCCAATCGATGCGCTAAATTGCAATGCGTTTTTGAATTTGATCACTTACCATTATCGTCACAAAAAAATTCCAGTTAAATTCGTTGAAGATTCACGAAGTTTTTAGGGTTTGTCTAAAAGAGCGTTAAGATTAAGATCTTTCGATAGATTTGGTACTTTCACTTCAAGTAACCAAATCTGAATAGATAAATTTATATTTTCAAAAGTCTTTTTACTGTACAGGAGTTAACATTTAAGACTAATAAAAAAATACCCAAGTATTTTTGGTTCTGCATATTTTACTTGTAATTAGGTCTACCACAAATCCTCTTCGAATTTTCGCACCTGTTTTCGCTGAGTCTTCAATAAAAGTCATTATTTTTGTATTATCGTTTAAATTTCTGTTTTTACTCTTTATGGAAATTAATTAACAGAAAATTTAAGTGGGCATCAAAATTTTTGAAGATAGTTTTTTGCCGATAAATTTATTCGGGTTGATTTTTCATGTCGAATGTCAGACATTTTTGCGCCGCCCTGTAGAACTGTAGAACTCATTTTTGAATTGTTTGGACATTTTATTTTATGTTACATAAGTGAAATGCAAAAAAAAATGTGGTCTAAGTGCGACCCTTGAGGCCCACACGACTAATTTCCCAGTGGGGTGAATAAAATGCTATAATGTGCTTTTATTATTAATTACTATTATTAATAATTATTATTATTAAACATTATTATTCTAAATTAATATAATTACTTTTATTAATTTTTTATCTAACCATAAAAGCTTTGGTAGAGGAAGACGTCTCCACGACCTGCTCATCCTCTACCAAAGCCTCGGCAACCTCGCCCTCTTCGTCCTCGTCATTCTTCTTGTCCTCCACTTCGTCCTCAACCTCGTTCTTCATTTTGGCTTCGGAATCCACAACTATTATTGAGGGTATTTAATTATTATTTACAATAATCATTCGTTATTAAGAATGTTTGATCGTTACTGAATAGTTATAATTGACTTTATATATACAATATCAAATTATAACTAATATTATTTGATTGTTATTAACAATATTAAATTATTTATAACAATATGCAATTATTAACTGCATTAGCGTCTCTACTCCTGATAATATAAGTTTGGAATTTCATGAATTAATCTTTATTTGTTTAAATAATTTTTTTTTACAAATTTGATCACAATTTTGCTAAAACGCACAATAATAACATTAATATGAAGGTATTTGGTATCTGCACGAATTAATAGTGCGTATCAACAGTTTAAAAATAAGCAATTTTTAGTCGTTTTTTCAGTTTTTTCATCCTAAATAAAAAACGGCCGAACCGATTTTGCTGAAAAATCATTCAGTTCTAAGTTACGTAATTACGCGTCGTTTAAAACCGGTCCCACGTCAATCCGATCTTTGGTTCTTGAGATAATCGAGACGAAAAATTATTCCGAACGCGCATACGTACATACGCACATACGTACATACGCACATACGTACATACGCACTCACAGACATCTCTCTAAAAACGATGGATTTGGATTCTAGAGACCTTAAAACGTGGAGATATGTCAAAATTTGGGATTCGCAAAATCGACCCCATTACAATAACTTCCCATAGGGAACTGGGAAGTTCATAAATCATTTAATATTTAAATTATTTATTCAAAGTTAACAACATTTTGTTTAAAGCTAAGCAATCTTCTTTGTTTAGTGCTAGTGACGTAAATGTGCCAGAAATATACTAATCTTAAGTCTGTTAATATCTATGACAAACTGTTTCGGGATCAAGTCACGTTTCGTGCTGACGACAAAGATGCTTTCCATCTAAATTCCAAAACAGCCGACACTTACTTTCTTGCTAGCTTTGTTTGTATCATGCTGCTATTGCACGTCGTCGGGGCAAATGATCACCGAACGTTTTGCGAATTGTGCAATGTTGCATTTCGGGCTGGTGCTGCGAAGAAGTGTTGAATGCTGAACACTCACATTGTTCGCTAGTCGTTATTCGCAGATAGCGATAGAGTGTACGTGTCAGAGGGAAACGACTGTTTTAAGTTCAGCGACCCGGACACAGTCTATTCGCGGCATTACAGGCTCGCTCCCCTAAGGTCGAGTGGGGCGTACGTACTAGACCGCAGGGGACAAAGCAGGGCAGCCCGACTTGCAAGTGGCATTGCACTTCAGGAGGGCTCGCAATGCAGTGCAATGCAATGCACCGAGAGTCATTGCACTTTCATCTATGCACCAAACGCTAAATGCTCAATGAATCAACTTGTTGATATTTTTATTTGCTTATTTCCATCGTAGTTGAGTTTGCCTCGAAAACACTGAACGATTGCTAGAACAAAACTGATAGGAAGCTTTGAGAAGCAGTCAAGGCGTTCAGCTGATAATTCGTCCTTAGAAACAGTCGCAACGCCCACTCATCCACCGCCCAAGGAAACATGAATAATGTAAGAAATGAATCTTTCGACGTGGGGGTTGTTTCTCCCTTATCTGTGGCTCGCCCTCCGTGTAGCTTCAATGTCGAATAAGGTCGTGCTCAGGTCGTATCAGTGCCAAACATGGAATTTTTATTGATGACCCAAAATGCGGCTTTAGTTTGCTTGTTTGTTACCGAATTGATGTGCTCATTTGCACACAAACAACTAAATGGGTTAATGAAACTTCGTACAATTAAGATTAAGTAGGTTAAAACAATATCGAATTCGACAGAGTTTGTATAATAATGCGAATGACAAGGGTTGGGTTTTTATATTTGGACAAAAGTTTACCTCTTATCTTAGCATCGGGACAATTTGTCCATCCATCGACATCATGGTGACCGACGATTTTCTAATTTGCTTTTTATGAAACAATCTAATTTGTCCCACGATCTGACAATAGGGGTAGTAAATAAAATCGCGGCCATAAATCATAAAAATATTGGCTCTTGGAAATAATCGATAAGCATTTGAACCACACAATGCATTGCTTTGGGTAAAGGAAATTTCCCATTTGTAAAAAAACTCTTTGATTTTTTGGCATAAAAGTGATTGAAGTTGTTATGTCGCACTTATTTAACCATTGAATTTGTAGAAAGCCGCCACTGTGATGGCTTAGACAGCCTGTCGAAATGAAGGAATCGACAACACCTCAAATATCCAACCGTATAGATACCATGGCCCTTTGTGGACGAAAGAATGCCTGCTTTTGTTGCCTCGGTGGTAACTAAACATCCAGCCAATGTTTTGATATCCCGAAATTGTCGTATCATATCAACTTTTTCTCCAACGATTACGACACGATTCGTACACGGGAGCGATTTGCTACACCTTCAAATTTAATTTTTAAATTTCCGTCCCTAAAATTTGCAAATCAACATTATCTAGTTCGTAGGATGTATTTCTTCCGAACAACTGCATAATGTCCTGTCATGTTACAATTGTGTTAAGTCCTTTGCTCAATTGTCCAAGAAAATAAATGCAATGTCTCTTGGTAGAAAGCTTTTTTCGAGGAGGGATAATTGGTCAGCAAAATGTCGTCAATCGTGCATCATTTCTTCACGATGCATAGCAGGGCTAATAGTGAGCGTCCATTTCGCCGACATCTTAATATGATAATTAGATTCGCCTATGTATATCCGTAATCGCGATCTCCACGAAAATATCACTCACCGATATGAGTGTTGAGGTTCTGAATACATGAGGTGATTATTTCAAACCGTTTTAACCGTAAAAAAATAGAAGAAAACTGACTGAATACATGCCAATAGTCTTTATAAGTCATCAAAAAGGAATGAAGTGCTTTGAGAACGTGCAGTAGAATGATAATCGGTAGAAGAAAATTCTGTTGTTCGAGGAACTGAAGGAAAGTGCCTCAAAAATTATGTAGAAGAAAACTTTTTACTATTTTATCTATATAATATAGTTCCGCTAATGTCCACTAGATGGCGCTAGTGGCGGAATTTAGTTCCGAAAAAATCCCATAGATGGCGCTAGTGGCGGAATTTAGTTCCGAAAAATCTCATAGATGGCGCTAGTGGCAGAATTTTGGAATTTCGTTCTGTTAATGTCCACTAGATGGCGCTAATGGCGGTTTTGTTTGGAATGTAGTTTAGAAAGTTTTCATGGCATTTTTGAAATTAAGTTTCGAAAATGTCCACTAGATGGCGCTAGTGGCGAAACTGTTTGGAATTTAGTTTAGAAAATGTTCATAAGATGGGGTTTGTGGCTGTCAAAATTGTCAGTCAGTCTGTCAATGATGATGACTGTCAATCGTGCACGTTTTTGCGATGCATAGAAGGGCTAATAGTGCGCGTAAAAAAAGTTAGAATTAAATCAATTTTCTAGAGTTAGAATTAAATCATTTTTTTTTAGAAAAAACTAACCATTACTCAAAACCTTTCGAGAACTGCATTTGTTACAAAATCCAATTATCAAACTTCAACATGTTAATCTGTTTGCATTTATGCGACATATCTAACCAACTATTGTCAATATAAAACCATTCTTGAATTCTCCGATAATTGTGTCAGACGCCGAAATATTATTAAACACGAATTACATATCAGAAGCGTTTATTCAAGCTTGGTTTACTCGATAGTCGTTTTTCGCTCCTTTCTCACTCGCGTCGCCTCGTTGACTGCCTCTTCGTCCGTCGTCTTCTCCTCGGCGTTGCCAGCTGTGACAGTTCGGCCAATTCTGACAAACTCGGACTCCTGACCGAGGTAATCTTCGGTATCGGATGCGTCCAAGGGGTCATCGTCTAAAATGGGATCGGCATAACACCATGGGCGAATGTGCTCAACGTGATGAACTGAACTGTATGGTCGCCGACTTCGTTGCATCTGCTCAATGTCTTCGACGACGTAGCGGTCGTATCTTAAAGATTTCGTAATGCGGTAGGGACCTTTAAAGCGTGGCTCTAACTTTCTGGAGAAACCGGAAGCGGGCGGCACGTGTGCCACAAGAACGAGATCACCTTCGGCGTAGTGACGAGGATGTTGACGTGCCTGATCAAAACGTTGCTTCCACTTTACTTGTTGCTTGGCTATGGATTCTGCAGCTTTTGATCGGCGAATAGCGATCGGTTCGGGTGACATACGCGGCGCTTCATCGTTCAACGCCTGAATAATTCGATTGTGAACGACATCGTTGAGGCTGAAGTCGAAGACTAGTTCGTTTGGGCTGTATTGGGTTGTATCGTGCCTTCCACTGTTGAGGGTCCACTGTATATTTTGAATGTGCAAGTCCCAGTCGTTTTCGTGTGACACGCTTGCACGGAGACAATTCCCTAGAGTTTTATTGACACGTTCAATAGCTCCATTAGCTCGTGGAGTGCGAACCGCTGTCTGAGTATGTTTGATGCCGTTAGACTCACAATAGTCGCGAAATGCATTAGATGTGAACGCCGTTCCTCGGTCTGTAACGATAATTTTCGGAAGACCAAAGTAACCAGTCAGCTCTCGGAGTGCATTCAGTACTGGCATCGTCTTGGTTGAGCGGACAGCTTTCAAAACCGTGAATTTTGTAAACGGATCCGTGATACCCAATATGTATTCATTACCACGTTTACTCTTTGGATAAGGCCCTACATGATCAAGATGTAGTTTCCGGAATGGAATGGGTTCGACCGTGTTAATGTGTAGTTCACCTTCGAGCTTTCCAGATGAAGCTTTGTTAAAAGCGCACTCCATACATGCAGAAATATATGCTCGGACATATTTGCGCATCCTCGGAAACCAAAAATCTCTTTTCAGTCGCTCTAACGTTTTCTCTATAGCGAAATGTCCCATTTCGTCGTGATACGTCTTCGTGACTCTCCAGCGAACTGCTTTAGGAACGACAAATTTAAGTCGATCGTCAACTCGTCGATACAATTTATTGTTCTGGAGTGCGTACTCCTTTCGGATCTGTGGTGCTTGCTCTGAGTGACGCCGCCCTTGAAGAACATCAGCGATGGTGGCAAGCTCAGAATCTTGAAGTTGTATGGTCGTTAGAAAATCATATTCATCCAGATCGACTCTGAAAATTCGATCAACGACCGTTTCAATTGTTTTCGGTCGTTCAACTGGGGCGCGGCTCAACGCATCGACGTGACGCATTCGATCGGAGCTTCGGTGAACGAATTCGCAGTCAAACTCCTGCAAGCGCAGCCACCAACGGGCGATTCGAGGTTTCAGTGGCGTTGTGGTTTTCGTGGCAGTGATAGCGGCACAATCAGTCACTGCGCGAAATCGTTTCCCGAGTAGGAAAAGTCGGAATCTTTCTAGCGTTTCTACTAAAGCAAGCACTTCCAGCTCGTGGCTATGGTAGATTCGTTCAGCGTCTGAGCACTGTCGGCTGAAATATGAGACAGGTTTCCACCCGTCTCCAGTGCTCTGCAGTAATACTCCGGCTAGTCCAATCGAGCTTGCATCGGTATGAACTTCGTGATCTTTTGCGATGTCGTAGATCTGAAGCAAAGGAGGACTCAACAGCTGCTGTCGTAGTAAGTCAAAAGCTTGTTGCTCCGTGAATGACCATTTAAACGGGGGCGCGTCTTTCGTGCGGAGCAATCGAGTTAGTGGTAGTGCGATGGTTGAATAGCTCGGAACGAATTTCCTAAAGAAACCCGTCAGCCCGAGGAACCGTCTAACGTCAGCCTGATTGTTAGGTACTGGAAAATTTTGGATTGCCGTCGTTTTTGTATTCCCTGGTGAGATGCCGTTTTTTGTGACACGGTGTCCAAGAAAATTCACGTCCGGAGACATAAACGTGCATTTCGATGTTTTTAATGTCATTCCCGAGTCGAGCACAAGAGATAAAAATTCCCGAAGGGCGCTAAGTCCGTCTGCAATTGTGTCGCTGGGAATAATTACTTCATCGACGTAGGAAACTACTGAACTCTTCATTTTGACCATAATTCTCCGCATCGCTCTCTGGAAGACAAATGGTGCGTTCACCAGCCCAAACGGTACAACATTGTACTCGTACTGCCCGTTGTGTGTGGCGAAAGCAGTAAATTTTTTGCAGCTTTCCTGAATTGGCACTTGATGGTACCCGGATAGAAAATCCAGAGTCGTGAAATACGACTTTCCTGCAAGTTGGGCGAGTTGTTCGTCGACACTCGGAACGGGGTACGGCTCCTTGATCGTGATTGCGTTTAGCATACGATAGTCAACGCACAGTCGATCGGTTCCATCTGACTTCGGAACTAAGATGACAGGCGAAGAATACTCAGATTTACTTGGACGTATGATATCGTTGACTAAAAAGTCATTGATGATATTTTCGACAGTTTGCCGTTTTGGAAATGGCAATTTATACGGAGATCGATTGACAGGAGCATTCGTTGTCAGCTTGATACTCATCTCCGTCGTAGTGCAACGGCCGATTGTTGACATACTCTCTGCGAAACATTTATTAAACTCGGTCAAAAGTGAATTCAGTTGTGCTCGATTTTCCTTCGTCATCGGGCCTGTCTTCACGTCCCATTGTCGTTCACTGACTGTGACGTTCCCCTCTTGAATGATAACACATCGTGCTTTCCCGATCAAGAAATCGTTCCCTAAAAGTATTGGTTCGTCAAGCAGATCATCATCGACAACATGTAAACACATATCTGTTTTGCTTCCGTCCGTTTCGATGGTCACTTGCAGTGTATGAGTGCACACGTATTCACCACCACCAAAACCTACGAGACATTTGGGCGACACAGATAGTAAAAGCTCTCCAATGTTTCGTGCGTCAGTGCGTCGAATGAGGGAGCAGCTGCTTCCCGAATCAATTATGCTTGTCAGATCACGTCCATTGACGCTGATCTGTTTGGTAAGAAGATTAGGTCGTTGCTGCGTGATTCTGTTTATCGGTTGCCTCTGCAGATTAGGGTCAGAGAGTTTCGCCGGACAGTTTGCTTGTGTGTGTCCTGTTCGCGTGCAAGTTGGGCAGCGAAATTTCCGCTGTGGCTTAGGGCAGTTGATGGATAGATGCCCCTTTTCAGCACAGTTGAAACAACTGCGAGACTCGGGCCCTGGCCGGTTGCGAAACCTCAAATTATTTGTTCCCGATTGTTTTTCCCCTATCGACCGGGTCGATGATGTTAATTCGTCGCGTGTATTCGTCATCGTAAATCGTCGTATTGCGTTAAGAAGTTCGCTTGTCGTTGCAAATTCAACACCAGCAAGAGACGCTTGCAACAGAGGCATTTTAAGTCCGTTGCGTATGTAGTGGATGATGATGAGGTCGTCCAAACCTCCACGGCGTCCCATCGCGCAAGTCCTGTAAAAATATTCCTCCGGTGTTTCGTTTGACAGGCGACGTTCCTCAATCAATTTTCGATGAATGTCGACGTTAAGTTGACGGAGTGGGAAGTCTGCTCGTAGCATATGAGAAAATTGCCCCCAAGTGGCGAATGTATCTTGGAGCCCATCATTCCATTGTTTAGCGTGACCTCTGAGTTTCGCTTGAGCGGCGAAAAGTATCAGCTCTTCTTCCCAATCATAAATACGGGCCAGTTTTTCTATACGTGATAGAAATTGTTCCGCAGATGGCGATGTTTCATCCAGCGGATCGAAATATGGTAGTACGTTGATAACGTCACGTACTTGAAACACTCCTCTTTCCCCTCGACGTGTTTGAGACAGCGGATTGAGTTCTTGTTCTCCCGTCAAGGGGTGCGCAATTGCATTCGTTAACTGAGCCGCTTGATATGAATGAGCGTGTCCGGGGGTGGAATGGAACTGGACGTATGTCTGATCGGCTATAATGTTGTTGTTGATCGAATTTTTTGATATTCCGACGTGGGCAGGAATCGTGGTGTGACATTGAGTTGTCGAAGTTCTCGGTCCAAATCGTGGCCCACCATCCGGTGCTGACATAGATATCGGAACTTCACTTACTTGGTTCGTTGTCGCTATCGGGTGTCCGATGTGATGTGTGGAAATGAAGTTTTCACCGGCAATCGAAACAAGTGGAACTGGAACTGGCGATATTGAAACGGGAGGCATTGAAACGGCTTTAATGGCGGCCATGAGAGCCTCCACCTGAGCCTTTAACTCGGTCACTTCCTGTCGCAAATCGTTGTCGTTTCTCGCGGCGTTCTCGTCCTCAGAGACTTCAACTACGTCAGTCCCAAGGTGTATCGCAAGACGTTCGACCAGATCGGGTTTGCGACCTCCAATCGCAAGATCACGTTCCTTTAACAGTTCACGAAGGGTTTTGCACCCCAAGTCGGCAATATTTACTACAGGCATTTTCAACGCTTAGATCCCAAGGATCCCACTTCTGAATTGTCAGACGCCGAAATATTATTAAACACGAATTACATATCAGAAGCGTTTATTCAAGCTTGGTTTACTCGATAGTCGTTTTTCGCTCCTTTCTCACTCGCGTCGCCTCGTTGACTGCCTCTTCGTCCGTCGTCTTCTCCTCGGCGTTGCCAGCTGTGACAATTGGAATCTACGATTTTCACTTTCAAATGACCCTGGGCTAGTGGCGAATAGTTTCGCGACCTAGACGATATCATCCATTCCTTTAGCTACCGGTCTTGAAACATGCTTACAACACCCCCACACATACAACTTGCTTCCCATTCGAACTCATGTGAACCACAAACGTACATACTGTGCATGTTAGATTTTAGCTGTTTTTTTTCCTGCACACATGAAGTTTTCGGTAAGCACAATGCACGCCAAAGTTGCCATGCAGTTCAGTCAGTCAATGATGATGACTGGTTGACAAAAACCATCAAAAAATCATTGTTCCACTTTGTCAAGGCAACAAGAATGCGAGAGAGAGAGGTGAAAAAATATGTATAGGCGAAGAGTTCATTCAACCTTGCGTCGTATTGTTGTTGATTTCTTATCCGTATAGTCTGGTTCGGCCCCATTTCAGATCTACGAATAGAACAAGGACACCAATAAAATGTGAGAGCTCAAGGATTATTGAAACAAATGGTATATTTGTTTCTCACTGTTGTGGTGCCTCTTTTCCTTAGTTTCACCTTGGCTATTTGCTGCAGATATGTTTACCAAGAATTAATATACATTTTTTAAGTGTATTAAATATGGCTGGTAGCTGTATCTGATCGAAATGGTAAATTAAAGAGATAAAAAGCTCTGTACGTAGTGTTACCGATTGTAGTTCAACTGATTAAATAATTTGAAGGAGTTTAAATTATTCTCGCGAAAACAACGAAAAGTTGGTTTAATGACAATAAAAAGAGGAATATGTTTATGAGAAAATTCAACTATATGTTCATGAACGCAAAGAAATTTAATTTAGGACAGTTTTATAATGCAAATTATTTGTTAAGATATTGTTTTTAAATAATGGTACCGTGCAGACGAGCATAAGTGATTGTACGAACCCTTTTAACAAAACCATTCTCTTGAAAATACACAGTTGCGTGCATAAGTTTATAATAAGACTGCATGTATCTATTAATTTTCGTATAAATACATTCTTCTGAAATTGAGCAAACGCTAAGTCTTCATGGCCAACACTTACACTTCCATCCACGTCTTCGCAACCTTGTTCACATTATGAAAATGCGCTAAAGTTCAATCAACTTTTGCATATCGCGCGAAACACTTTTGCAATGGGTTTTTGTTATTTTCATACATAAATATTTCTCTAAAATACTTGTGGTTTCTGCTTGCCTAGTAGTTGTAGGTTGCAGCTTTCGTCGCGGCAACAGCCACACAAGCTTCTTGCTCTGCTTGCGATTTCGCAACAATCATCGTGAATCGTTTGTGAAGTGAAGGTGATACGAAGGAGTCGGAGGCGCGACGCGTACTTACGAAATTGCTTGAAGCAGAGTATGTACATAAGTTGACTGACAAAGATTAGGAGCTCCGTATGCTCGAGATAGTTTTATTATTGCTAGCCAAGCCATTGAGATAGATAGCTGGCTGACTGGCAAAGCAAATAAACAAAACAAACTGGAAAGCGAAAACGATGACCGAACGACGCCCGGTGAATATGCATGCCCTGGCCAGAGGAGATGTTTTCGTCTATTCGGAAGCTTGCTCTGCTCGATGGAGCGAGCAATGAACTTTGATGATAAACGCCCTGTGGGCGGGGATAATGTGGTAGTTAATCTTGGCAAGGGATAGTAGGTCATAATCAGGGCAAACTACAAAACTGAGGATCAAAAACGTTCAAGAAGAGAGTGCTTCCCCTTTAAAAAAAGATGCAATATATTTCATTTACAATCTGGGATAATGGGAAATTCAACAATTTTACGAACGTGTTTGAAAAACCAATCAGATAATCCTGTTATAGTATACAATATTATGCACACTAGCAGGGCGTTGACCCAGTCTCCAGATAAAGATAAAAGTTTTATCCGATCACATAAAGATACTGCACTGCACTGTTTTAGTCTTCATCCTTGCTCATCACCTAAGTGTTCAATCAATGTAAATGCCTGATTACATCAAATATCGAACGCCCAGCCAAATTTATACCTTACACTTTACTCTTATGGTTTTCTTTCGTGAACAGACCATGTTTATAATCTATTTACTACTAATAACATCGATTTATCTTCCAATACTTCCAGAAACGCGAAAACAGCCTTAGAGTGGCTGCACCTTCACTCTGTTTCACGTGACTACAATTTTGATCGCGGCAGGCATTGATACAGATTAAGTCCTGATTTAACGTGCTTTCCCCGAACTGAATCATTAAAACACGGGCCTCTTAAGCCAGGGTTACGAAGTTAGCCCGCACCAACGCCCCCATAAACGTGCTAGTATATAACTACTAGCCTATAACTAAGCATGAGTACTGATTTTCCGAGTACTGGTTCCAGATCTCATTCATAATCCTTGGTGAGAATTTGGACCTATCAGCATCCATGTCGCTGTCGTAAACGCAACAGCACGCCAATGTACCACAATACAGAAGGGTTGCCGAATTATCCGGTCCCAAACTGTGTTAGAAATGAAAGTACCCGCAAAAGGGGGTACAACCACAATCCCCAAGTTTCAACCTTCACAGGTTTTTCACCGACACCGGCAGAGAAAAGTTCCTGGGGCCCCGGATTCTTTGGTACCAGTACACCCCTGGTAAGATTTCGAGGAAGCACAGCCACAACCTCTTCAATCGAGTCCCATTGCAAAGCTCCGGATTGATCGCCGTATTTTAGGGCTTATCATCATTTATCAGTATGCCACCCTATTATTCGTCAGACCTTTACCTCAGCATCCTGTTGTAAGGATGTTGTTCTGAGAATCGGTCAGAATCCGTCCTCCTTTACACTGGCTTGGGACAGTTTTCAGAAGGAGAGCGGAGTTACAGCTGCCTGAAATCGCCCTATCATGCCCTTCTACGTGCGTTAACGCATCAAATACGTGGTTAGGCTCTCCATTAATTTACTCAGGCCGAACTGCCTCTTCTTCCTGATCAAAAAAAGAGGGGCGATCCACAAGGAAGCCCCTTGATTTTCGGTCTCATCCGTTCGTTAATAATATTCACCTGAATATAGTCGATACTTGCCAAGCATTGATGTAATTGTCTATAGCTAGCTTTCCACGACATGCCACGTGCGATTTTACATAAAATGCGTAACTAGCGTATCCATTGCTTACCTCAGGCCGAGTATCCCTTTTCTTCTGGAACAGGAAAGAAGTGAAGATCTGCTAGGAAACCCTCGATTTCATTTCAATAAATTTTATCTCTCCATTGGATTTCACTACTTTCCAACATCTCTTTCAAAGAAGCATAAATCTATATTGAACTTTTTGTAAATGTTTCAGCAAATGCTGCAGCAAAAAATCATTTTTTGGACCAATTTTTGGTGGTGGCTAGCTTCAATGTTTACTAGTCCCGTTAATACAATGTAATGATAGATGCCTACTAACTGAGCCCACTGGATCGTATAAAAAACAAAGTGCCGCCAGGCAGGTTTTGGTGGCGGTACTTGCTGGCGAAAGGACGACTGTCGACATGAATCGTGGCGCTACTTTAAAACATGTACAATTTCGAAGAATATCGGTTTCTATTAACAATGTCATTCGATTAGCTGATGATTCCGCATGAGTTGATCGGGTGGGAGCTGGAATGAAACCAAACATTCAGGCACTCGGATATCGACACGCAAATCAAATGCTAAATATTTTACTTGGGTTAGATCGAGTGCTGCATCCTTACTGCTATTGACTCGGCAAATAATTTATGGTGCATAAAAATCGTTCGACCACGAGTATTTAATATATTCGAAAATTGAATTTTTCGCATATATTCTGTTACGTTCAGATTCGAATGTACATATTCCATTTTCGATACAAAGTTACTATGATTTTTTTCGGGGTATTTAAAGTGAATCAAACGCATTCGCTAGGTTTTTTAAATTCAATCGGGTTAATTGCAAATTAAATTAATAGCGTCGCATGCCGGGTGAATGTCTGAACTGAATGCTTTCAAAAAAATGCCAAGAAAACATTTATTCTATGCTTCATTTCAATTTTAAAATTGATACGAAATTGATTCTGTCCATCTACCGACAGGGAATTTTTTTTTCATCTATTTATAGAAACAAATTAGCAGCATCTTTCGCAGTTTGTTGTTCTACTAACCTTAAAATAAGCTTTTCCGCCCACATGACGATGATGTGAGTTGCATTTCTTTCGATTTTGTTACACTTCCGTCGATGAAGCTTTTCGCCATCAAGCTTGGTGTGTTTTAGTTAAGATTTTTTCTTGTAGTTTAACATGAGTGTGATGATACACAGTCATTCGCTTCAATTCGTATAATGGTGCGATCAAATTTGTTGAACGCATTTCGATTTTCTTTATCACATAATCTTTTAGAAAAATGAGTATATTAAATTAGTGACAACAACACTCAGTTGTGCTGCATGGGCTAAGGGTTGTAATTATGAATGTAGCCTAATATATTTTAAAGTTCATGTTAACGCTGTGTATCAGCCAAAGTTGCGGCTGTATCTTGGAGGCAAAATAACACCACATAATAACGTATCTGTTGGAACTGTCAGAAGACAGGACATTGTTTTGATGCGTATGAAGCCGAACGCAAGCTGTTTTGTTACGGATGCGGGAAGTGGGCGCCATCAAACCGAAATATGAAATTTGTACCCATATTTTCAAAAAAATTAAAGAGATGATGGCTCACCAACGTAGTTCCTTGACGATCCTTGATCGTTGAGCTAAGTTATATGGTGGACCTATCCGCGCATAACATGCGGGATTGTTGCAAGCGATAAATCATGGTAAGGCGAGCACCATCAGTTATATCCATATCTGGCGAGCTCCGCTGATGCTTGTTGTTCCGCGAGAGAAGTACGGCCCACCGAAGGATTGTTTGTGCCCGTGAAAATTTAAGCAGTTTCGACAGAAGAAGAAGAAAACATTCCAGGGTTGAGTCTACGTAGAGTAGCCAGCAGTTACTGCACCTGTAATCTTCGATAGGTCAAACAACCTCGCCTGCACGTTATGGCATGGTCGTTGCATCGTCCTCGGGACTAAAAGTCCGAGAGGTCACTGAAACGAGACTGTTTATGGCCTCAACTTTCGAAAATCCGCAAAAGCGATAGAAGCATAGGAGAACCGTGTTGCCAAAGACGCTAGTATCCGATTGAAGAACTGGAGGACGCTCTCAAAGGGGCTAAGTCGATTGGATCAGACTTGTGTGTGAGGTCAAATCTCGAGGCGGGTTATAGTGTCACGAAGAAGAAGAGTGAATAGTTGCCACTACGAAGATCTGGTTACTTCAACAATTTTTATAACATTTCCATCAAGGTTTAAACAATTAGATTCCAAACATTTTCCCCAAGTAGCATAAATTAATGAGTACTTTCTATTTCCTGTCAGCTTTAAATTATTCAAATGAATCAATGATAAGATGCATCTTTTTCATTGCTGTTGCATTTTTTAAATAATTTATTTGCTGAAGGGCAATCTTATGTTCGCAGATGGTCATTGATAAAGCACTACCTCGAATCGAAACCCCCATTCCATGGTGTTGACTCAAACAACTTTGCTTCGGTGCACCTCGCCTCGCAGCCGGGGCGTTCGTTTTGGCAATGGAGTCGTCGCCGTCCGTTCCGTTGTCGTTGCGTTGAGTGGAAGAAGCTTTAAGTTCACACTGCCTTGAAGTGAAGTCCATCACCTTCGGCGTAGCACCCAGTTTACGGAGAGACATCCATTTGAGTAGTACTTGTCGCGAAAGATATTCGCATGGGTTGCCAAGTGCATGCCAAAGATACAAAGATTGATAATAGTCTCGTATCCGCGCCCCTTGTGTGGTCGTTTTTCCGTCCTATAGCATGTGAATGTGCTCAAAGAATTACTTATCCTCGCGTGAACGTCTCCTCGGTGATAAGTATCAAGGATACACGTCCAAATCGCCCTTAAATTGTGTAGTGTATTTTAGCCGGTACTCAATTGTGTAAGATAACGATATTTTGGTCCTGGATGAGTCACTTGTGATAGTGCAATGTACAAAAATGGATGATTAGCTATCAGTAATCTATGAATCAAAGGATTAGGAGCTTTCAAGAGAATGGAAATAAATAATTGATGCCGGTACCAAAGAATCAATAGTGTGCTATCCGAATAGCTTTCAGCAAAAACATCCTCGAGAGAATATGTTATCGACAGCATAAATTAGAAGTCCTGAAGAAGAAAATGTGTAATTCTGTCAGGAGCAGCCACACGATAAAACATTTAATCGATGAAGTACGTACAGATGCTCGCAACAGTAAGGCTATTTTCGTTTGAAATTTCTAGCAATTATGCAATAATGCTTGAGGCAAACTGCAATTAAGATTCCGCACTAAATTTTATTGCATATCATCATTTGGAAAATTTGACGCGCTCTGTACCATTGCCGTCTGCCTACTCTAAATGATCCATCCATCCATCTATGGTTGTGTTACCTTCAAACATTAAGACGATTATGACTTGAGAAAAGATATACCTTGAAGGTTGTTTCTTTTTCTTGTCGTGGCTTCTACACCAGCTACTCGTGCCTTGTTGCTGCCGTGCTGTTGCATGGATTTTACTTAACGTTTCACCTTCTAGATTCAGACAACAACAACAGCAAAAACCTTTCAGTGTCCTCGACCGAATGAACGTACCGACGATGAGGTCTTTGTGCCATTTTCTCGAGGTCGACTGTTTTGCCGTTTACGACGTGTAAAAAAAATATATTTGAGATTGTTTGTTGTCGTTTAGTGAAGAATGAGTATGTGATGCAACTGATATCAACTGCGAAAAGAAAGCGAAATTGTTATGCTGCAATTTAATTATTTGCTTAGTTAAAAGGAGATTGTGACCAATTGATGATTAGTTCTGTTTGGAAATGGACAAGGAGAGCTTGATTTTTATTCCGATGCGATTTAAATTTTCATGGTGGAGTTCCTATTGAATTATTGCATTATTATTACTATTGATTGATTGACACTCTCTAGCAGTTAATGCACATATCAAGGCTGTTAACATTCGAGCAAACAATAATACCTTTATGTATTGTTTATTTTACTGACATCGTTTCAATTAAAATTGATGGTTCAACTCAAACGACTTTTCAACGTTTAATGAATCCATTATGAACTTTTTTATCATCTTAAGTATCTAAAGATCATATTATTGATTTGCACATCACAAAATCTATTTTTTTCTCATCTATAAAGGTAAGATGTATAAACTTTACCATTGATCGGTGGCAACCTACTTTATTGACAATCGTAGACTCCGCTCAGACATCTGAGACTATCATTCTTAACATTTACACGATATAAATTAAACGTTTCATTTTAAATTCCATGCAATTTTTGGAAAAAAAACTAAAACCTGGTACGTTAAAATTACACAAATATTTTATTTCAAAGAATAAGAAAATATTGAGGAAAAAACCCATTGATTTAAGCTAAAGATTAAGAGTTAGGGATGTGATGGGCAGAGGAGATTAAGTTGTTAACCTTTAGCTGTAATATTTTTGATGCTCTCAATGGTCTTAACGAGCGGATCCGCCCGGTTCGATGATTCCCCCTTCCATCGACATCGAATTGTTCAAATTATCAAACATCGGAGCCCTTTTAACTGGGAAATCATTGCATATAATGAATATAATGCTTCAAATCCTGTCTACTACCGATGCCTAGAAGTGCATCAAATCTTAAAAATTATATAGGTAATTGGGTCTGAAACTCTAAACGAGGGCAGTTTCAAAATTGATTGGATCGTAAATTGTTGGTCTATTGATTTTTTACTTCAGGATCAAAACAGTCCCTGATGTCCAGTTGCCTATTCATATCAGTTCAATACTTGAAAACACTGAGAATTTCGATGTATTTACATAGTGGCATCAAAAAGCATTTCAACCCGCTTGGTTACTTTAAAAGGCTCGATTTATGGGCTTCCCATGAACTGAAACAAATTCACCTAGCACAACGCAAGGATATTCAATATTCACTTTTGAAATGTAGCGAAAACGAGTCGTTTTTGATCAAATAAATCACTGATAGTGAAAAACGGGTTGCTTACAATATTCTAAGTTGAAGAAGATCGTGAAGTAAGGAGGAGCGACTAGTCCATACCATCAGCTTCGTGGGACTTCAAAGAAATCGCCTATTTCGAGCTTTTATCAAGCAATCAAACGATCAATTAAGATTTTTGCATGCAGCAAGTAATAAAATTGAACGATGAGATTTACGAAATGCGATCAGAATTAACGAATTGAAAACGCATTGTGTTCCACCATAACAATACAAGGCTGAAACCTTCTTTGACCACTCGGCAAAAACTAATTGGAACTTGATTTGGATGTGGTGCTGCTTCATCCATTATATTATTCAGATCTTGCACCATCCGATAGTCGTTCATATCGTTCATTAGAAAACTCTTTGAAGTGCATTAATTTTAATGACGACGTCAACTTTAACCGTTCAGTTTTTTTTTTTTTAAAATTCGGGACTTTTATGAACACAGAATGATGCTCAAAATCGATCATTGAACGAAATAGATAAATTTTGTACGCTATGGCTTTCTTTGCCGATTCGACCACCGTATTGATGGCGACAACTATAAAGCGTGCTCTTCGAAAACCATATTGCAGGTTCGCCAGAGGTCTTCGCTTTTTGACAATAAAAGCCAACCTGTTAAAGGCGAAACGCTACAGTGTCTTACCCGTTGCATTGAGGAGTACTTTTGGTAACAAAATCAGTTTCTATTTCTTCCAAATGTTAGGATACCCTCAAACATGTTGGGGATATCGTTCGAATCTGGTGCCTTGTTGTCCCCAATATGCTGCAAATGTCGCTCTATTCTTCCTTGATTACCGGTAGAATGTATCTCCGTGCTCTCTGGCTGGGCGAAGAGCACCTGCACAATGTTCCGAAGCATTACTAGACATGTAAGCTGTGATGATTGGTAGCCCTTCAGTGTCGTCATTACAGCTTTGTACGCACCACCTCACATAATTGTTTGGATCATTTCCTTTTGCTCCTTTTTGCATTGTGTTTCAGTTTACTCAGTAGTTCCCTGAATGACTCCTCTCATTTCTTTTTCTAGCCTTTCTCGCGTCCGTTGGTAGCGACTTCTGGGCGGAAAGCATTCGGCTCCTAGTTCTGCGAATCCAGTATTCCACAAGTAGTTTGGTTTCTTGCCTGGAATCGATTTTCTTTTCGTCATTTTCTCATGCCCGTGTAAAATATGCCACCTACCATCACCTGCTTTCCCCGTCGCGATTCCCTTGACGAAATAGTTTGCCTGTAAGGTACCGATGTAGATCCCGCTCAAATAGTTCTTCATTGTCAGCCAGAAATTCAGTTTATAAATATTATCTAATGGTCGCTGTTGTTCTCTAGTCATTCTCTATGACAATTAATTTTTTTCTGATTTATACGTCCCTTTTATAAGTTTTCAAATAACGTTCTTAACGTTTTCCGGAAATATGATTGACAGAGAGAGACCACAGAAGGGTTAAATGACTGGCCCCACTGCCGATAATGGATCTGGCCGTTGCCAAGCTTGTTTTCTCTGACGACGCTTCACCGTAAGCAGTATTCCAGATTTAGCTCCGAAGGAAGTAGAATTCGTCGACTCTGGGTAAGTTTTCAGGATTGAAATGTCCGCGGAGTTTATTCCACAACTACTACCCAATGATCCGATCCTTGTCGTCTCGTAAACATTTGCTTACCCGTCCACCTAACAAACCTAACAATATCAACAAAATCGCATGCATCGCCTAACCAAGGATGCATTGTAAATGCAAAAAAAATCGCACAACAAAGGATTAAGTTCATATTAAGAAACTAATCCTGCGGATACCGGTAGTGGACTTTCAAGACACCTGAAAGTCCATTTGTTTGGTCTTCCCGTCGCCTTTAATAACGACCGTATGTACATCCTTTAAATTGGTAGAAATTCATGTAGTCACAATTATGTTATTCTTGCAGCATATTCGTCCTAAATAGGATCCCTTGACTTTAAATGAATTCTAGATCGCAAGTCTTTCTCTTTATTATGTAACACTAATTTCAGCACCTTGAACAGTGCTTCTTAGCGGTTCTAACCGAACCGAAGCATTTACGTGACCCAGTCAACATAAGACCTTTCGAAAGTACATATGCATTATCCTTTGTTGCCAATTAAATATGAGACTGCGAAGAAACGGAAGGGATTGCGTCAAATTATGCAAGCGTTTAATTTCCACTCAAACATCCAAACAGCCTTTGGCTTTGAGCGACATCCGCGCGCAATTCTCTCAAAAAGGCTCTTTGCGCTCGCGCTATCCATCCGATTCATTTCCGATCAGCTCCTCGTTAATGAATGTAACCCGTGTGCCAGTACTAAATATCGTTACAGCCACTGTACGTCTGGACTCATTATTTTATGTCAGTAATCCTGTTTGTTAGTTTCAACCGAAAAAATAGTAGGTATTTGATAAATCAATGAGAACTTTACTAAAAACTCACGATGTTCATCACTTACCTGAGGTTGGTAGTCGATTTTTGTGTCTGCAAGAAACAAAACCGACGGGATATGTATTTGGGAAAAATTCGCAAGGAATTAAACTGATAGTGCAGTTGTTGGCGGCCGCCGAAATGTTGTCGCGTTGTTAACTACCCATTTACGAAGGGGGTTCCAATCCGACATCCAAATGCAAAAGCTATATGGCGAATTCCTATTTCGCTTTAATTACCCGATTCGTTATTGCAAATCATTATATTCCCTGGTTTTTTGAGACAATTAACCGCTTAGGTTTTGTAGAGAGTGTCATTTTAAGGTCGAATTGTCGGAGCAAGTATTTCATGACAAATTGCATTCCAATCAGGACATCAATCCCTAAGCTATTTGAAAACAAATCGTCAACTATCTTAAACAGTTTCGAACGGCTTTTAAGTATAAAAGAGAGGCTGTCGACTACTTAAATTAAATTCCTTTGTCTAGTTATCAAATGAACGTTTATTAACATGAACTGCGAATCGAACTAATTGGATTTCCTTCAATTTTAGGCTAAAATCAACTAGAATGCGCAATAATTCCGAATCACACGGAGGCGACGTAGCTGTTCTCAACTATTTAGTGTCCAATGTAACGTCAACACCAAAAAAAATCCATAAACATACTGAAAGTCCGGTACCGTTTATCATTTCGCAAGTTACCTCGATTGCAAGTGATAATTCAAATTCAACAAATTCTCCGAAAGTTCCTCAACAATCTCAAGAAACCGTTGTGCAAATATCCGAAATGCAACAAATCAATAAGATTCAAGAGTGTGTTAGAAGATCATCGTCGCAGGACGATTGTCAAGAAATCAAACAAACCTGCAATCAGCCAAATCAACAACAGCATGAAAGTCGACATCAGACGTCTTCATTGGATGTGGAGAACAACAAGGAAAATATTGGTGATAATGAGAAGAAAGCGACATGTATGTCGAAAATCAATGGAACATCATCTACCAGTGAGATCGTTGATAGCCGAGCATCGAATGCAACGGCAATCCCTAAAGAAAGTGTCGATATTGATGAATCCGATGAAATGGATATTATGGAAATTTCAGATGAACCGTCGGGTGAAACATCGTCACTGGAAAGTGGCAATGAAACTGTTGTAAATACTAACAAGAGAGAGTATGTGGAAAGTAAGATTAAGGATAGTAGCACATGTGATATAAAAAGTTTACGATTAAAACGTGTAGAAGAGGATGAGGATGAAAGTGAGATGGAAATAATTGATAAAAAGGACATCGAAAACACAAAGATTGATAAGGATATTGCTGAGGAGGTAAAATATAATTAATTAAATATATTTATATTATTAACCATTTGCTGTTTCTATTAGGTTTCGATTACCAAACCTCAGCTGCACGCATCAGAGCAGGATGCAAAAAAGCAATCTGATCTGCCTAAGAGTACATCATCGGAATCCTGTTCTATAAAACGACCTGTCGAAGCGGCAACATCATCTGACGCTGAAACGAGATCTAATAATTCGATTCTTGCTCACCAAACAGAGACAGTGCCGCCAGTTGCTGAGTCGACAGGCAAACGGAGTCGAACTCCCGCTTTAGAAGAGAAAACCGAGATCGAAGATGTTCATCCAGCGAAAAAGCTGAAATCTCAAATGGATGCCCATTTCGCGACACATGACGAAATTTTGAATGAGTACATAGAAAGGACATCAAACAATTCAATCGATGACATTCAAAAGCATTTGGGCCAACTGATTGTCGAGATTCAAACGTTGAATGACATGATAAAAGCCAAAGAAACCGAATGGAATAATTTATTGCATTTAAAAAAAGTAAAAGAAGAGATATGCTTACGTTTGACACGAAAGAAGCAAGTCTTGGATATCATGTCGACGAAAGTGGGTCAAGTGAATGATGGGGGCGGTGATACGAATCTGATAGGATCATATATGGAAAACCTGAACAATTTAGCATCCGACATAAGCAACAGTAGATTTTTGCAAAGTGCAATTCTAGCTGCGACCGGCAGTTACGCGAATACAACAATATCGCCAGCAGTTTCAACGCCTATGGCAACATCTAAATCATCAGGTCCAGTGGGAATGTCATCGACACCAAACAATGCACCTCTAGAAATGCCAGCAAATCATGCGCACGTAACTGCCGCCAGCCTAATGAATAATTTAAGTAATATAAGTGCGATCTCAGTGAGCGGTGTGCAATCACATCAACAACTACAGAATTGTAGTAACAATTCGCTTGGAAGTTCTCTGGTTCAGAATATTCTGCAAAATCGTGCCAACATGAAGAGCTCGGATTTAGTGAAGGAGAAAGCGACCACGCAAAGGCTACATCGGTAAGTCAGCAAACTTATTTAGTACGTGATATAACAAAGAAGTAAATGATGTATGATAATCTACCAAAATACTTCTTTTTTATAAAATTGCAAAATCAAAATCGATTGTAGAATCTAAGAAAATTGAAATTGGCGAGAATTTGACTTAAATCCTTATTTATTTTTCATTATTCATTGAATGATTTGTCGCATCTAAACACGCTTATGTTATTGTCTATGACTCGAGTATAAAATAATATTGTTTGTCAGTATTTTTTATTTGGAAATTGCTTTTTAGAGCTTGATTGTTTAATTTTTTTGCATAAACTTAAATTAGAATATGTGGCGTTCTTGCCTGAATCTATTTTTTTTTTAAAAATTCAGCTTTGCCGTTCACTGTTGCTTCTCGTTATGTTCCTCTTTCGAATATCATGATTCATCTTTTATATCAAGAGTGTCGAGAAATGACCGCACACTTTCCTCATCATGCGATTTCTTATGCACTTCTTTGTGAAATGAGATATTAAATTATCTAGATTTCTCGGCCCTTTAGCTGGTACAGTCATTTTATTATTTAAAATTAAAAAAATTCCCTCTCAAATGACTCAAATACTACGTAAGTTAAGACCCCATCACACAGATTTAAATACGATGGCCACTCCAATCTTTTGTTGACAATTTACTTTGTAAGTTTCTAGCAAATATTTTTTTTAAAGATAAAGCTCTTCAAAGAGGATGAAAAGCATTATGCTCCATGAATACATTTTGCATTTATGCTCGTCTCCAAATTTACTATTAACAATAAAAGGCTTTGTTAAAATGTTCGGCGCCATATCTTCGTTGATATATGCTTCAACATAAAATCTCCATATGGAATTGACTGTCGCATTAAATGAGGCTTGCTGTCAATGTATTTCGTTCTAGAATAACACACCAAATTGTTTGCTAAACGTTGACGCTCATGGCTATCACTAAAAATTATTATCGGTCAAATTTATGAGCTCCAGCTCAGTAAGAAAATTTCGCAAATAAATTGCCTACTTTGCCGCTTCTGTTAAGCTGATGTAAAATATCTAACAAATCGACCATTCTGAAATTTACACGTCTTCGATGCTCATCTTCCACTTAGGCAAACGAATTCTCGTCAGAATTCGAATCCATGATCCTGATAAACTGTCAATGGCTTTATATAGTCGGCAGCAGTGATTATCTTCTTCGGTTCCTCATTTTCGGTGATCCTTTCGACGAGATAACGATTGTGTTTCGACGAAAAAACGATTTTGCTTTAGGACGCATTTTATTTTGTATGGACACAAACACTTGTGTTTTCAGTCCTTTTCCTTCCGATTGAGTACTTCTAATAACAACGACGTCACCGACTTTATAAAGTTTTCTTTCTTTCATTTTGTGAATGAATCTGGATCTGCTGAAGATTTCGCCTCGTCTCTTAGCTTTAAGCGTATACTGCTTTACAAATTTCAATAATTTCCTTGTCGATAGCTCCTCGTAACTGTGCGTCGTTTTTCAGCTGCATTTTTGGTCCTGGTTCATGTAAATATTTCTATTGTATGGTCGATTCACGTGTTTCTGAACCCGATCGACGTATTTATGCCACTCGGCTGGGTTTGGATCAAACGACCTGGTCAAAATGGCAGTTATGATGCCGGTCAATCAGATCTGACCATTCCCACACAGCATTCTGGGTAGTAATGGAAATATGGACAATCCCCCCTCGCCGTTAAAATACGTGTTGAAAGCAATTGATTGTCAGTCACGATTCTTTTTAGATTCCTGATACTTAATCATGCATTTACCTCATTCGCAAGCGTAGACTTCTTCGGATAGAGCCACGAAAACTTTGTGAAACCGTCTAGCACGGCCATCAGGTGATTACAGCTCTTCTTTGTGGATGGCATTCGCATCAAATGGGCGACATGATAGATTGTCGGAAGGTAAATTTCCCTTCTTTATAGAATTTAGTAAATCATCAGATTTATCCTGTTTCTTCTCGGTCAAAATGCATCCCACACAACTTGAAATTAGCTTTTCAATTCTGGAACGCATAGAAACCAAAAATCCTGTTGATTTTCCTTCAGCCAAAATGTCCACGTTCGTTTGTCTGTCTTATTACATTAAATTCCATTGGCTTCGGAACGACATGTGATGATGATTCTCCTCGTGCTCCCGATATATAAAATTCCTCGTTCTCCTTACACAACTAGTTTTCTTATTGTCGGATCTACCTCTTGTACGCTTTCAATTTAAGCAACACGACCGTCCTGTTTCTTTTGCAACATGTTGTACACACATCGGATTTCGGCTCAGTGCGTCAGCCGCGTCAACATTGTTATCAGATTATGTTTGTTATCCGGTTCGTGTTCCATGTTGAGGGCCACTCGTTACCCTTGCTTTTTCGGACTCTATTTCTTATTCTGGTAAGGTCTTTTATTTGCCTAGCTCAAACGGGTCTACCATTTTTGCAGGCTTTGTGGTGATGCTGTCCTTTTTTGGGTGTTTGAATTTTTGCCTGAATATGTTGATGCCACACTCGATGTCTCTGGAGGTTTTGAGTAAATTGATAACATGCATATTGATCTATGCAACGTGAATGGCATCCCAATCAGTCCGAAAATTCCGAAAATCATCTATTTAGTAGATCCTGTAGCAAGAACAGTATTGATTTGTGATCGGATGAGAGATTGCCTTCGAATATTTTGAGCTGTCGCTGGATCCCGGATCTATCCACTTTGGTTTGTGTCGTAGTGCATGGGTTCCTCTGAGGCAAGCAGGGCTAAATTTTTGTCTCCGTCATGAAATCATACAAATGTTTGCTGGCTTGGTTGCTTCTCGCAATTTCGATGCCTGGAATTCAAGTCGCCTGCAAAAAGCGTCGGGCTGTATCTGTATCCAATAAAACATTGACTTCTAGAATAAAGTGTGAGAAACTTAATGGCCTGTACGCCGATATCGCTACAAACTCGAAAGATCTCGTCCGCAATTTCAGTGTCGTCGTTTCTATGCGATTCATTGGAGGATTTGGATGGATTGGTGGATCAAGTTTCTCTTTATTATGTTCGCCTTTCTCTCTTCACGAGAAAGGAGTGATTTGAGAGTTACTTTTAATATGAAAAAAATGACACTACATAACACAAACTTTTTACAGATGTGTATGCTAACGCCCCCAAGATTTAAATCCAATTTAGTTTTTATATTCAACAGGACCGTTCAGTGACGTGTCTTTGCGGTAGTTTCTAGACACTTTGTATAATAAATAAAATATAATCTTTTTAGTTAATCATATGATTCATTGTTTATAGTTTCTTTTCGTATGCAAGAATCTTTCCTAGACAACAAATATTGTATTCAACAAATATCCAATACCCGAGTCATATTCTTCTAAATTACACACACAACCATGGTGCATCATTAACTAATTTCACTAACCTACCAAATTCATTTACACATTGAATTACACGAACACAATAAGTTGATTTACATCATAATTTCTTAGCAAATTCAGTTAAGTTTCCAATTTTCATTTTGTCACTGTTTTCGTTGTGTTATTTTCTTCATTTTTTATTTTTGTTTCCTAACACCGCCATTAATATAAATTAACTTTTCGCTCTCTTTTTTAAACAGCATTCTTGTTTCTAGAAATATTTTGCCAAAACCTGCAACGGCGACTTCTACATCAGGATTAACAGCCAATGGTGATTTGTCCTCCAATAATGTTAGTTTGTCTGTTCTTACAAAAAATGCTTCCATAGCGATGTCGTCATCGTTGAATGCAACAACTATTACCTCGGTACCCTCGCATCATACCACTAGCAGCAACGCCAATGCACCGATGAATTTGACCAACTCGAATCAAATATCATCCTTGAATGAACAACATCAACCCATATTGAACAATTACTTAACGGCATCGGCAACAGCCACTCTACAAAAACAACTGGGCGAGATGTTGAACGGTCACCATAATTTTCGTGGTGGACAGGATTGCGGCAACGTTACGAATGGTGCTCAAACTTTAGGGTTTGGGCGACAAGGTGCATTTAAGGATGTTAAAAGCATCATTGAAGACTATCGACAAAAGCATCCCGAAGCAGTACCGCGACGTGGGCGACGTGTAAAAACGTCGTCAAACATGCATCATGTTGACGCGTCCACAATTTTGGGTAATGTTCTGAAATCGGATAGCAGAAGTTCAACCGATCTGGGAGCGTTACTGGCAAAAGTCGATGGTGTGAGTTGAATAATAAAAATAACACGTAGAGAGTTATAAATTCATTGAACTAGGTAGCTTTCAAATATGGTTTGATACGAAAGAAAAAAATGATTGTATTTATTCTAAAATTCGGTACAAAATTTGTCTAAAAATCTTAAAAAAATTCGAACATTTAATTTTTGTTCAGTAGTTTTGTAAAGCGTTGTTGCGTAATCATTCCTAACTGGAATTTGTTTATCGTAGAATTCGCGACCATCGAGCAACGACTCCTCGCACAGTGCAACAAATCCAACCAACAATAATAATAACATGATCAGTGGAAATATGTCGTTCAAAGATGTTCTAATACAATTTGCAAAGATGAATGAACAGAACAATGCTGATCGTAATGCAGCAGCTTTAAATGCAAAAGCTGGAACAGGGAGTGGAATGTCCAATGGACCGAATGCACCGCCGTTCCCAGAAGTGACATTGCATCCAGTGACAACAATGCATTCTTCGCTCGACCAAGGCGCTGGATCGCTTCTTCATGGAATTTTGACAAAGGTAAACAATTTAGAAACTAATTGTTTTGAGTTGATTCTGAAAGGTTGAGTGTGTAAGCTGTATTTTATGTAGAAAAACATTTTGCTTGTAAACAAGGCTGCCTTGTGATACTGAGTTTGGGGGCCTCTTTTGAAAGCCAAAATCTACAAGGGAATATTCAACCAAAAACACCTGTATGTGACTCATCTTGGTTATGTCCATGTATTTCGCTTCTGCGGAACAAGGAGCACCGATTCGGTGTTATCGTGACATGCATGAAATAGCGTCCCGACCAAAATGGATGTCAGGCAAGCATAGTAGCGACGTTCCATGGTGTAGCTTCTCCAGTCGGCATATGTGTTGCCAAATCTTTTTGTAGTTCTATCATTGGTTTTTTTTTACAGCCGGATACATCGGAGTACCCGCAAAATGCCCTAAGAAACGCTGTCCAGTATGTCCTCTTATTGTTGATGCAGAACTGGGTCAGGAAGTTGATGGCATGGTTGTTGTCCAATTGTGTGCCCATAAGTACTCCGATGAGCTAATGAAATGGCGGCGGCGTATCCTCGTCGTCCAAGGCATTACGCTCGGTTTCTATTGAATTTTTTTTACAGTAATTCATATCAAACCGTTCTGATATTCTGCAAATATAGCCTGCTTGAGAGAGTTCGTACCCTCCCTTGCTTCGAAGAAGTTTTATGTCGAGATAATATCGGGCGTTTAAAGGTCCTTGAGTGTAAAATTTATTTTCCAATGGTTTCTAATTCGTCTTTTTCTTGTCTCTCGAGACTCAGGAAATCGTCTACGTTGATCACACGAACGTATAGTTTTCCTCGTAGACTTACACGTATCAATCGATGCTGGTCGAAGAAATGCCGATTTCTCAATAAACTTCAACAAATTTGGCGTGCCACTAGCTACCCCGATGAGTGTAGACCATACAGCGCTCTTTTCAATTTGCAAACATCGCTTCATTTGCGTAGTTCTTGCTTCTCTAACGTTCTGGAACTAAGTAGCTTGTTCTTTTCTTGAATAACGACTTTATAGAGCAATTCTTTTAGAAGTTCTAGTGATTCTTTGTAAATATCCGCATCAATATCCCGATTCAGGTGATATATAAGTGCAGAGTATCCATTTTTGCCTCTGTTGCAATGGCGATGCGTATCTGAAACAAAAATGTCTTCAAAAGCAATTCCAGCCCTTCGGGTGAATCTGTTTGGATCTACAAATGGGTTTCTACGTTCCAGGGTCCTTTTTGCATGAAGTTCGTTCCTAAACACGGTCTGACATTTGATGGTGTTCGTCGGACTATCAGTTTTCGCTTGGCGTAAATTGCGCATTTTCATTGTTTTCCGTTTGATTCTGAGATTGTTTGCTAAACTGATTTTTCTGGCTTGGCAAATTGGGCGTCATCCCAGTCCATTATGTCGATTTGCTTGTTCTCAACGATATCCTTTTCTCCCTACACAAGCACTAGATTTTATTGTTTACATACTCATCCCAGTTCTCTAAAGAGTAGATATTCCAGGACCATATCTCGTCGTTGCTCCCTCAGCGCCCTAGTTGACAATGCTCGGCGATGGCGCATCTTGTGCTGAGACATTTTCAGTTTTTTCTTGGCTTATTTAGTTCAAAATTCTAATTTTCACGTCTCGTTACTCTTTTTTAGTGAATTTTGCGGGCTCTTCGGCGTCGTAAAATTTGCCCAAAAATTTCTTGTGACTCCAATTTGTCGCTCTCTTGGCATCCAGATATAATAGGTCTTTGATATTGTGAAGTGTCCCACGAAGATTCTCTTGACAGTTCAAATTTCCCCTTGCCGGATGCGTTTACTGCTTTGGTTCTGCCAGATTTCTCAGCACCTGTCATGAATTCCGGCAATTCGCGCATGATTTCGTCCAATCGTAAAGATCATGTTCGGATTCCTTTAATAAATTCTTCCATTCGTAATTTCTCTGCACCAATGATGTACTGCTGAAGACGTTTCCTCTAATGAAACTTTTTCATCGTCCCACACCGAAATTGTGCCATTTGAAATCACTCTTGTGTCAAAAAAACACCTAGTTCTGCTGTTTCAGAGGTCTCAGTCAATTCACCTTTTTCAAAGGTGTGGCAAATAAAAGCCAATGATTTTTTTTTCATTTTTCGATGCCTAATCTCCACATTCAATAATTTCTTAGGCACTTCTAGCATGTAAAAACATTTTTGGAGGCATCCTTGGATGCAGAATTGTCTGAAGAATTTCCAAGGTCATAACAAAATCAAGTGTCTTTTTTCATATTTTTAGTACCTACTCCTCTTAAGTTGGAGGCCCGGTACTTGTTCCCTATGCGCCCATTGGGTAAAGACGGCTCTGCATATAAACACATAAGAAATTTTCAATTGGGTCCTTATGCAATGAACACAAACAAGAACCATCAATCTAAATTCCTCAATACTATTCAAATTCTACTTCCACATACGAATTCCATCATCATTGACAAAATTCAAGCTAATTTTTAACGTAAATTTTAGTTTGAATGGAAACACACTCGTCAATATCTTATATTTTTCTTTCTCGACAGTTTAATCGGCCAAATGTTACAAATGCATCTTCATTACTTCCAACCAGTACAACAACATCGGCAAATTATAACAATACATTTTCACCGACATTAGCGCGTTTATTAACAGCACCTGAACGTATTACCACGTCCACAAATTCCATCCTGCCTTCATTTCAACAATCACAAACAAGTGGTACACATGCAAACACATTAAATATATCGAAAATGGTTTCGGGACACAACAGTGAAATTACCATAACACCAGTTGTATCGGCACAACAAGTACCAACACTTTTGCAACAACAATTAGAGCATCAACAACAACAGCAACAACATCAGATCTCGTTGAAACGCGAAAGAATGAAATTGGAGAATTTATTGAATGCTGTGAGTGTTTGAAATTTGTAGGAAAACGGTTGTGAGTGGATCTCAACATGGTCATTTTCATATTTTTACAGAAAGATGATGAGGCCGATGATAGTATTGATCGTCTCGTGATTGATGAGGGTGGCGATTCATCGATGGGCGCTGACGATAGTCTTCGGCTAGCGCCGAATGCGTTTGGCTTAGAATTTAATGAAAATGAAGTACCTGCATGTCAGGGATGTAAGAAAAATGAAGCCCAGTTTGTGTGTGCAGGATGTGCGAATCAATTGTATTGCAGCAGAGAATGTCAAGTAAGTGTTCCATATTTTTCTTTAAAAATGAACTAAGCAAGCATCTTCATAATTTTTTAACATTGATATCATTCGTGCACATTGTTTAAACTTTTCATCAATACTGAAATGCATCAGATTAAGAAGTTTTCGCGCATCTTCGCTGAATTTAATCCTTAACATATGGCCCTCTCAATGCTGATTCGAATTGAGTGTCACTGACATGCATCAGTTACTTTGAGGCTGCTTTCGAAGCGGAATTCTGCTGGAATATCCAAAGGCTTTTTTTGTATAATGTGTTTAGAGGTTTAATCAAAAGGGTAAAGGTGGCTCACTTAGGCCACGATAGGTCCATTGTGGTACCACAGAAGATTAGGGCGGCACTAGAATCTGCCAGATGACGAGAACCATCCAGATTCTCGTATGAAGCCGGCTATGCAGCTAATGTCTAAATCAACTACCTCCGTGAGGTTGTCCAGGAAGGGCGAGCTCGAGGTTTGCATGCGCTTCCTGGACAATGCTGGGCATCCGCGCAGAAAGTGTTGGATCGTTTCATTCTCATCCTCTGATCTGCAACTTCGGCAGAAATCACTGAAAGAAACACACAATCTTTCTGCGTGTCTGTCGATGAGACAGTGTCCCGTCAGTACGGAAATGGTGAAACTCAGGGATTCACGGCTTGTGTTGAGGAACTGCTTGGTGCGTTTCGAGCACAGTGCGTGCCAAATTTGCCTGGTTGTGTTACAGGTTTCTTCGAGCAGCCAGGTCCTATTCGCAGCCTCCACGTAGTACTGCTTGAGTCCTAGCTTTATGGAGGCTAGAGGTTAGCTGACTTGGGGTGTAAGTGTCACAGCCAACTCTTCCATCCATTTTTGATCCATCAGTGTAGATGTCGATCGATTGCTGTATCTCACCGCTTTCTATGGTCCAGTCCTACTCGGGATGACTGACCTGAACCATGGTGAAAACAGGGAATCGGAGAAGCAAGGTCCACTTTCTCTGGCGTTGGTCCATCCCTCCGTAGTATTGTGGAGTGACCAATGTTCTCCTCATGCCAGAGATATAGAGCTTTCAACTGAACCGCAGATCACTTAGCCTGCTGTCTCGTAAGTAGCTCTGTCGGAAGCCAATTTAATAGCATAAATAATACCTTTGGCGGGGTAGTCCATAGAGCCCCGGTTATGCAATAGCTGCGATCCTTCTGACCTTATTTAGCAGGTTTACATTTGATGTTTTCGCAATAGCTGGCCAATAAACAACTGCGCCGTACAGAATTGGATTGGTTGCACTATCGCCGTATAGAGCCATGATACAATTTTTTTCCCCAATAGCTCTTTTACAGCAGTGGATTGCGCATGCTGCTTTGTGTGCTCTTTCTGCTATGTTCGGCTTCCACGCGAGTTTGGAGTCCAGAATTAGACTTAAATATTTGACCTGATAAGATAAGATGGGTTGAAACTTATCTCATCGAGTTTAGGTATGGCAAATCGTGGAATTTTGTACATTCTTGTGAAGAGCACTTGTTTCGTTTTCTGCGGAATAATCCTTACACCACAATCTTCACTCTATTCGCAGGGGATACTCAAGGCGAAGTTTAGTCTTTCCGATAGCATGTTGACGAATCTTCCCAAAAGTGCTATTGCAGCATCGTCAGCATAGGCTACGAGACGACTATGCAGCCTGTCGCTTCTATTTTTGACAGGAGCCTATCCATAACCAATTTCCATAGAAGAGGTGATAGTACCCAACCTTGTGGGATGCCTCTGTATGTTCTCCTTCTTGTGGTGCTGTTTCCTACTGTAGAAATAATGTGATGATCCTTATCCTATTTCTCAAGTGTCTTCTGTAGCTGGTGGGCAAGTGAAGAGCTGTTTCAATCGATCGCCCTTTCGTGTACGCGTGCTGTGCCTCAGAGAGTTGTTTCAGAACACTTCTCGAATGAATGTTTTTTAGACATAGAAATAAACTAAAATTTGATTTTTTATTTGAACAACTGTAACTGAACCAAGTCTGCTTAAGATTTAATCGCTCAATTTCCATACACCGCTTCCTAAATGTTCTAGAGAGTAGATAGTACATTCAAGTGACGTTGGTGGTTAACATCAATATATTTTAATAATATTGTTCTGAATATTTCAAATTAACATATATTATCTCACTTTATTTTAGGTGGCGGCATGGGATGAACATTCAGAAGTGTGTACAGGTTAAATAAATAAATGAAAAAATGCTCTGCGCAATCTAGTAAAAGCTTAGACACAAGCTATTTGGGAGACTGACGTTTTTAGTGTGGGATATAAATTTCATTTATCATTAAAACTATCACTATACCTATTTCTAATAATAATAATATCCATCGTAATTATGAATTTATTCTTATTTCATTCATGATTAAGATGTATCAAAACTATTTACTTGACCATTAATATATTAAAGTGTGCATTAAAAGCAAAACCGCGAATATAGATACAAACCAAACAAAAGTGATACGTTTAATTTGCTTGTTAAATAATTAGATGAAACATCTTTTATTTTATTGGTTTAAAAATAAACATTTGTGTTTTTTTCTCTCGCCTATACATAAAAGAATAAATAAAATAAAGGAAAACGTAGTGCGATTGATGTTTATTAATAGTGGTATTTTTTTTTTGTTTTGTTTGATTCCATTAACAAGTTTTTGATCCAGTTTTCATTCTGATAAAGAATATAAAATCAGCATTTTAATCATCGGATAGTATTTGTGAGATTTAGAAAAATGTTTATGCTAAGGAAATAATAGTCTTCAATAGACATATCTTACTTGCAAAGCTATTATGATTTGTAGATTGGTCATAAAAACTTGTTTCCTTCAATATTGGTTTGCACCGAAAGAAAGAACTGTACAATCTGGGATTTATTACCGATTGATAAGTGCAACATTAACAGTTCATCAAGGATGCTTTTAACAATAACATCAACAAAACATGAATAGTATCGAAATTGTGACTTCTGATCTAACAACAGTTTTATTTAATAAAAAAAATATTGGCAAAAATCAAAAATAAAATATGTGACATAAAACCCATTTCGAATCAAATATTAAGAAATCAAATGACAATGTTGTTTCGCTGATAATTAATTTTGAAAGCTATTTGAATTTAAAATAGCCAAAAACTCGAACTATTGTGAACAGTATCCTGTCCAAATAAATGATGTTAATTCCCAGCCGATATATCAAATCAACCTTAAAGAATCATAGAAAGTCATATACGTACATTCATTTCAATTACATCGTGATTTTTAAGCACCTATACTGATCCTATTGCTTTCAATTTGAATATGCTACATAATCATCATTTCAATATTGAATATAAATGTCCAAGATGTAAGTTGCAACAGGACCAATGACGTAGCTCATGTAATTTGCTTCCAAAACTCGTTTTATACATACAACTACATGAAAATCAATTGAAAAATGACTTGAAAAATGCCAATAAAACAACTAAAACAACTGCTAATAATTTTTCAACTTGCAATACTTGATTGAATGATTGAAATAGAATTATCGTATCACAAAACCGAATCGATTGTTGAATCGAAAATGATTATTTTTTTATATACATATAGTTTGTAAATATATGCAACTACAAAATTTCAGTTCAATAGAGAACAACCTAATGTCTACTTATGAACATATTTGATACTAAAAGCAGAATAGAACAGCTCGTAGTAAGGAGCAACAACAATTTATGCATCTTTCACCGGCAAACAGTTGCGTGAATACTGTAAATCATATATAGTGTATCTAGTTTCTAAAAGTACCATTCAATTTGAATTGACTTGTAATTTATCAATGGAATTAAAGCATAATATATATGAATATGAAAAAAATTGTGCATATTAATTAATGCTTTTCAGTTCACAATTTAGACTAGAATTTTTTTCGAATTATTTTCATTTAATTCATTGCTGAATGGACGAAAATTTATAATTTATATTACAATGAAGCTCTAAAATATTATTAAATTCTTGTATGATTATATTTACGGCGATTTAAAGTCTAATTTTATATATTTTGTAATTGAAAATTGTAACGCTTTATTTGCTTCATGTTTTTTGTTCGGACTTTTGTAACACTAATCTTTTAGCACGTTTACCGTCATGAAATATTGCAGCAGTGTGTCAGCATGTAGGATCGATCGAGCTGAGGTAATTATTATTTAATCAGTTTTAAATGCTAACACCTTCCAGGAATCCTTGAATTATGTAAAACCTTAAAAAATCACAATACTTCTATACGTTACTCTGTAAGAGTTTTATCTATTATTTGAAGTCATCAACACAGATACCATCAGGATCTGGTGCGGTTTGGTTTCGTAGACAATTAATATTGTCGGATATTTCATCTTTATTGGTTGTTCTCAAGTGAAAATAAGAAATTGAAGATGTGTTAAGAGACGATGATGACACTATCGGCGGTAATTTCGTTGCGATTTCATGACCTATTGTTGAGAAATGGTGGTTAACGCAGTTGGAGATTTCTTACGCGTCGCTGATTATCTTTTTCGAGAGAAATTGTTTGTCGATATTGTGTTTTTTTTAACTAAAAAATAACTATTTTACATTTTCTTCGTACATTGTCTTTTAAATCCAGAATTGACGGGGATTTTTTTTGCGTTTTGCTCAATTTTTTTAGTAGAATAGCGTTGCTAAGCATCTTTTTTCATTTTGTTGCATTCGTTTTTCATTATTTTGTACTGATTCTGTTTAGTAGGATTGGATATGATCCTTTAATAGCAATTTGTAGGCTTTATGTTTTTTTCTTAGAGGAAAAAAATTACTTTTCCACTAATCCACATTACGTTACTTGTCCTGATGATGGGCTTAGTAAACGTGCGCAGAATCTTTAGTATTATCCCGGCCAATTTCTGAAAACTTCCTGGATTTCTTTTTATTAAGTAGCTGTTTAATTTTCTCAATAAATTCATCTATTCTGAGATAAGTTAGATATGCTATTCTTGGTTTTTCTTTGGCTATTGTTCGTGCTTTTATAATACGAAAATATTACACGAAAGAAATCGTGTGGGAAATGTTCGCTAGGATCAAAACGATTTCCGCACCTGTAAAGTTCTTTTATTCTTTAGTAACTAAATTTCTTAACTAGGTTTCTGTGTTTGTGTTTTTTGGACGATGGAAATCTTCAAAAAAATATCAATTCGCGCCAGCCTATCGGCACGCTGAGTTTTTACTAATTAAAACGTCCTTGCCTCCTTCAAATCACGCCCTGCATCAATTTTGTTTTCATATTTAGGTTTCAGTACGTAGTGTTTTCCAGACGATAAGAGCCTAAGGGAAAATTTAAGCCTAAAAAATAAATAATTACTGATAACATAACGCTAAAGCTGAGCCAAATAATGTTTCCTTATTTACAGCGGCCTCGGGCGAGGCCCACGGATCTTACGAATGAGACACACAAACAGTAATGCATTTTATTTGAAAATCACTATTTGAAACGAAACTGCACGCAATATCTATCTGCGTCCACTTCTATTGTAATTGTCCGATCGTCCCACCGATGGCACCGAACGAAATGTTGTTGAAGCCACACCGTAAAGCGAGAAGAATATTCCGCATTCATTCATCATCCTTCTGAGCTAAACAAGATAAAGATTTTTTTTTCTGCAATCATCTGACGTTTGGTCAAATCCAGAGCAAGCTACGATGAATTTTGAATTTTTCAATAAACGACGTTGTTTCGTGTTATGCATTTCGTGAAGTTTGATTTGTTTTCATATATTCATAATAATAAATATAATGTATAATATAATTAATAAATATTTATTATTTGCAACCATTAATTATGTAGGATTTTTCAGAATGCCCAGAATTCTGTAAGTGGCTGCTGGCGTTCGTCGGACGAGCCACTTCCAGTTGTCATTGCCATCGCAGGCATTGCCATTCTTCTCCGGTAGGGGGCACGATAACTCGTGTCAAACTCGAACTGCAGCAGATAAGAAAGAAAAGTCAGAAAAGCCAAATTGTTTTGTTTTCCTCGAAAAACCAATCGAAAAACGATGCCGCAAGGAAAGTTCAAAACGAAAACTAAAATGCCGACGAGCGTGAAAACGAAACAAAAGAAAAAAGGAGGCGCATTCACACGACGATCAAGTACGAAATGCACATTGTTTCCCGAACATACGATTCTAACCTCACATTTTATTGTTTAGACGCGCCAATCAAACCGAAAAAAGCCAACTTTCAAGAGGCGCAAAAAATCAAACAGGCCGTCACTAAAATGGTGAATAAAAGCGCGGAAGAAGAAATTCGCGGTTTGGCCGGTGGTGGGCAAGTGAATTTGAGCAAGGCGCAGGAAGCGGTCGTGAAAGAAAATCAGGCGACAAGCAGCGATGCACTCAGCACGAGTGGATCATAAAGCGCGTGTCTAGTATGTTGAATATCAGTTATTTTGTTTATATGTAGATTTGATATTAAATCAACGATCGATATTAACAGTTGATTGATTGGAAAATATGCTTTGTTGATATTCTTTCTAATTGGGGAATTGCAACATTGTTTGTCTGATTTCTTTTGCTTTCTCATGTCGATGTGAGAATATTTTGCGTTTGGTAATTCTCTTTCGTACGCAAAATGTTGAAGCCTTCAGTATATATATACTGTGGGACAAGATAGATAAAACACTTCTAAAATACACGAATTCGCGTAACTTACAGTAAGTGTTGGATTGATTGCGAATCAAGGAGCTATCAAAGATAAAATTCTCAAATAATATCTATTGAATAGCGTCTTCTTGCAATTTGCCTCATTTTTTGTCGATGGGAGGTCGAATTCTTCAAAAGATATCGATTTGCTTCTGCATGTCGGATATTTACCGACTAAAACCACCTCCAAACCTCTCATGTGCACAGTCCTAGCAAGTTTTATCGAAATATCATTCGCGTTTCTCATATTATAGTCGTTTTTCCTCCTATTTTTATCTTGCTTCATTGTTTTCATTTCATCGTGGTGTAAATTTTTATAAATGAATTTTTCTTTTTTCGTGTATATCATCAGCTATCGTCTACGTAAAGTTCTTGTGCTATTATGTATACTTCAGATGCAGCGGTCATTTTATATGATCTTGTATGCTTTGGTTAGTAGCCGTGACATGCTCATGAGGTTATTTTTCATAGTTTGGCTCCAAATTATGGTCTCGTATGTAATTCTCGAAGGTATATATGCATTTTTAATTTGTATTTCGTTTTTAACTGAGAAATAGCTGAAACGATGGAGCAGACCAACGATAACTGCTATATTTTTCCTCAAATCATTTATATTCGGCGTCCACGTTAGTTTTCTATCGATTGTAAGTCCTAAGTACTTCATTTGTTCAAATTTTTGTTCAAAGATAAATGTATTGGGTTATTCAAAAAGTCATTGCGGTTTTTACTATTTATTTTATTTTATATAAAGAATGAACATTAATCAATTATGTATTGCCCGTTTTATTCAATCGCCTTTTTCCATCTTGTGGATAGCTGCATGATACCACGCTCGTAAAACTTCCAATCTTTATCAGCGAGGAATTTGTCAATGTGCTGTTTGATAAAGTTTTCGTTAGCAAGAGTTTCACCTTCCAAAGAGTTCTGTAATGAACGAAACATATGAAAGTCCGATGGCGCAGGATCCGGGCTATACGGTGGATGTGGTAAGACATCCCATTCCAGCAAATGATTTTTTCGTCCTTGTCGACGCAAGTGCACAACTTAAGTTGTGCTGCAGTGTTGTCCCTTATCAACATACATGGCATACATGCGCGTGTTGTCTTTAAACGCAAACATAAACAACCCCATAAACAACCCCTAATTGTGTCGAACGTTTTCTTGTCGTTATCTTGTAAGTAGAAATAGGCCCCCAGCAACCCAGTGCAGATAGCCATAACAACGCCCGAAATTATCAAGGGAATCTTCCGGCCCATTTTATCGACAACCGCAATAGCAACTATTGTAGCTAAAATCTGTATTGCGCCAACTATATCTGTATACGTAGATGCATTTTGATTTGTCGCAGCTTTCTGAAATTGAGTAATTTCAGTATAATTTGGAAGGCATATGATATTTTCCGCCATTCTCGCTACTTTCTTTCTTTACCTACCACAAAAATTTCCGTTGAGTAAAATATTACAGCATTGATTCCACTTAGTTGCTGGAACAGCTGCAAGCCCACTCCAATCATCAGCGAATATTTCACAGCAAATAACTTTAACTCGTTACGAATAAGGTCCCAAGTTAAGGATTTGCGGTTGCCTGCTTCAACAGCTAAGTCGCTTATCATTTGTTCCACGTCTACATCTTCTCCATAGAAGAACTTTATACTATCTTTAGCTGCATCTATCTTCCCAACCTCTACCTAGAGAGTTTTATTTAGAATTGAACTTTGAGAAATATTTGCATTTTTGTCAATTACACTAACCAGATACATCGCTGTCTCGGGCATTAGAAGGAACGGCATCGCAAAGACAAGAGGAAGGCTAAGTAAAATCAGCCCAGCGTGAAACACTTTCAGTTTTGCGCCGATTGCATAGGCAAATTCTATTCCAATCACTATAAACAGTTGGAAGCAACCGCCAAGCAATCCTCTTATATCCTTTTCTGCTACTTCTCCAATGTATATGGGTATCACAACAGTATATGCCCCTATACACAGGCCCAATAGAAATCGTCCTACCAACATCATTTCGACACGAATTGCAGTGAGTAGAAAACACCATCCAAGGATGAAGGGTACAAGAAGCGCTAGAATAGACATTTTCCTTCCAATTCGTCTCACCATCGGATTCAACATTTTTTCCCGATTGACCAAACTTGTATGGGGCTTTGCGTTGTCATGGTGAAAGACCACGCTATTCCGATGGACCAGTTCTGGACGTTTATGTTCGATGGCATCGTTTAATTTTCGTAGCTGCTCACAGTAGACTTTGGAATTGATTGTTCTGTTCGCTGGGAGCAGCTCGTAGTTGACAGGCCCCTCCAATCCCACCAAATTGACAGCAAAATCTTTTTTTGGGGGGATGTCTGCTTTCGCTCGCCTTTCCGGTGTTTCATTTTTCTTGCATCAACTTCTTTTCCAGGCTACATTGTTATGAACAATCTACTTTTCATCACCCGTAATCATACGCTTCAGAAAGGGATCGTTTTCTTCGCGCTTGATGAGTTGATCACAAACGTTTATGCGATTCACCTTATGAATTATCTTTATCTCATGCGGCACCCAAACATCGGGCTTCGTTACGAAGCCAGCTGACTTCAGATAGCCATGGACGCTCCCAATGGACACGTTTGGAACGCTAGCAAGGTCCCGAATGCTTGAGTGCTTATTTCCATGCACCAACGTCTTCATTTTATCGTCGTCGATCTCGGATGGCCTACCAGAGCGATCAGCGTCTTGAACCGATAAATTTCTATCACAGAAACGGGCGAACTAATTCCTGCACTATCGATTTTTAATGACATCTTCACCATACACATTGCACGACTTTTTTCTTGTCTCAGTTGCTGCCTTCCCCTTTTTTGAAATAAAAGAGCAAAATATGGCGGATATGTTCTGCAAAATTCTTCATATTTGAATTTCAATTTTAAGCACAAATCTCGACCGAATTGCGTTAAAATTGCTTTTTAACTTTTCCTTCAAGTGTAAACACTAAAACTCGCGCAATTATTAACGTACATGTCACACTATGAAACAGACAACTATTGGGGGAAAACGCAGTGACTTTTTGAACAACCCAACATTAGGTTTTGTCCGTATTCAATGACAATTTGTTCTGTATGAGCCATTGGGAATATTTGTCTAGGTCAGTGTTTATTTTTTTGTTCTAAGTCAGCTCGATTTTTACCTGAGTGAATCAGTATTGTATCGTCAGCGTACATTTTAACTTTCCCATCAACTACTGCAGCAACCAAGTGATTTACATACAACAGAAATTGAATAGGTCCTAGTATTGATCCCTGCGGCACGTCAATAGTAATCTGCGCTATTTTACTGGTAACGTTTCGAATTTCAGTCGTTTAAAGTCTTTCTGTCAGGTACGTACGTAAAAATTCTCTAGGATTACCAACAAGTTCCAAGTTCCCACGTTTACTTATCAATATATCATAGACCACCGTATCAAACTGCTTTTTTAGATCAATAAAAACTATAGCAACGTAACTACCTTGGTCCAGTTGTGTATTGATATTATTCAATCATTTATTAGGAATTCATCTTACAGACTAATATAGCCCAATTAACAAACAAATTAAACAAAAAAGAAAAGAAACATATAAAAGAAACGGCACAAGTTGCAGACTATTGTGGTTTCGGGGGAGTCGCAACATCGGCGAATGGAATAAAGTTCCGGTCCTATCGTATGGAAGTTAAATATGTCATTAGATCTGGGAGGGCGTTGTGTAATACGATACTCTAACCAATCAGAGAGGTTAGAGTTTAATTGGTGATGGTGAAGCCGAAACAGAAAACACTCTTCTAAGAGGAGTCTGCGGGATTGCAAAGTAGGAAGTTGTAGCAAGGAAAGTCGCTCTTCATATGGCATATTATAATTTTAACTTCAAAGATAAGAAAACGAGTGTGCTGTGCTGATTCAATCAGAATATTGATAGTGTGGTGACCATACTTGCGAGCAATATTCAAGGATGGGTCTAACTAGGCTAGTGTAGAAGTTCACGGCGGTGCCTTAATACGAACCCGGAAACACGAGAGGCACGTGCGGCTATAGTCACAATATGAGGCTCAAATTTAAGTTTCGGGTCGAAAATCACTCTCAGATCTTTTATTTGAAAAACAGCCGAAGTGGAATAATCCCATGAGGCAAGGAAATGTCCCAGGCTTGATTCTAAGAACAAGGGATAGTCCAATCATCAAGCAAGAATTTTGCTTGGGTCACAACACAAATTGGTATCACTTTTTGAGTTCGCACACATGAGGTGTTAAAATAGTTAACATAGGATACACATAACCATATCTTTCACATTTTTTTACGTGAAATACAATCCGCAAAACTTGCAAATGTCTTCAAGCGCGTTTGCACCCGTCGGCGTCTTGATCAATAATATTGAATGTGTTAACGCCGGTCCAGATGCAATCTTTTGTCTGCACAGTTCAACACGCTGCAGGGAAAACGTTGCGTGTAGATAGGAAAAGTACGCAGTTTTGGAATTGCCGCGAAAACGATACAGTTGCTGCGATAGCTGAGCTAGAGAGCATAGATTTCCTTGAACTGCGCGGACAAGTCGGCGCATGTAGACTGTGTACTATTTTTCTTAACAAGACAGCATGCTAAAATTGACCAGAGTAGTATCTCCTCCAAGACAATATCACTAAAACCGTGCGAAATATACAGATATATCTGCACCATGTAGACGCTCTAAAAATTGCAACGTTTTCAGACGGCGCAAACAAAAGGTTGTGCAAAACGTTGCATCTGGACCGGCCTTAAAATTTGATGTTCAAACACCTTTCATAGGACGTGAATTATTTTGGGAAAGAAGGAAACGATAAAACCAACCAACAAATGCAGAATATCTCTGATTCAAATTTACGATTCAGAATTTGGTCTTCTTTTTTCGACGTTGGCCAACTGACTTTGTATCCTGCAAATTTATTTTTCCAATCACAAAATATAATTTAACATAAAAAAGGACAATCACAATTTTCAAATAAATCAAACACAATTTTTGTTTTGTTTTTCTGTTAACCACCATCTCCTTTTAATATTAACTTTTGTGTAACAAATTGTATGCTCCAACGATAATATAATACGAATCAAATTTTATTTTGTTTGTCTTCAAAAAATATGACATTCAATTGTTTTTTTTTTGTAATATATGTCGACGGGGGGCAGGGAAACCATTTGAAAAGCATTCACATTCGATTAAAATAAAGCTAATTTATCGAAAAATTTCTCACATTACAAAAATTTACATTTCCTGAGGCCAAAACGTTATCAAATTTCATTGTTTTATTTTTTATCAATTAATTTGTTTGTGTGTTTCACGAGTACGTCATTTTACAATTCTAGATTATTTTATATTTTGTTTTTATTATTATTATTATTATTTTCCAATGAAAATTAAGGACACATGATTTTCTTTTATTAAAAAGCGGCGCACGACATTAAAATCAAATCCATTATTTGAAGAATATAGAAAAAAAATCATTTCAATTCGAGATTAAAAAGAAACAACACAACAAACCAAAATGGAATTTTGTTCGTTTCATTTCTTAAATCGTTTCTGCGACAACATCAATTTTTTTTTCTTCTACGTGTTTATTTTGTTTTTGTTGAATTTTCAAAGGATTTTTTTTCTTCTACGTGTTTATTTTGTTTTTGTTGAATTTTCAAAGGATTTATTCGGATTTTTGTTTTGTGTCTCTCTCTTTCTATGTCATCTCATTACAATAGCAATAATTGATTTCTTATACGACTCATTTAGGGTATATTTTGTGTTTTATTGTTTGTTTCATGAATTTGTAGGGTTTTGTATGTTTGTTTATGTGTTTTTTTTGTGTGTGTACTACATGCAAATACGTAAGGTTTATTTTTCGCTACATTTTTTCTCTTTTGTTGATGATACATTATAAATACTTATTTGTTTTGTTTTGTTTGTTTCAATACTTTGTATTGTTTTTAATAAGATGAAAGACCATTAGTGTAAAGTACTTTTTTGTATTTGTTTATATCTTTAATATAATAAAATAATTAAATATTTGTTTTGTTACCGTTTAACTTTTCAACTGGGACACAATGATTCCCGTCACTATTAAACCTATTATCACAGCAATTACCAACAATATGAGAACCTTGCGACGATATCGTTGACGATATTGTGCCGCTTTCATTAGCTCCGAGGTTCCGGCTTCGACATCCGCACAGGTATGATCGATACTGCTCTCGATTGTATCTATGTGTGGAGCAGATACATTGCATTTATATTAATTATGTACAAAAATACAATCAGACAAAAAAGAAGTGACACCTACCAATGTTCTGTCCTTGCTGATAAACCAATGTGCTTAGTTCACGCATTATTTGATTCACATCAAGCACGTCCGCCTCAATTTCTCTTATTCGTGTCTCGCGATCCAAGACCGAGTCCTGTTCAAATTGTAAACCAGCTTGAAATTGTTTTTGCCGTTGTATCAGTTGTTCGCGATCGGCCGCACTCAAACTACTATTCATTCCGGCCGTGGACTCGTCGTCCTGCTGTTGGGCATGCACCGATTGCAAGAAGATCTTCTTCATTTTCGTCGCGATTTGTTGTTGACTCGACGAGTATTTCTCCACAACGGTTCGAAAGTCGGACGTTAGCTTCTCCACTTGGAGCTTCTGTTGTTTGTCGCCGCGACGCACGACAGTCGCCAAACGTTGTAGATCCTTGCTGGTCGCTTGAATTTTAATGTTGGTTTGCGCTTGAATATGATGGACTTTGTCGCGTGTTGATTGCGTATCGCGATTTGTTCCGATCACTTTTAGGGCACGTTCTAGCTGCTGCCAGCTATTCTTCACCGTGTTTATGTTTTGAGCGATATTCTCGCTGAGCGACATGAACTCGGTCGGGCTAAATCCTGAAATGTTGACATCCGGTATGGAGTGGATGGCATTTGTACTTGATGATGTTGCCCCATAGTCCCGATGATTGGTGGGATTCGTTAGAACTCCGCGAGACATGGTGAATTAAATGCTAAAAATTACAAAAGGAAAACATGGTTGTGTTACATGCATTGCGTAGAATTCTTCAAAATTAGCATTTGATAAATTAACCAGCAGCAGAAGTATTAAGTTTATGTATGAACCAATGAAAATAACATACAGTAATCCCTCTACTTACGTATCCCTTGGTATACTTTTTTTCATACATATAGTATTTTGAATTATCAAAAGTACGTCATGGCTTCAGATAAAATTAAATACATACAGTGGTCGGCATATACATTGAGACAATTGCCAAGAAAATTAAGATACCACAATTCAGGGAAAAGTACGGCAGTGCAAACATCAAATCTATTGATAAAGTAACAAATGATTACTATTAACAACAAATACTTAAAAGAAAGCAAAATTAGTAAGTAAAAAGAAAAAGTAAAGCCAAGCAAAGAAAAAATAAACGCGGCATAAACTTTGAGACAACGAAAGAAACATTGAGTTTTGATGAAATAAGTGCTCCTTAGTACTTCGTCTGTAAGCTTCGAGCTTTTAGAGCAGCACTCAATCGTCGCGGCATCGATGAAACCAATTTATGGAGGTAAGAAAGTGGAATTTTACCCCATTCTCCTTTGAGACGCTTTATGAGGTGGTTGCGACTGGTAATGAGGGTTATGCGGATCTGCCGTTCTAAGTAATTCCACACGTGTTTTATTGGATTGCAGTCTGATGACTGTGGGGGCGTTTCCAGAACGCGCGGACAGTTATATAGCAGCCATTCCCTTGTTTTATGAGCTTTGTGTTTCGGGTCGTTGTCTTGATAGTAGGTAAATGTCCTCAGAATCCCCAATTTTTCTGCGCTGCTATGTAGGTTCTGCCTCAAAATATTAATGTACGTCTCTGCAGTCATAATTCCATCAATGATAGCAAGTGATCCGACTCCCGAAGCTGCGAAACACAACCATACCTTAACGTTTCCACTACCGTGTTTGAAACTTACACGAAGGTTTTTGAGCTGCAATTCCGTATTCGGCTTCATCCAAACCTTCTGTCTGCTGTCACTCTCAAAAATGTTAAATTTTGACTCGTGCATGAATATAACACGTGGGTCATTAAGTCCCGGGACTAAGCAGTAAAAAAACATTTTTTTTTGCAAAATTCGACTTTATTCATCAACATAGTCACCTTTTATAGCGATACAATCATTCCAACGTTTTTCTAAACTTTCGATGCCTTTCTTATAGAACGATTTGTCTTTTGCCTGAAAATAGGCTTCAGTTGCGGCTATAATCTCATCATCCAAGCCAAATCTATGTCCCTGGAGTATCTTTTTGAGATCTGCAAACAAGTAGAAATCAGATGGGGCCAGATCTGGTGAATATGGAGGGTGTGGAAGCAAATCATTAAATTTCACCATCGTTTTCATCGACTTGTAGATCGGTGTATTGTCTTAGTGAAACAGTGGTTTTTTCCTTGCCAGATGAGTCCTTTTCTGCTTAATTTCATTATCCAATCGATTCAATAATGCAATGTAGTAGTCGATATTGATCGTCTGGCCCTTCGGAAGAAAGTCAATGAACAATATTCCGTGCGTGTCCGAAAATACCGAGGCCATGACTTTGCCTGCTCACTGTTGTGTCTTCGGACGGTTTCGCCTTCTGCACTCCACTCGGCTGACGCTCTTTTCGACTCCGGCGTATAGTGATGGATCCATGTTTCATCCATTGTTATGTACCGATGCAAAAAATCCTTTTCATTACGCGTAAACAGCTTCAAACAGCGCTTCGAATCATCAATTCGTTGTTGTTTTTGTACCGCTGTGAGCAAACGCGGCACCCACTTGGAAAAAAGTTTTTTCATCCCTAAATTTTCATGCACAATTTTGAACACGATGCCTTTTGCTATCTGTAGGATGTCAGCTATCTCTTGCAACTTCACTTTACGATCGGACATAACAATCTTCAGAATTTTTTGGATGTTTTCGGGCGTAGCCACCTCAATTGGACGACCTGGACGCTCCGCGTCTTCGGTGGTTGTTCCACTGCGTTTAAAATCCGCATACCATCGGCATATGGTTGTTTTCGATGGGCACTTTTCCCGATAACACTTTTTAAGCCATTGCTGAGCTTCAACGGTATTTTTCCCCATTAAAAAACAGTGTTTGATTAGCACACGAAACTCGCTTTTACCCATCGTTAAAACAAAAATAAATGTAGCGTCACTTAACATTCAATATCTCGACAACCACTGAACCGAAAGTCATGAAATTTTAACACCTAGCTTTTGAAGGTTGGTACTACCGAAAAACAAAACCGGCACGGTATTGCCGGCGCCATCTGTGTGTCAGTCCCGGGACTTACTGACCCACGTGTTACTTGCCAACAAAGCGATGCGTTTCAATTGGTTCGCCACGCTGATGAAGTGTTTTCATCGGGTCATGCACGAATTGTATCCCTTCTTTTTCAAAATTCGACGAACTGTTCTGTCTGAAATTGAAGCATCACGTCTCGCGGATAGGTCAACAGCGATTTGCGAACACCTCACTTTTGAGATCTGGGCAACATATCGCACAATAAACCGTTTATTTTTCTCCGAAACTTTCGAGGAGCGTCTCGGTGGTGTCTAAAAATCGATTCTATCTTCGTCGTTGAATCTTTTTATTATACGATAGACAGTAGGCCGCAACATTTGCTATCACGACATAATTTCCCGAACAGTTTTTCTCTTCGCGTGATGATACACAACCAACTGTCGCTTCTAAAAGGAGATATTTCCCAATTCTGTCGACATCTTCGATTCACTTCCGACAGGAATCGTCCATTCGCGCACACTAATTGCTAAATTGTATCAGGAATAGTGTGACTCATTTACTTTGATGTACCTATTACGGTTTTCGGTTATTCAGGATCAGCACAGTAGCGTCGATATGTGAATGAATTGATTTGTCTTGACGAGACAGGCCTGTATTGCAAACGCATGCTCTTATGAATATTTCTTTCGATTGAAGACAGAAGAGCTCCTGGGTGTAAGGCAGAAAAATCCAGGATTCTTGGAGGGCGATATGAAACTGAAACCTATTGCTGTATATCAATCAGATAATCCAAGGGCTTTCAAAAATGTATGCAAGGAAAATCTCCCGGTTGGATTTCCAACAAAAAGGCCTTACTTCTAACATATTTTGTGATTGGTTTGGATCAATATTTCTGTCCGACTCATGAAGCGTTATTAATCATAGATAACGCTCCAAGTCATCCCGAGTAGGGAGGACTGGACCACAGGAAGAGGTGGGATACAGGAAATCCCTCCACGTCGGCCAACCTCTGGCTTCCATAAAGCTAAGATTTATGCAGTACTACGTGGATGCTGCGAATAGGGCCTGGCTGCTCGAAGAAACCTGTAACACAACCGGGCAAACTTGGCCCGCACTGTGCTCCAAACGCATCAAGCAGCTCCTCGACACAAGCTATGAAACCCTGAGTTCCACCATTTCCGTACTGACGGGACACTGTCTGATCGGCAGACACGCAGAAAGATTGGGTGTCCCTTTCAATGATTTCTACCGAAGTTGCAGATCAGACTACGAGGAAAAAACAATCAAACACTTTCTGTGCAAATGCCCAGCACTGTCCAGGCTCGTCCTTCCTGGACAACCTCATGGAGGTAGCTGGCTTCCTACGAGAATCTGGATGGTTCTCGTCATCCCGCAGGTTCTAGTGCAGCCCCAATCTTCTGTAGTACCACAATGGGTCTATCGTGACCTAAGTGAGCCACCTTTGAATAAAGGAGGCTGCCACTACAACCAACCAAGGATTTGCGGTATTTCGAAACGAGTGTGAGTTCGTCAATGATAAATTCATAGATTTCGAGATGTTGCCTTCGTGAATATGTTTCTAGGACACACTAAACAGAATCAAAAAAAAAATGTAAATGTAGAGCAGAAAATAAAATTAGGCCACACGCGTTTTGCCCGTTATCTCTCCCGAGATTAAACCAATTTCAAGACGAAGCGTTAAATGGGTGAGTGTTCATTCGAAAATAGTTCGTAACGAATTTACTATCCCCGCAGAACATGTTCAATGCTTCGAAAGGCTTACAATCGAAAGTCGGTTCGGCAATAATGAAACCAAATCGAAGTCCAACAAAAACACCGACAAGGAAGGTCAGAACGGAAGATAAAGTGGCTTGCACCGTAGAATCCGTCTTGGACGAGGCCCCTTCCATTTCGCGTCGGTTTTGTTTCCTCGAGGCATTATCTCTCGGGCAAACAAGAAGATACAAATAAATAATAAGACGAGTCGCGACTTGCGGTTTTACTACGACGAACAGGCAGCCCCGCCAGTCTTCGTTATCGCCGGCCCCAGATTCTGAATCGGTTGTGGAGGGCGGGCGGTCGCTCGGCCGGGCATATTAGTTTCTTATCGAATCAATGACTAATTCTAACCGGGAAGCATTTGTGCGGCTTCCGAAATGCCGTCACTGATTCCGTTGCGGCTTACACGCCGTCCGCCTTGCCCATGCAAAGCATGACCTGCCTCCGATTGATTGATCATCATCGTTCTTCTGGTTGGGCCGTGAATGCGTGCGTGCGGCTTCTTCTGCTTGGCAACAAAGAAAACTGCCATGATTTCGGATTGACTTCACCGAATCCGACATGAGTGTCGCGCAATCCTTGCATTTGCACACGGACTGCTGTCGTCCTATCTGTTGCCATCTTTCAATTCGGATTTTTCCATCGTGATTGTGCCCCGCAGCTCGAGTTAATTGGAAAAAAACCCAAAAAATAAAGAACGTAAAATTTCCACTGTCAAAAATTGGGGACTTGAAGCAGCGAATCTGCGCTTTTCGTTTTCTTACGTGCCTACGTCCCTGCCTGCCTCCTCTAGCGGAGGCCCTTTACTTACCCAGGGATTTCGATGCGAGACCTTTTTCTGGGCTGCAAGACTCCTTCGGCTGGGCGTTGTTTAATCGACGTGAAATCGTTTAGACCGGATCAATTGCACTTGCGTTCACAATTCCGTGCGGGAACAACAACGAAAATGGAGCCCGAATAAAAATCTCCACGCAAAACGTCACTTCTTCTTCCCTGCATCGAGCAACCGCGACCGATGAATTCAAGCTCACACACACTGTTTTTTTTGTTGGCGAGAGACAAAGAACAAAGCAGCCGTAGCTTTGTTGCGCGAAGAGAAACCAAATCATATGATTGCAATTTAAGAGAGGCCGACAGTTTTGGAAGAACTGTCCTACGTACACTGTCAGTGCATGTCGGAGTTAGTTGCGGGAGTGAATACAGTGTAATTGTGAAAATGGCAACTCGAATTATTGAAATGTTGGGATATTTAGGTCATATTTTGTTGTTGTAAAGAACAACTAAAATACAACAAAATAATTTTAGCTGTATTTGAAAAGAATAATCCAAACAAAAAGTATGGGACATAAATTTTACGACTGCTAATATATTTTTGTGCCTAGATTTTATTAAAAAAATTAAACACGTTTTGCCATTTGCTTTGTTTAACAACAACTTTCCCTTCGACTGCTGCAAAATTACTATGTCTTGTAGCTCCACATCATTTTTTTTTGTTCAGCGTTGGGCAGTGGAAATCTTCAAAAAGATACCGAGTCACTCCTGCTTCCTTCCACGGCATGTCGGGCTTTTACCGACTAAAACCACCTCCGCATCCTGCATACCTGCCTCTCGCCATCACGCTTTGCTTACACCGGTCCGTGTGCAATATGTTTATTCACTTTTTGTATGTTGGGCCATGAAAAAAGGATCGTTTACTACAAAATTTCAAAATCAGATTCAGGTTTGCAAGCTTACAAAAAGCCAGGGTTGGAATTGTTATTTTTGGTGGCAATATAAGAGTGGTTAACATAAATAACACAATTTATTTGGAAGATCGGTCAGAAAAAAAGGAAAACGTCAAATTTCGAAAGTCAAATAAGTATGCGACCTACTTAATTTATCATAACGTATTTAAAAAATAGTGTTTAATATTTTGTAGTGCCTCCTTTTCGTTGGAACAAATTGGTTTATTTTCGTATATGCCTGTGCCCTTAAAATTCTTTATAGTCTGCACTGAGGTCTTCCTTCACCTAAAGTTTCCAAAGATTCTACTTCTCCGTTTCATTGAACTATAAGTTTTCGTAGCTCCACAACAATTTTGCTCATTTTTAAACTCATTCAGACTTTATGTCCTATTTATAATAACAACTATGTTCACTAGCTCAAAAATATCACCGAACTTATATCCTAATCTTACTTAGATTCAACTTACGAGTATATTGGTGTCGTCACAGAATCCTTTTTCTCTATTTCTTCAAAACGGACTGCATATCAGGCAAAAAAAATTGTTGCCACTGAGTGCATGTGTTTCTAAAGCAACAAACAACCGAAGAAACCTATCAAATAAATGTAGATACGCACTGTTTACTTGTGATTTGAAGCGGATATGCATATTTTATTGTTCAACTGTACATACATACATTTGGATAACCTTAGGTTGGCCGTTGGTCATTTGAAAGTATATTTTCGTGAATAAATGAAAACCTAATAATTTTATGGTGGGAAACAAGCAATGAAATAATTTCGCATCGCATCAAATTGTCGTACATTATAAAAAATTTATTATCCGCGATAATGGATAAAATTCGGAATAACAGTCGCTTAATAAAGAGTATTTGCTGAATTTTTTTAAGAGCGCCGCGATAAGAACAAGTTTTTCAGCCATCAGCTGCTGGGGTTTTCAGCAAATCAGCTGGCTGCATTGAGCACCGTTGCCACCAGATGATTTCGAGCTTTGGGAACATATGTTCCGCACGTATCGTAGACAACAACCTGCATCATTGCGATTAGTTTTGTGGTTAGAACAGTGCAGCAAATAATGAAAAGCTCGTGTTTTGGTTCGGCGGGAAAGATTGTTTAACGGAGGCGAATGGCGTTGAAATGGTGTTTAATTTACAAAAAAATAGGTGAAATGGCTTCCTGTTTGAAGATTGATGTGTTTCGAGTCGTTGGCTGTCGCTTCATGAGAGAAATGTGCGAAATATGACTGGAAACTTGATTGCTATTCGTGAAGCATAATCTAACCTCACTTTTGATGGTAAGTTTGTTTCGATAGGATTGATTCGATGCAATCGATTGGTGGCGCCATGGCTTGCATTCTGTTCCTCGGCATTGATTGGATTTTCTAACATTTTCAGTTTAGTTCGAGTGTATTTCAAATCCAATTAGAACTTTTTTCAACCCAATTGATATTGAGCAACGTCGATTTCATTTGGAAAGCCATCAATTTGATTCGGAAAACACCTGAATTGAAGGAGATATGCCTCATTTCTGACCAAAAAGTACCCGGAAATTTGAAATAAAACTCAAAATTTTCAATCTATATAGGATCACCTTCAAAATATGCTCCATTTGAAGCAATACACAAATGCCAACGCTTTTTCCAATCATCAAAACATTTTTTATAGGCGCTCTTTGGTATGGCTTTCAGCTCCTTCAACGAAATGATGTAACTGTTAAACAATTACGTCCTTAGTATCTACTACACAGTCTAGCCATAAATACTGTCAGTAGTTTCAGTGTTCATAACTCAAAAACTATAAGGGATAGAAAATCGAAAAAAAAAATATTTTAAAATATAGGAAAATAGAAATTGAATGCACTAATAATAATTCGAAATGACAGCCATTGTTATCGATACAGAATTTAAGTCGTTTTGGAAAGTTATCAATGTATGTACGTATCGTTTCTATCGAAATTTCAGCAGCAGCTTTCACAATACTTTGTTTCAAGGCTTCCAAATTTGTATGGCGCTTCTTACAAGCTATTCTCTTTGAGGATATTCCACAGCCCATAGTCCAGGGGATTTAGATCCCGACTACCGGACGCCCATGATGAGCAATGAAGCATGGAACGTTGTTCTCAAGCAACGCTTGATTTGTCTTGGCTTTGTGCGCCCGGGCAGAGTCCTGCTGATACACCCAATCGATTCCGTCCAATAAATCATCGCTCAGAGGCTTGACGACGTTCTCTAAAACACCTTCTTGGTACACTTTGGCCGATATTTTCACTCCTGTTTCGCAAAAATGAATTGGTGTGACGCCGTGATATGACACTCCTCACCAAACCATCACAGAAGTGGGATGACGACCTCTCTGGACCTTTGGAACCTTATCCTTGGCTTCATACGACGTTCTGGCATACACCCTATCATTTTGTTTGTTGAACTTCTCTTCGATGGTAAAAATTTTCTCGTCTGTGAATAGGATATTTTTGTATTGATTTTTGCCGTACAAATGCAACAGCTTTTTCGATGTTTCACGCCTAATTGCTTTTAATTTCTCAGTTAGAAGGTGACTGGTACATCTTTTGTAAGCTCTCATGCCTAAATCATCACGAATAATACGAGAAACCATCCTTGGCGATATTTTCATGTCGAGCGCACCGCTTCGATATTTTTTTAACACGTACAGAACGTGGTCTGCCGGTTCTAATACGGTCTACTACATCGCCAGCAGTCTTATAACGTTGAATAGTGCGATGTACAAATCGTTCGCCAACTTTAAGCGGCGCGAGTAGGGTGGTAATCTGCTTCGTCGTCTTCCCCGCCTTAAACAAACCGATAACAGTAACGCGCACGTGATAATCGCTCCACTCCATGGCTATACAATGTAACAACTAAACCAGATGCGTTGTTTTTTTAATAGCACAGACATGTGGGATTACATAGACAGTGTCACCAACTTTCTGGGAGCATAATTTCTCATTTTACAGGCTAATGACAGTATTTATGGCTAGACTGTGTATATGCCACAATTTCTCAACACCATAGCCACACTGGGCACCACACTGGTTTATTGCTTTTTGGCGAAGGCTATGAGACACGAAGAGGACGATCCTACCGTCAACTATGATATTCCTTCGATTACAACAGTTTTTAATAATCCAACCGTTCCACAATGAGTTTTATATATATAATTTACATATCTGAATGATCGAATAATTTGCTGATTTCTAAAAATAAATGTATTTGTAGTTGAACATTGCTGATTTACCTTAAACTAATTACATCCACAATTATTCAAAAAAAAAACCAATACTGACCGGGGATCGAACACACGACCTCATGATCGTGAGCCAGTCGCGCTGCTTTCTACACTGCACCGCTCCTGTCAGAGGCAAAAATTTACTAATCCACAAACGACGCTAAACACTTTAAAAGCGTTTTTCTCAAAAACGGAAGGATGTTGTGGTCTAATATTTTAAGGATCGAATATCCTTCATGTTTTCTACTTGTGTGCCAAATTTCATCCAGATTTGAGGGGACGATGCCGTGCCTTTTTTCTTGTGAGACTTATGCAAAGTTCTGATCATCTTAATCTGAAAATATGTATTGAAATTGAAATTTAACTTAAACTTTTCTTTAAATTAAATAAAGTGCACAACTCGCCGACGTCCTGATATCTATAAATTTTGTCTTATGTTATAACTCGTATTATAATTTTTAATATTACTATTTTCTTTCTTTCAGGTAAGTCGTACGTGTAAGTAAAATTACTGTGAATAATTTATGGCAATCGAGAATACACACTTCAATTTTTCAATATCGAAAATTTATCTTGGATTTCAACTAATCGATTATGATATGCCTATATCTTTGTCTACAACTGAAAAAGGTTAGTCTTTGCATTTTTATTTTAAGTCTTAAAATTTACCTAAGCATAGGCGCAAGCGCCAAAGATAATGGCAAGCAGAAGATGCCTATATTTTTAATACAGCGCAAGCGCCGCAATGAACAAACCAAAAAAGAAAGGATGCTGATGTAAGCAGTCCAAGTTCTCTTGTACGAATGTTAATTCATTTATTCACCCTCGCTTCTTTTATACGAAAAGCTTAGCCTAATTCGTATTTACAAATCATTTACTTACAACTATTTTCTCGGTTGCACTGTATCTATAATTTATTTTCATTCATTAATGCTAACACATGTGGTTGCAATAATTTGGCGTACTTCACACGTTGACCCATAACACATCTCAAGGATTCAAACGCCTTGCAAGTGGTCATCAAAAGAGCGCCGTGTCCATTTTACACTTTTCAATCATATTTGGGTTGGCATTGCTCTGTACGTAATTCATACTAATTGTCCCTTGTAATTTATGTGTTTATATTGTTCGTGGGTACATTTTGGGCATGTGTAGCATAATTTAAACGAGTGCATCTGTTCATCTGAACGGGTATGCGTGGCATAATACAAATGAGTGCAGTTGAACATGTGGTTCCACTACACCACTTAATGTTGAGTATCTTACTAATAAAATAAAGCTTAAAGTGCCTGCAAGAAGTACACACGTAACACACGTTTATTTACAAAATGCCACCATCTTACTAAGTATGCAGATAATGAACCTGTTAATAGGTGCTGTAAGATCTTTAACACTTTCAGCAACCACTTCTCCCCTAACATTTCCAAGTTCAATTTTAAATCCTGCATATCTAAAGCTCTTCATTAGCCATCCCTAAATCGTGGCGCGCTTACAACAGTGTGAATTATTGTTGAGTATAGCGCGTATTTTGGGGTTAAGTATCTTTTGTATTTTAACATGTGACTGCCTTGCTTTGACGAAATAAATAAAGAAACATATTCAATGCATTTAACAATATTTCTAAAAAAAATACACTTCTTTTTATATCTCTTATTTTTTGTGAATCACAGACAGACAATCACAATCTTTGAGCAATTGTCGTCATTGATTTTTTTCAGAAATTGCTCACTCTTGAAGTTAAATAAAATCAGAGAGTGATTCAATTGCTAAACTTAAATATTTACATTTTGAAGCTCTGAAAAATTGTCAATCAAGATATGAAACAAATTCCGTCGTGAAAAATCCTTTAAACAATTCATCATTATGAGTTTGTCAAATAAAACTCATTACTTATTATATCCACCATCAAATATTGGCCCATCTAAACAACACATCATCAATATCATTCTTAGATTACAACATTTCCTCTAAATATTGTATATACATATTCTTGTAATTTCCTCGATGGTCCCATGTATCGAAATAACAAATGTCCAACAAAACAGAAAGCACACCAATCGGAAATTCGATTGTGCCAGCAGAACTTTGTTCATTTCTGAGCGCATGATTGCAAAACGTGATCACAGAAATAATGCTGCAATGTCTTTGCTACCTACGGTTTAAAATGCGTTCATTCACATGCAAAAGGAAATATGTTGCACAATTGATCGCAAGAAAACAAGTGTATATAATTATTTCCTCCAACATGACTGCATGTTTTATTACCTAGTGTTCGCATGAAAGGAAGTTATAAGCCTTGATTCCGATTGAGTCTGAAAATAAATACGAACAGAAAATGAAAGTAATATTGTTAGCAAGTATCTAATCTCGTTCACATTGAATTACCTTTCAGTAGAATCCTGATACGCGCAAAAAGTAATAAAAAGTGAGTGCGAAATGAAGAATTTTTCTATTTAACATTTTAAGTCATGCTTTGCCTGCATATTTCGGCGAAAATCGTCCAAGTCTCAGCCAAATTTTGGACAGTATTTCCTCGTCAACAAATCAATCTAAAATGTCATTTAATTGCAACAATTCTAGGTATTTCTTTTCGACTCTCTTGCCCTTGGAAGAGGATCGATAGGATAGATTTTAGATATTACCCTGATCAGGAATATAAGCAGATTTCTTTCTCAAAAGGTCCCTAAATAAACATTGATTTATTTCAAATTTTCCAAGTGTGTTACAAAAATAATGTAGGTTAGGATGGGCTATAAGGGTGCTAAGTCAAACGACTTCCTCTGCATGAGGAAGGGACTGAATTCATGTCTCTTATACCGTCTTTGGTCCATTGTGGCCTGTAGACGTTACTTAGCCCATTCAGCTCTGCGGCACCTTTTGTCGAACGATCGACTCATAGCCTGTTGAACAGTAGTAACACTATTGTTCACGCTTGAAGAACTTATTGGATTCAGATGACTACTAAATACAGTGCTGTAAATGATTATAGTCAACTATATTTTTGAGTCTCTCATAAAAACAGGAAATTATTTCAAATAACTGTTGATTTTATTTATCCTGCTGAAAAATAATGTTTTCGTCTTCTGCTAGCATCACAAAAGGCAGTAGATGATCCTCTGGTAACGCTTGATATCCGACAGCATTAAGTCTACCATTGACGAAAGCTATTTCGCTCCTAGCGTGTTTTTTGTAAGCCCAAATCATCACAGAACAACCTTCCTGTGCTCTTCTTGGCATGATTCTTCTATCCTTTCGTAAATCGTATCAGTAGTAGTTAAATCCATCTGGCCCATCGAGATTGAACTGCTTCTCGTCCCTGAAGATCACATGATCTCAAATGGTTCCTTTTTGGATGAAATTTTCGGCGAATTTCAGCTTCGATGTGCCGTTTCGTCAATTTGGGTTTTTGGAAACGTTTGTGGTATTTAAAGTTTTTGGAAGATGCAGCCCATTTTCTAACTAAGCTCGGATCACATCGCTAGTATAACCGGCTAACAATTTTTAATGATGAAGCTCCTGTGTTCGATAGTTCTCTTAAAACTGTGCGTTTCACACTAGGCGAATATTTTGGAGGACGTCCAGATGACTTCTTTTTCCCATAATTTTAGATTCCAAACTTTAACAAATTTTTAACTACACTTTGCGATCTTTTAATTTCGCTCGTGATTTCTCTCTGAGTTTTTCCACTGTTCCTTAAATCAATAATTCTAAATTTTTCAACATCATTTAGTTTATTTTCACGAGGCATTCTAAGGGTCGACAAAATTTCAAAACTCTCAAAAAATACACTTGCACGTCTTCAAAGTGTTAAAATGCTACGAAGAACTCAAATCCACTTGGCAAACTTAGAACAGCAACTGAGTTTATAATTAATCACAGCTGAAAAAGGACACTTTTGGGATTTTTACCTTGTACTGAGCGTGGTTTAAAGCAACGGAAAGGTAGATGATTGAAAGGATTTCCTGGCAATCTCAAAATAACATGGTTTTTGAAGATGTTAAATTGATGTCCTGATTCCAGTACCGTCAACATTTCGGTTGGTCTCCTTCTTGCATAACGCTTTTTCTGATCTATGCATTTAAAAGCTTATTTGACCATACACTCTGACTACTGAATATGTGCGTTTTGATTTGTTAAGGCGTTGAAGTAACAATTCAAAGATTTTCGGTTTCAGAGTTACCTTAATTGATCTAGAGTAGACCCTCTGATAGTTTCTTTTTGAAGTTGCTATTTAGTTAAATGAAAGCAGCTGCTGGCTTGGCGGTAGCTCATCTTGCTAACCCTATTTGACACAGGGTGTTTTCTTCAAGTGCATCCATTGGTTGTGGATCATTGAGTGTCGACAATAGTCCTTAACATTCCCCCATAAAAATTGTTAAACTACATGAGAGCGCTAGTGCACGATGACTAATTTACGCAGAAAACAAGTGATAGTATAGCTGTTGAATTTAATTATAAAAATATGTATTATCAATGCTTGGCTGCGGTGGCTCGCATTTGATGATGATGAATTTTCTGATCAATTACAGTTCGTTTTTCTTCTCCAAACAACTCATCAAGAATTCACACGTTTAATATTTCTTTTATTCATTACTCCAGCTTCCATGTACCACAAAATTTTGGTATGATGCAACATCATTTCGGTTAGTGTATGATATGCAACTAGATCATAATTTGACTCATGTATCGCGGTGATTAATTGAGTGTATGTCCTTACACATGGCACGTTCTTCTGTGAAGCATCAAATTATGAACATCGTATCGCGGTGTATTGCTATAAATTATTTAACAACTCTAAATACAACATCATTTAAAATACATTTTTGGCATCATAATATCACAAGAACTCAAATCAAGCCATGCTGAATTCATGTCTCTTTGCCAAAAACAATTTTTTTTGTGTGATTAAGCAACTTCTGTTGAGGTAATGACCGCGTTATCTATTCTTAATTTCATCACGACACTTATTTATTTTCGCTTTAAATATGTTAATGTGAGTTGGTAAATGATCATGTCATGTAAATTTTGTTTGACAGGTTTCATTGGATGCAAACGTTTCGAAACAGATTGTGTGGAGAAATTAAGTAGGTTTGGAAAGAGTATTCGGTTTTTCTCCTTTCTTCAATTGTTTGATGATTCTATATGGAAATCGTAACAATTTGAACAGAATTGTGGGCACATCACCAAATTATTCAGAATTTTGGTTGTTTTTAAATGAGCTTCCCTATTGGATGATCGCCAATTCGTATTATGAATGCCAAAAAATTATGAAAAAAAAAATACTTCCGTTGATCACTCATTTTATTTATTAATATTTCCAATTTGATTGTCAGTGCTGCATATTTTTTGTTGATGATATTATTGGCATTTCCTGAATTTCATAAATCAATGAACTCGTTGGTTGGTTGCCAAAGTATGCATCGATTAATTCCTGAGAATAGTGTATTCATTCATTGATTTTAAATTAAACAAGCCGCGAGGTGCGACCCTTGAGGTCCACACGGTCAACTTCCCAGTAATATCTACATAAACATCGACAACATTAAACACAATTATAATTTTGAAAATAATACTCTTTAAATAATTCCAATGAGAGGTATTCATAGCAGTAACAGGAATGAGTTAATATGAATCATATCGTCTACGGGAGGGTCCATTGATTACGTAAGGTTTTTGGTCGATGAGGACAGATTGAATATTCACGCAGATCAATCGGTGGGGACCTTTTTGGTCTTGAAAATTTTTGTATATGCAGTCAAAAATATGTTCAATTGCATGTAAAAAGTAAAATGTATTACAAATGATGATGGTTATTGAAATCTTACGATAACTAAAGAATGAATCTACTAAAAACTACAGTTTTTTATTCGATGAGAGCTTTTCAAAGCATATGATCTTGCAAAGTATTGACTATAAAACATATCACCATTCAAAGCATTGATTACCACAAATACAAATTTGATTGAATTTTGATGGTTTTCAAAACTTAAGCAGTTTTTTTAATTGGAAAACTGTAAAAACTATTAAAAATCTGCTCAAATTATGCAGATATTTTAAAACTTTGATTGAATTTACAACAATTAATTTAGAATAAAAGATATAAAGTAATATCATTCGTATGAACCCTCTTTACATGGTCACCTTGAATGAATTTTTATTTTTAATTTAGTTTTTTTCATAATCATAGACGAAAATTTTGCTGGTTTTTCTTCAAAAACTGATGAAAATGTATAAATTTTATAAACTGGTATCACTATGCTGTGTAAATCAAGTTTAAAAAAAAATTATGAAAAAAACCAAAATTTTTCGCATTTTCTTCTATTATATTAAAAAACGGATGAAACGAATTTTTATAATGTTAAAAACTTTACAAAGATGTTAATATACGTCAACTGACACCATAATGATGCAAATATTATATCTGGTTCGTGAGATATAGTGAATGATAAAAATGACCTCGAAAATCATGCTGACTTTTAATGATTTTTTATTTTTAATTTAATTTTTTACGTAAGCATGAGGAAAAGTTTTGATTGTGTTTCTGTAAAAATATTTTGGAGTATATAAATTTTATAAATATTGATTACTGGGACTTGGAAATAAAGTTAAAAACTTGATGTTTTTGAAAAAAACTCCAATTTTTTGCACTTTTTTTAAAAAAAATAAAAAACCGCTCCAACGATTTTTTTAAAAATTTGACAGAATCACGAAAATGTTAATACGCGTCGATTGACACCTTGATAAAGCAAATCGTACATTTGGTTCGCGAGATATAGTGCATGACAGGTTTGACCTTCAAGGGGTGAAAACCGCAAACCCCCCCGACCGAAGTGTCCCAAAAACTAATCAGCTCTTAAGATTGCAAAGACGCTTCGATGGACACCTTAACGAAGTTGATACGACTTTGTTTACGTGAGTTATGCTCGTAGAAAAACTGCCCGCGAACGCACATACGTACGTACGTACGTACATACACACACACACATACATACTTCTTTCTAAAAACACTTTATATATACTCTATAGACCTCAAAACGTAAAGAAAAGTTGAAAATTTCAATTTCGATTTTCGAGGCGATTACAAGAACTTCCCATATACTGGGAAGTTAATAATATTAAAAAACTGTTGTATTGAAAAGAAAAATAACATTAAAACTTACATCATTTATGCATTAAAAGGCGAAAAAGAAAATTCCGTTTTGCCCCCTACTACAGTTGAACGACACAATAAATTAAATTCTAATTCAAGGATAATTGACACCAAAAACATAATAAATGATCAAAAATGTTGTAACTTTGAAGGTGCATATATTGTCAACATGTATTTATGAATCAACAAATTTTTACATAATTTGGAGGCAAAAACTTCTTATCAAAACTAACATTAACATACATGAATATTTTCAACTTTCTGTTTAGCTACAAACACTTTCGGTTTCATCTTTTCGTCGGTTACTTATCTACGTTGGGGGCATAAATTTTTAAATTTATGATCCACTCGCCAATTCGAAACTGTGAACATTTACTTGATTTGCTTGCATTTTAACATATGTCGATGGAATTTTTATGGGATGGCACGATAAATGTAGATGTCAAAGTTGATCTTATTGATTGCAAATAAACTATCTTGGATTTAATTAAGTATTCGTTACAGACGATTTGCTAAACCAAATGGTTGAAAGTTTTGATCATTAATAAATTGACGATAACAGGTTGTAAGATTTCGATTAGCTGAAAATGTCCCGGAAAGTTGTATTGAATGCATAGCAAATGTTCAAGATATACACTTTGTGGCAAAACTTTAAGACATGGTTCAATTTTTTGCTTGATTTTCAAATAAAATAGTCTTTTTGTTTGATTTTCGCGATGTACAGGGTGCGCCATTTTTGTGTTGGTATGTAAACGTTTACTAACTTTGAAAAAAAAAACGATTTCTATATATGAGATATTTTTATTCAATTTGGTCCTTTGTAGTTTATTTTCACCAATTTAATGGAAAGTGTGGTTTCGGCGTGACGGATGGCATCCTCTTCAGGTGCTTAACCCTTCAACAAGCCTAACCGTGGTCGTGCTGTCTCGTGGCGAATGGCAAATGAGAGCACCTGAAGAGGATGCCATCCGTCACGCCGAAACCACACTTTCCATTAAATTAATGATGAACCAGCATAAAATTTGGAAGCTAAGAACTCCCATTAATTGTGCAATAATAGTGTTAGTGAGTTGCTAACCAAAAAGCACAACTAGAAAAACGTAGTTCTTGACTAGACTAGGAGGTTCTAACCCATAATAAACTAACTTATTTTCACTATTTTTTGAATACAACATCAATTAAGTGGCCGTCTTTATTGGCCAAAACAAAATGTGCCCGTTTTGCTGCATTTTCCATTATCTTTTCGAGCATCTCGGGCGTTATAGCGATGATTTCGGCACGAATGTTTGCCTTGAGCTCGGTCATGCTCTGAGGCTTGCTGGCGTACACTTTGCTTTTCAAATAGCCCCACAAAAAGAATTCCGAAGGGATCAAATCTGGAGATCTCTGGGCGGCCACTCAATATCGCCTCTTTTTGACATCAGGCGTCCAGGGAGTTTTCGTTGCAAAAACTGAATTGTTTGATTTGCAGTGTGGCATGGCGCACCGTCTTGTTGAAACCAGTAACTGTTAAGTCCTTTTTCACGCATTCGCGGGCAGACATAATGAGCCAAACATCCACCGATATCTGTTTCCATCAACTGTCTCGTTTCCTTTCAAGAAAGAGGGCCCAATGATAGTTTTGGTGCAAACGCCGGCCCAAACATTCACTTTTTGGTCATGCAATGGTGTTTCATGGATTTCGTGTGGATTCTCGGTTCGCCAAATGCGGCAAATCTGCTTATTAACGCCGCCAGATTGTGTGAAATTGAGCTCGTCTGTCATCAGAATTTTCTTCCAAAAATCAAGTTCAGTGTCCAGTATTCATTTACACAAAGAATGTTGCCGACAGACCGTCCACGTTGCTTGGAATACGGCCAAAACAAATGTCAAAGTTAGTAAGTGTTTACATACCGACACAAAAGATGACGACAATATTAGAAATATTTCTTAATTACATAACGGCTACATTTTGGCAAATAAAAATGGAATAAAATTAATTGACGTTGCACTACGTGATCTATTCAATCCCAGCGATTTCAACAGTCTTCCCTCGTACGAATATCGACTGAATCTTCTAAACCATATCTTTTCTTTCGTATAGAAAAATTATGTTATGTTCTTGCTTCGTTTTTGTACGGGGTGTTTGTATGGAGTGTACCTAATATCAATTTAATATCGATTATCATTACACTCAACAGACAAGCCTACTTAATGACCACCAACACCAAACGAACCCATCAAGAGATGTTGTAAAACTTTTAGCAGCGTTAGCAAATATTACTCTCTTTCCATATCTGAATCCACATTCAAAAACAACTTGTCCGAATCCCTTAAATAAACATTTTTGCAAATATAAAATAAGTTAAATTGAATCTTTTACGAACAATCTATGTAATCTTGCTATGTATATAAATAAAAATCAAATACAATAAAGTAGGCGGGCTATATTCTCAAGAATTTAATGTTTTGAATTGGTTGCTTTTCGGTCAAAATTTTGTAATCGGACAATGAGATTCGGAGTCAAAGCCATAAACACGTATCCATTACGCTTCAAATTGAGCTGACCTGCCAGCAGCTATCGCGCCTCTCGCTTGGTAGAGACCGAACTCGAGTTAGTCTGCACGACGCAAGGGTTTGTTGTCTCGTTCCCGCGACTGAATGTCCATGAGGACATTTATTATTTGAATTTCCTCGCAAATTCGTTCGCACATCCTATCATTTCATTGGACGTTGAAAGGACTTATTAGAAGCAGATAGCAAGGCTGATGCAATATTGATAATGATGATTATAAACTATCAGACTAGACAACGGAAGTGGAACTCATAGTGGGACAACTAGACGACTAAGTTTCAATAGTGAAAAAAATACACTGGAGCTGCTTATGTAAAGTACTATCAATGTCCTTCTAAATGACAAAAATGTCGTGCTATTCAAAGTAACGTGAGCATTTACAGCTTTATTAAATCAATCTGCGATTGAAGGCAACCTAAATTAAGACTACATGCTATCTGATAGTATGAAACCCTTCATATGTCAATTTACAAAACGTAAATGCTCGACTGACATCTCTGCAATTATCTTTGATATACATTTTATATATCAAATTTTTTTTCGATACATACTTGATACATCATTATCAAGTGTTAATGATTTTATTGATTCGTATATACTACAGAAATACGTAGCTTGATACGGATTACATAATAACAAAGCACAAGGTCTTATAAAAAAAATTGAATCAAATAAGTACTATCTTATCGATTGCAAAGCCATTTTCCAATATTATTCTTATCAATGTAACTTAAAATGTGATGTGAAAAACACACGATTAGATGATTTTATCGTCTTCAATTTGAACGTGATCCATGCTGAACTGTTTATGGCATTTTTTCTATAGATTTAAATAGTGCTGACTATATTTTTTCATACTGTTAACATATTTTCAAATAGAGTTGATATGTTTTCGGTAGAGTACCTAATTTTTTTCTAACTGAAAATTCATACATTTTAGCGTCTTTAATATATGTATGTTGAAAAAAGAATTGATTTTGATGTAGGCTAAATTTATAAGTTGAATGATTTGCCTTATCTTCAGTTGTATACACATTTTAAAAGTCATTCTCTATATAATATAGTATTTATTGTATTTATGGCATTCAACGTTTCTCTCCTAATTGATTCTGTCTTTGATATTGGGCCTTAAATAAATTTATGACAGAATGTATTAATCAGTTTGCCTGTAGTTTTCTGATAGCAAATCTTCGAATTGAGATAAAAGTTATGTAATTATCGTTTGAACAACTAAGTAAATAGACATTGAATGGCTTTTGGGTGGTATTTATTTCTGCTATTGCACATTAACCATCAAATATGATTGAATTGAGAATTATTGAATCCTAAAAACATCATCAATCATGAATCATACTATGAGGACTTTTTTAAAAAAAAGGTGTAGAACTTTTGATTGAACGTCTTTGAGGTCATTGAGACGATATTCTTTTAGGCTTCAACTATCGTTATTTTTATTTCATATTTTCGTTTGAATCAAACACTCATTCATTACTAAAACGTTTAAAATTATTTTTAAACCTTCGTCGCTTTTTTCTCTCCACTTTCTGTACAAATTAGTCTATTTTCAACTTGCCGACGTGCCTAACTCTAATAAAAAGTTACAACGTTACATGCTACGAAAATGTTCATCATCTGAAGCAGCTTAGCAATTAATTTTGCGTAGAAGTTTTTTCTCGAGATTAATGATGATGCAATTTAGTTAATAATCTGAGGAGATTAGCCTGGGCTAAGCACTTGTTAAGTAACAAATCGAAACGAGGCTTGAATCGGATTCAAACTCCGATTTTAACCGAGAATATCCAAAGCTCTAGACTACTAATTTTTAACTAAAATACCAATATCTGTAAAAATCCTGTTCATTCAATTAAATGAATAAAAAACATTTATTTTCTAAAATCAATTAAAATGAAATAAAATCTAATCAATAAAATAACCAATGTGAGCTTACGTAAGCAGCATTAGTACTAAGAGTGTAACAGGTCAAAGTTCTCTTGGTCTTGGGATCAAAAAAGATTCCTTCATTAAATGTTTGAGTTGATGACAACATGTGCGTAAAATCATCAGATTTGAAGTTAACATTAGTCCAATTTATATCGTCCACATGGAAATGCGATATGTATACTAAAACAATTTCAAGAAGTCGTTAAACTTAGTGGCAGAGTGGCTAATGGGTTGTTGCATGATAAAAAATAAGAGGCAATTAAGTCATAGACTTATCTTTGCATAGGGGACAACTTTATTCTAGATGTTTGTATAGATAGAAATGGGCGAAGTAGATGTAAAAGTTAGTTATTAGTTTGAATAGAAAAAACCATACAGTTCAACTACTTTTTGATGGTGTAACAAATAGAAATGCGAATCTGTTACACATTAAATTCAAGGCACCAAAGGTTTTTTCCCTCATGGAAATTCGATGTGGAGATGCGAACAAAATAAAGGAATTTTTTTTATAATTTTGAACAAAACAACGAAAAATTGAGAGGACGCGAAATACGTGATAGTGCAATTATATACCTTGAAAAATATGAGTCCTTTTGTTGATATATGCATTGCCATAAATTGAAAGCAAAATTAGCAATATATATTATAATGGGTGTACAACTTTGCTTCCGCGGTTTTTTCCCGGAATTAAAGCTTTATTGTCAAAAAATACTAACAGATATATTATTTAAAGTATTGTCCATCACTTGCGACAACTTTCGTCCATCTCTCCGGCAATTTTCGGATCCCATCTCGGAAAAAGGAGGCGTCTTTTGACGCGATCCATGATTGTATCCATTTTTCGTACTTCCTTGCATGAAGAAAAATGCTGTCGGAAGGAGCGACGTCTGGAAAGTGCGGCGGGTGGAGCAGGACCTCCCACTTCAGGGTTTCCCAGTATGTCTTGATCACTTTTGCGACGTGTGGCCGAGCATTGTCATGCTGAAGAATGACTTTTTCGCACGTTTCAGACGCATCAATTGTGTTCGGTACCGATCTCCTGTTTCACTTGGGTTTATTAAGTCTTAGTATATCACATCGAGCTGGTCCCACCAAATGGAGAGCATAACCTTGGCGCCGTGAATATTCGGTTTTGCTGTCGATGTGGAGGCATGTGTGGGTTTTCCCATGATTTTCTGCGCTTAGGATTAACGTAACGGACCCATTTTTCGTTGCCGGTTACGATGCGATGTAGAAATCCCTTCCGATTATGTCTTTCCAGCAGTTGTTCACGTGCAAACAAGCGCCATTCAATATCTCTAGGTTTCAACTCGTACGGAACTAAATTTCCTTGTTCCTGAATCATACCCATGGCCTTGAGGCGTTTGGAGATGGCTTGCTGAGTCACTCCCAGCGATTGAGCAAGTTCTTCTTGTGTTTGGCACGGATCTTCATCGAGCTTCTCGCAAATGACGAGAATTTTGAACAAAAACAGACATTTTGAATTAATGAATCATTGAAAAATGCAAACAACGATGTAAACATTTATGTCCACGTACACTCTATTAAAAAATGTTCACTCAACACGAGCTCGTACAGTGCGTACCGAGGCAGGCATCGCTGCTGTAGAGGGTAGTGTAACTGAGCATCCAAATTTATCGATTCGAAGCCATTCTGTCCTTTCACTGAATGGAAAATTTTGAGGAAAGTCCTTGTATATATAAGATGCAACTAGTACAGCAATTGGTTCCAACAGGATGACTCGAATCCCGCACAGAGCGTGAAACCATTTATTTTTTGAACCGAACCTTTGCAGAAGATGTCTTCTAACTCGTAAACTGGGCGCCCAGATCATGTGAAAGGACTCCATTGGACTACTTTATGTGGTGGTTTCAAAAAATGATTACTCGTGTTCAGATCAATTCTTTTGCTATTGCACCGATACTTGCTGTCGAGTCATGTTGTAAGGAACGTTGTTATCTGACTTACCCTCAAATGGAAAATCGGTTTCTCATCAACCCTTACTCTTCAAATAAAACTAATGTCTTGATTTGACTAAAGTCGCTACTGTTTCACTCATATTCCATAAAATCATTTCAACTGTTTCCGCTCGAAAACATGTGAAAGTGTGTCACTTTAATATCAGCACAAAATTTAGTAATTACACATTCATTCTTTTTCGCGATGATTTTCACAAAAGTTTTAATTGAAATGAACTTTTAATAAAACATTATTATGCCAACTTTCGGTTTGTTGCTCATTTCAGAAATGAATAAATATAATTTCGTATAAATGCCCAAAATGCCCAGTTCATATGCACATTTTGCAGAAAATCATTTGAAATCAGAAGCGAAACTAATCGAGACACAGAAACATGTACAAGATGTATAATTTTACATTTTTGGTTCAATGAAGATGCTTTTATTTGTTTTGCTTTGTTTTTGTGAGGCTTTTGTGGCTATGTTAATCTGCACCGTCTCAAAGTTGGTTAGTTCGATTCAAGATTTATTAATGCATGCAATTTTTCATTGTTTCATGTGTGTAGATTAATGAGAGTAGAACCAGATTTTTTGCAGATAGTCAAAAAATACAATTAAATAGATAATGAATTTCCGATTTAAATATTTTCATGTGATATTTTCGGGTACGATTAGCGGTTTTTGTTGTTTATTTATTTATGTAGAAATTCGCATTTTTTCTTGACACGTTACATACTTTGTCAGAATAAAGTTCAGTATTTGAAAGATTCAATATGAAGAAAAGAGCCAACTTTCCAGCTCCAGTTCTAACTTCAGTTTGCCTAAAATTTAGTTGCGGTTGAATAAGACAGATTTGTGTTAATTAAACGATTCAATAATTGCCGCTCTTCATTGCTAATAATTTAATTTAGCATAATAATAAGTAAAAACTTTAATTTCATTCCATTTTTAATGTTAATATTTTTTTCAAACGAAACGTGCTTATAAAAAATTAATCAATATAGACGCGACAAGTCACGAATAACTTTAACGAAGAATTGGCTTGATCTGTGATACTTTTTCTGTTTGATTCTTCTTCACCATGTATGATATTCGTACATGGTCTGAAATAGACAGTAGAAACATCATCATTGACTGTTTCTTTTATACAATTAAGGCATTATATGCCATTATTGCAAATGCAACATATCTTGCTCTAGTTAGAGGCCACACGCCGTTTGGAATGTACGGAAGAAAAGCGGAATGAATAGATTGCATTATGAATGGATTTTAATAATTCTCCATAGTGTTTAGAGAGAAGTAGTGAAAGTAACATGAGCTATGCGATATTTTTTTTCGTAGAATCTTGCCAGAAAAATAAAATATGTGTTTATTAAAATTAAATAGAAGAATCTTGTGTTACATGCCCATTTCCAGATTCTTTTACGTTCGCCCCGCAGCGTGGCCGATCCAAATGCAAAAATGGCGCTGAACAATCCACGCTGGAAGCGAGGAGATATCCAAAAAACGGAAAGAGATCTAGACATACAAAGGAAACACTCTACGTCGAGTGAATAATATAATCTCAAAAGGAAAAGGAAAAACTGCACCTATTTACTCACTACTCTGTACACAGCTGGTCCACTCAACACTATAGCACTTTTTGATATTCTACTGTTGAACCTCGTCGAGTTTGCCGGTTTATTGCAACCATCCACTCCGGTTACCGCGTTCTGCTTTTGCTTATGCTTTCAACAGAGCACCTTTCGCGTAGTCTGCCGCCTTCGTTATCTTTTCCACATGAAACTTTTCTGCGATCAGAATAAGTGAGTGATTTAACGTGCTTTCCCCGAAATTAATCATTAAAGCACGGTCCTGGAGGTGGACTTATTGAAATAAGTGTCAATAATCACCCCTCTCATTGGAAACGCCGCGCATAGCCATGTGGGAGGTCTCCAAGGGAGAGTCCCAGAATTGTCGCCGACTTACAGGGCCGGTGATGGCGGTACTGGTTGACCAAGCGCGGACTATCTAGCGTACCTTACCACAACCACAACGTTGTTCCCACAAGGGGGCCTCACCGTATCGAGGATGATATCAACCTATCATTGGCTCCTCGACCCCGTGGTACCTTTACAAACCCAAGGGTAGGGACACAGCCTGTAGGGCTGCTATGGTTTTGCTCCTGTAAGCACGGACTTTTTTCCACGAATGCCGAGGTGTGTGTGTGTGTGTCTGCGGTCAATCAAACCAAAACTGCGATCACTTCCGCTTGCTATGTTATTTCTCGTCGTCCTGACAAAAAGGCAAGTTCTCCTAATAAGGCCGCCGTTCCTGCACAAAAAATATTTGTTTGCCTAGTTGTCGACACTCTTCCGTCGCAGCAAAAAATTTTTAGCTATCGTTTTTTCACAATCAGGCTTTGTTCGCCTGTGACCTGTTTGTCGATTTTACCGTTTCAAAAAAGGCCAAGAATTAGTTGCAGGTCGCACGGTTTTCTTTTCATCCGGTCAACATTCGCTTGGCTGTCGATTCGCTGCTTAAAAAAGGCCAAGCGGTTCAAATCACTTCCTTTTGACGACTTTCAAATAACGTTCTTTCGTAATGTTTCGTCTCGAATATCGGCTTTTTTGGGCCAACATGTAGGTAGATGACAAGGTAGATTCGAAATACTTGTCGGTAGACTGAGCACACTTTATAGTCGCTAAACTCTTTTCAGATTTTCGCTAACGTCTTGTTAGTCCCTCTTTAACCTCTTGTTAAACTCTCGCTTATTACTTTAAAGGATCTCCCGAGCCTCATGCTAGCGCCTCGCCAGGTTCTTGTCAACCCTTGCTAACATCTCGCTAGCCATGATGATTTTTAAGAAATTTCATGTATCAGCGCAGGATAAAGAGTTGACCTGGTGCTAAATTTCTGTGACAAAACACTAAATATTAAAATGATTTTCTACTTATTTAAAGTCAGAGACTGTAAGTGTCATAGATTTTCAGGGTCTTCCTTCCAGAAAGTGGGCAGTTATTGTTACACTTTTCAGGCGACTTTATTCTACCGCTGGGATAATAGGAAGGCGGCGCTTCCTGACAGGCTAGCTGAGCAGAAATTTGATTAGTTTCTCCCACCTAGTTTCCCCTACTAGTTTCTTTTTTTCGCCTCTTGTTCGTTACCTATTTTTTTTGTAGTCATCACATATAATTGCTATAAAGATACTGAATTGGAATAACCAAATCAATTCTCATCATAATTGAACTGTTATATTTTCATCTTTACTCCAACTTATTTTTCACGCGCAAAACGACTTTAGTATCGCTAAAACAATGCCATCTTGAAAGCAAAATTAACATTATACTCCTCGAGACCCGCTACACGAACAAACTAGAGTTTTAGGGTGGTTGTACATGCTCCCTAAACAAAATAAGGCTTACCTCGCCTTACATTAAATGTGCCTGCTTGGAGCTAGCCTGGATAAGCCAACCCCGTGCGAAATCGCATAATAAGCGTGGTTAGGCCATCCAATCAATGTTTTAACTTACGCTGTAATCAATTTTTGTCGACGTTAACCGTGACTGTCGTACTGGTGGCAGTCGACCCAAGATTCTAGTTGGCCTCCCTTCGAAATTTTCTCATGATTCTACCCTAAACTCGGCATAGTTTCGGGTATGGGGATGTAAAACCACTGGACATTTTGTCGCTGAAACCATTTTTTGCCACTAATTCAATTCTATTCAATCTGGTTAAAAAATTAAGCGCTTCCATTATCCAAAATCGTGAGTATCAACACCTTCTGTTACTTGCATAATTCTAAAAGCATTTTCCTTCGTACGTTTTTGCTTTAAAAACCACAAAAATATTTGCTATCAGTAATGGATTCTCAATTATGTTATGTTTCCATTTGAACATATTTCTGTGCTTGCTCAATCTGTAGTGTTTACTTGCCATTGTGTGAATTGGATGTTGAAACTTGAAGCACTTGCAGACACCTTGATGTGTCTTCCATTCACAAAACACACCAGCAAATATGTCTGTCAATCCATCAAACGTTTACAAATTGAATTTTCGGTCAAGAAGTGGTCAAAATAGACAGTCTTCAATTGTTGTGAATTTGTTCACTTGTTGTTGGTCTTTTATCGAACTTTTTCAACATTTTTGCAATGCAATTTCGGGGAATTTTCTACGATAAAATAACGTACAATAAAATTGATTTCGATACATTATTTGAAATTGTTCCGAATTGATGGGCGAGTGGTAGATTACCAGCGAACATGACTAATCCATGGGTTAGATGGGGCGTCCCGGCAAGCTCGTATCATGGCGATATTGTTCCATAATGATGCAGCATGAGAGTTAGTAATAATGAATGAAATTCAGCCTAGAAAAGTTTGATCGATGTTAGACAGCTAACATCGATTATTTGGGTATAGCTGTTGGTGTTTTTTTTTTGCTTAGTGCAGATCAGCGCTGACGAAGATAGTAAGATGTATCTTGTTTGTAGTGTTTTAATTGAAAGAAGTAAAGTATAACACGGCACATGTTGATCACAGACTTCTAATCGTGATTCGCGTATAAACTTCCATGGAACATGGTAACATGACTATGGAAAATCTCCAATTGAACTCTGCTGGATAGTTGAAAAGCGTGAATTGTGCCGTGGTTAAATGAGGTTGACTTTGAACGAAATTTCGATGTCGGCTTTTGATTTTAATTGTGAAAGTTGACATTGTGTTAATTGTTTTTTTTTTTTGGGGGGGGGGGGGGAGAAGAAACTATGTCACGCGGAAAACATAGTGGAGAGAAAAATGAGCATTCTGTCAACGTTCAAGAAGAAAATGTGCTAGAACTAGAAAATCTTAGGATACATCAGTAACGATAAGAAAGCAAGAAAGTCCAATTGAACCTTCCGAACTAGGTTTTGCCAGGAGAGCATTGTTATTGGCTTGATATTTGCGGACTGCATGTGGAGGTATATGCTGGGCAGGTCTTTTATGTTTCTTTGCTAGGATCTTACCTTCTGTAGATCGACGTATTTTCAAACTAGTTTTTGTCCACGTCTTGCATCGAGTTTCAGCAATTTGCAGGCATAAATCTGCGAATGCCACGATGGTGTTATGTGCAAAAATTTTATATTTCCATTCCCTCTCGTAGAGCAGCTACGAATTAGCCACCGTAAAGCCCATTTAATGATAGAACATATACATACACAAGCTGAGCATCGGACGGCATGATGTGATCAGAGTTTATTAGTGTGGTGAAGGTTCCTTAGAAGGGCCTTTACAAATTCTTGAAAAATACCATATAAGAAAAAGTGGCTAACATCCAGTTACTTAGAAACGATTCCTGGTAAAAATTTTGTAGTAGTGTCTGCTCATCAAAAAAGCCAATCATGATGGCTTACAAGATAGTCACTTTGACCGTGTCGTGCAGTGATCTCTTAGCAGCAGCACAAAATTGCCATCATTGCTTTCTCGAGCATCTCGGGATGACCGCCGTTAACAAGGAAGTTGCCGTTTACGGTATTTGCCGGCGGTTCGTCAACGGCTGTCGACAAAAGCGGTTTGAATATGAAAATGCGATGGCATTATTAAGCATTCACGATGTTAATGCGATGCACAGTGGCGCTAAATCGTAAAATGGGTCTATTATCTGGTGGCTTCTAGTAACTGAAATAGCTATTGTGGTATTGCTAGTACGCCCCTCATTTTGTTGCTGGTTTGCATTCCGAAAAGTTCAGCTCAAATTCATGCTCAAAACCCGTAACAACCAAAGGTGTTTTACTAAAAGAGTCGGCGATTTGAACCCTCTTTTATTTGAGTGGGCGAGGGAAATTATAACTTGAAATTCGTCATCAGGAAGCTATCTCGCTACCCACAAAAAAATAGGCATGAGAAGTTCTCAAAAATATGTGAGTGCCTTCGACACTTGACCATGTTTTCGTATTTTGATTTCACTGTGAGACTGTTACCAAAAAGAAGAAGAGTAACATAAAAAACAAATCAGTTAGAAAATAGAAAAGAATTAGGAGATTTGAAAGAAAATTATAGAAAATTTAGAGCCCATCCGAGCATATTATGTGGTATCGCACAGACCGTAAGGCGGCATCATCTACTCGTACAGAAGGTATCCACAGGGGGCACCAAAGACGATGTAAATGTTTTACTTTATAAATTCTTCTAACTCAGATTTCAAGCGGTGGATACTCATCTTTACCAAAACCTAGTTCTATATTTTTATGAAGATTTTTTTACGTTGCCATTTGGTGCTAGTCTGAGAGTGCTTTGAACGATTTCGATAATGTGGACATATCCTTAAAATTCCCATTAGATTGCCTCGATATTTTTTCGTCACCCCAAACCAATGCTTCGTTCTTGTTATGGCTAAAATAAAATAAATGTATTAGTGAACATGAAAGGACGATCGTATATATTCGAAGTTGACTATTTTTCACGCAAACGTATACCCTCTTGAATTTCCCAACGAGGGGACATTAAAAATTGAGCACACGTGGACATCATTATCATTTTTCAAAAAAGAATCCTTATGTGATCGTCCGCAGGAAAAAGCGAACCTGAAATTCGTATATGAAACATACGCCTTGTGTTAACCCTTCCTCCACATCTGACAATATCACACATGCCATATGTGTGCGAATCTATAGAAGACCACATCGTTGAACATATTTCGCCAACATGCGAACCATAACTTGTCTTCAGGTGTGTTTTTATGTGGTTGTATTTTTGGCGTTTGGGTCCCTGCAACGCGAAGAAATACAAGTTTTGCTGCTTTTGCTTTTGATATTAATGTTTATGTGATGTGTGTTCATCGGCAAGACTCATCGTCCGTGCCGTGAAAGCCGCTTGAACTTGAATGGCAACGATGTTTGCGAAATTTATATACATAGCTGCAAGTTGAAGACGCTGCAAAAGACCTAACCATGATGGGTCGCGGAAAGTATTCTCATCGTGGAAAAACGTTATAAAGAATTATATTTATAAATCGAGCGAATTTCTCTTTGCCTGAAGACAGAATTTTACTTGTTTACTGAAGGGTCAGGATTTTGAGAAGCATATATCCAATTGATATTCGTACTTGATCTTATTACCAGGTGTTGTATTTGATTTGAAAAAAATCATTATGAAGTTCTCGACATCCATATAAAAAAAATTACCTTCTAGGTTGGTTGGTGGTTGGTTGTAGTGGCAGCCCCTTTCATCCAAAGGTGGCTCAATTAGACCACGATAGGCCCATTGTGGTGCCACAGAAGATAAGGGCGGTATTACAACCTGCGGGATGACGAGAACCATCCAGATTCTCGTACGAAGCCGGCTATGCAGCTAATATCTAAATCAGCTACCTCCAAGAGGTTGTCCAGGAAGGGTGAGCCCAAGGTTTGCATGCACTTCCTGGACAGTGATGGGCATTTGCACAGAAAGTGTTGGATTGTTTCTTCCTGATCCTTCGATCTACCTTCTACGTTACTTTAATATTTCATCGTGCAGATCACCGTTGTCATTGTGGTGCGAAGCCATCCCAATGAAAAAAATACTCTAGTCGGTCTGGACGGTATTCTGATAAGAAAATTTCAACACGAATAGATAATCCGCAAACAAATAACCCTTCATGTAGCCGTATACCCTTGCGAGAACATAAGCTTCGCTGTCTGAACGTATCTTTCCAATGAATTACAAGTGTGACAACGCATAAGTTGCGTGGATAGGCCCTTTCTCGTACTTACCGCAATCGAGGCTCCTGGTACTTTCCATGAAAAATCCCTAACAAAGTAACCCTTTCATATTACGTTAGTACCCAAGTTACTCGCAAACTGGCCCTCAACGACGTAACGTCTGATCTGGTTGTACAACCAGATCAGGAGAGAGAGACTCCACTGAGGCTCCGCAGAGAAGAGATTGATATCATGTAATCTAGTGGAATAGGTAATGCAAGGGATTTTCACACAGAACTCTGGCAAAGAATGACCAGACAAAGACGAACCGTGCGCTCATAATTCTCGCGAAAAGTAGTGCAAGCAACCCACACGAATTCGTCAAGGAGTTCGCTTCCTAGGAATTTACTGCAATCTCCGAAAAAAAAACATAGTGCTCCCAGCAAGAGCTTGTCCACTCCTAGGAAAATAAATCGAATTCAAATATGCTTGAATTTAAGGGGAGACGGGGATATGGTTAATTCTTGATTTTTTAAGGATAGTTTTAAAATTTTTTGGGGTAAGCCAAAAAAAAAACGAATAAAAAGAAAAATTTATTTTCGGAATTGTTTTTAATCGGAAAAATTCCTATTTAAAAACAATTAAAGTCTAAAAATAAAATATATTTCGGCCGTGTTATCTTGTAAAATGTTTACAGAATAAGTGTACAAAATTTCAAAAGGATCGGTTCGTTATTTTTTGACGGTCTTCTTCAGTTGCGTGTCGAAATACGTATATACAATATTAAAATAAAAAATTTAGTCGTAAATGGAAGCGTGAGCTATGTAACCCCTTAAAAACTACCTTAATCTTCATTTTAGTCCCTTTTTTCCTTTGATTTTAATGCGATTAATAATATTGTTGCAATGATCGTCAGTTAACTCCACGATTCTTGCTACGTTTTTCTTAAAAGCTCAAGTGTTTAAAACTGTATCCGACTTTGAGTAAATTTCACGTGTTGGTGCCAAACTCTAACACTTTTAAAAAATTACGTATTTATTAAAACCACAACTGTACAACATGTGTATTTGTCGAACGAAATCGTCCTTCATGTCACATAAGCGCTTGTTTTCAAATGTACGAATCATAAACACGTGCTTCCGTGGCAATATAAACAGGCCATATGTCCTTGCTCTTTTCCATTTATATTCTAGAACTCAATCTTGAAATGATAATGTTAATGTTTTATTGATGACTATTTTATTTTAATTGGAATTCTTCCGATTGTTTTTCACTCGCATTGTATCATAATCAGTTCTACTCTCACATACATTTTTATTGCAAGCCTTGAGCGCAGCTAAACCATCTTGTGTGACTATTAAATTACATCGAATTCATCTCATTATAGGAAAATGTTAACGAAACAAAACTGGTTCCTGCAAACGTTGTTTATTAGAAGATGGAAAAAGCTGTTTTAGTAGTTTAACATAGGAATTTTAAGTGAATAATACATCTAGGATCCTTTCAATTCGCTCTAATTTTCAGCAATATCTGAACCCATTGAATGAATCTACTTGAAAAAATTTGATGTGTTTATTCGTCCTACATTAGATTGATGGGTGTTCACGAATCGTAAAAGTTGACTGTGTGCTCGAATGCCACTAAAAACACTTTATGTTCTCAATTGAAATCCATCTAGTCATCCTGAAACCACAAAAATCCCATCTACAAATGCTGCTTGTGATATTTTCATATAATGTACTTATGATTCGTCTTGTCGTCGCGCGAATGCACCGTTGTGACTTGAGGACTTAATAGCGAAAACTCCTCCGCAATCGTCGTTGAAGATGATGGTATTTTGGCCTAAAGGATTTCAGCCGTCTTTGCATGTTGTCTCGATCTCAACCAGCAGCAACAATTCAAGTTGTTGTTTTTTTATTGCTAAATCCATAGCCGTTCTGTACATCTGTTAGGTAGTCTGTCTTTGGTCAGGCCAAGCCAAGTCAAGTCGAAGTGTTTGAGCCAGTCTATCTATCTTGTATCTTTTGTTGGCCAGTACGTAAGTTGCCGCCACGGACGCAACACTATCGTCGAGGCTCTTTTTCGTAAACTCTTACTTCTTGCGAATATTTTCGTTTAGTTTAGTCACTTTTTGACTGGAAATGTTATCTATTATACTTACACCGGCCGTATTGTAGATAGTCGCAAAAATAATCGGCCTAAGTGTAGATACGCGTTATGATATTAGGCATCAAATGCCCGTTATAAATTTGTGTTGACTAAATGCGCGAAAATTAATTGGGGTGCATTTCGTTCGAGTTGAGAACCAACCCTGTTATCATTTCGCTGGGCGGACGGTGGATTAACGCACGAATCACCTGAACTCGATATCAATATCGATTTCACTTTATCGGTTGGGCGGAAAAGCGGCATTAAATTCCGCACTGCACTATCATTAGGATAAACACGAAACGTGCTGACGAGGAAGACGTGGATTTTCCGGTTGAGATAGCAAAAGCCCCACATACGCCGGGGCCAATTTTATGTGTTAAAGATTCTATCCGAAAGGAAGACCAAGAAAACGCTTTTCTATCTTCAGAATTTCGACTAAGAACTTTCTTCGAACGCGGGGATATCTCTTGGATGCGTGACGGTTCAACTGTATCGTGATTGACCCCGCAAGCCGAAAGTGAATAAGTGGATGCTGGTGTGGTTCATGAAAAGTGAAGTGTGCAAGAAAACCAAATAGAATTTTCACTTTTTATCAGTCGTTAGAAAATCCAGTGATGATGAGAGTGTAATGTGAAAAAGAAAGTATCTGAAAAGGAATTGATTGGTTTTGCAGAGTTCCATCTACATACATATATCGTTGAATCATCGTCGATTTCAACGTTTCGGTATTTGGTGATAATAAACGTTCGCAATTTTAATCGCACCGTAATCGTGCGATATATTTTGCGATAAGTGCAGCTCAAGTGGAATATTTTGTACACAGTAACAGTGAAAAGGAAGAAGTCGGTGTGCTGAAGTCGCATCAGTGATTGTGTGTTGAGCTGCAGCTGGTTTAATTAGTCAGGTAAGGGGTAGACACTTTCAACGGTTCGTTATTAAAATGTTAGTGACCGGTTCGTATATTTTTTCCATAGATTTTGTTAGTGCTAGGCCTTAAAATTTAATTGAGAAGCAGTCCGCTCCTCGGAGTTCAAGCTAGAATGAATCATTCTGTCTGCTTAAAGTAAACTCATCCTTGAATTTCTTTGCGATGAATAAACTTTGTATTTTTTTCGTTCAATGTGCCTCTTCTCAAAAACAATAAAAGATATCTCATTAATTATTTTTCTGGGCTGAAATTAAAAGCTTTGAAAAAGGTAGGACAGTGCGTATTCTATTTATAATTCGCCGCGCCAACACTTTCGCTGCTCCTTTTACTGCTTCCGCTTAAAGAAATTCGCTTGCTATCCACTCCTGACACTGCTGCCGCGTTTATGGCCGTCGTTTGCCAAACAAAAATTGAAAGGTTAAGTCCTCGATTCTGGCGTAGGAAGAAGTAATTTTGTCCGAAAATTCGCTCCCAAGATGTTGCGACCGTGGCGCTGTTGCTGCTGGTTGCTCTTTGTTGTTATTGCTTCACTGGATCAAATATCCCCGCTTGTTGCCCGTTGCGCTTGTTTTTTTGTTTCCCGGTGAACTATTCATCCAAAGAGCAGATCACTCACCTGTTGCCCGGCTATTCCTTCACCCAAAAAAGGGTTAGCCAGGCATATCACTCCCTTCCGTTTCTTCCGGTTGAATTCATCGTGATTAGCTTTCTGATTTCATTGTCTTCATGTTTAAAGTTTGGCGGTCGCTAGCTCATCAGATATACAACATTCTACCCTCTCGACATTTCTCGAATTGTCATTATATGTTCTCGTTTACGTCGTGATCGGAGGTCCGTGGTCCAAAAAGTGGTTGTTATTTTGTCGTGAGTATTGCCATTGCAATTATTTTCCGTCAGCTTGATCGTTGTGGCTGTCTTAAATGAATACATATTTGCAGATTTTGTTTTTTCTTCATATATTTTACACCGAACATACTATTGTTTAAACGGGTAAAATGTTCCCTATTGAATTTTTCAATGTTAATAAAATAACTGTTTTTGGCAGCACGCGATCATATCGCCAGCACGTACCCCTATCGTCACTGTCTGGCTGACGGCGGTCATTCCAAAAACCCAGTAGGAGTGATGATTGTAAATTTGCGCGTCGATTGGGTGTCACTACAGTTTGGACTGTTTAAGGTCTGACCGAGGCGTCCAGGGATATTCTTATCTTTTCTTTAACCCAATTCCTACGAGTGAAAGAAAAATTTCTGTTGATTGTGCCACAAAATTTGACTTCACGGCGAATAGTTTCATCATTTTTCTTGTGTCCTGGTACCCACATCGAAATGACACCATTCCTGCTCGTCTGGTTGGTGAGACTTCCAAAGCATTCGTAGGTCAACTTGGTCTCATGTGACTTTAAGTTTTGAGCCTTTATCACTATGTGGCTATCGAATAGTATATATAGATTCTTTTACTCTGCTTGATCAAGCTCATCTCTCATGTGAGGTAAAACCCTAGGCCTTGACCTCATACAATAAAACTCTTCAATGTTCATCATCCACATGAATCTGTTGCAAGAGTGATAACCATGATAAACTATGATTTCACATAAATACCTTTCAGCATATTAAATTGCCGATTAATGCCGTATAATAAGCTTGTTCTATTTCGGAAACTATAAGTGAAAACCACTCGACAGATGGTTTTCTACAAAATTGCCCGGTCATTTAACAATTAAGACAAATTCGTATGTCTTGGTGTTAATTACACACCTCTTAACCGTATCGTGAAGTCAAAACAAAGCTCCAATAACCGTTTAGCCGGACAATCAATTTAAAACGTGAAAATTTCTCAAATTATGAACGTGCTTCGTGTTGGACCCACGAGACGAGGATGGATGGACGATGGCCTAGAAATGAATCTGACCACATACATACATGCACATCACATTGTATCTTTGTGCAATCTTAGTAATAATTTTGGTAGGAGCTTAAAACTCTATGCAGCATCGTTTATTATTGGACACGCAGAACACGTCCATTTATAGTTATAAAAGAAGGTGATTTGACACAATTTGTTTCGAAGCGATTAGGTTAAAAGCCCTCACACGCCAAAAGTAGACCGAAGAACATTTTCAAAATGGGAAAAGATAATCTTTCCTTGTTGTTTCTGTTCTTCGTTTAGATACGCTGGATGTTTATTTTTTTTGTGCAGAAGAGGTCCGCACCTACGGCTTCGAAATCTGTCCTAAATTGATTGGTAGGTACTCTTGATGGATGTTTCTTTAGAGGTGAATCGAACATCGCCCATAAGTGAATAAATCTTGTTTTAGTGCCAAAGACACCAACAGATACTTTTGCTGTATCGGCGAAAGAGATGACATGGAACCGGTTCCTGTGTTCCATCCATTCGAATCGCCAATAATTGTTTTTTGAGATTACTCGCGTCTGCAAGACTCCAAAGGTTTCACATGTGGCGAAGAAGTTAATATAAAATCAAATAAATATTTTTGAATAAAATTTCTCTTGGATGTGGGCAAGATATTTATTTAGATAGGTGAACGAGCGGAGCCTATACTTACGGGTAATATAAGTATATGTATATATTTTCGCTAGTCCAAAGAGGAGTCTTCTCAAGGGGTGTCGAGTCATCGGTTTTTTTTTATGATGAATCATATAAGTCGCTCGCGGAAAGAATCTTATTGCCAAGTATGTATGTGCAAGGAATTACGAATGTGTGGTTCTTTGAGTACGAACTACCCAGACGAGTGAATCAGGTAACTTAATGCTTTGCTGAATCGGTTGGAAATTCACCTTGAGGTCGGTTAGACGTGACATGACGACAACTGCCACGGCTACGAGTCCGATTGCGTTCATATGGGACGTGAAACAAGTTATCATCGTCCAAGACTCAACTCCTATGTAAGATGCTCTTGGTTGGGTTGGGGCATTTTTTTTCGTTCAAGGTGTGCTTCTAATTGCAAGATGTGCTCATTCAGAAGTTGATATGTGCATGCTATGACGTAATACCGCGGTATTTAACATGTCATGCGAAGTGTTAATCAAAAAATCGGACTCCTATAACTGTATGCTAGTTGAACTGGTTGTATGGCCATTTATGGCAAGTGGTATTTTTGGAAAGACTTGTCTCTAAATCATTGGATGGACTTCAAGTCCACCACCTGTAGAATATGCCAGTCAGAGTAAATAATAGCTTTATGACCAAGATGTTGGCGTTTATAAATAAATCGTTTGATGTTTCACAAGGCAATGTGCACATCTATGATTGTGATTCTTGTAAAATACGTTTTTTCTTCTTCGATAAGATAAAACCTTTGAATACAAATTCCTTCTAGTTTCTGATCTTAATATGCATTGAAAATTATAATATTCTATAAGAATGCAGGTGATCTGCTTCCACATGTTAAACAGGCATATCTTTTTAAAGGAGGTAAAAACGTTGATTTGATGCTATCAGTAATTGGCAACACTTCAGCCTTCACTCATCAGATAGAAAATTATACTTATCAGCCATGACCCAAACATTTGGCTAGCCTCTATATACTATCACGTTTTCTTGATTGTTTTGATTTCTGATAAAGTTCGACAATCGACAGAACTAGCGAACGTCAAGTGCTAGTCGTAAGTATTGAATGTATGCATTGAAAACCGAACTTTTACAACAGATGGCGCCACTAACACATGCGCTGTAACACTCCAATGACATATATGTCATTTTGAAGTACCATCAGTCAGCTGTCACAGCTACAAAGACAATTTGCTAACATTGTGTGCGCATAAGTTTTTTTTTACCCTCATGGAAAACTTTGAAAATTGACGCAAAACAGCATTTACGGGAAGTATTGATGGGATACTTTTTTTTCCAAGAAACCTTTTGCCGAAAGTCATCCTTTGCTGGTGGATGTTTATGGCGACGATGCTCTATCTATAACACAGTGTTTTGTGTGGTTTAAACGCTTCGAAAATGGCGATTTCGTTATCAAGGACAAAGAGCGCCCTGGTCATGTAAATTCATTAATTAATTAAAATAAAGCATTATTTTTATACAAAACAGTTCGATTTTCAATGTATACACTCAATATAAAGGAATTAATCTATTCACACAAGTGGCGAATAGTTTCCTAAAATAAGTCGAACACTTACTAGTGCGATTCTGTTATGACTGGATAGATGCACTCATGTCCATGTCCTGGATTAGGTCTTACGTTTCCTGGTGTTTCACGTGGAGGTCTACTCATGGGGGTTTATCTCAATGCCCGTCTCAGGACATGGGTGTACTAAAACGCGACTTCGTGAAGAAGTTTATCCTGATTTTCAAGTAATCGATCCCATTCATTATTATTGGTCGAAACGAAGCCTATCTCTGCTGATGTTTGGATCACGCACTACTGTTAATACCTAATAAAAAGATGACTCGTAAAAGTTGAAGGGATTCTTCAAAAAATTTGTGAGTTTCCAGCTGTATGTAAGTAATCCTCCTCGCGATGTATGCACTAAACCACTTAGAAGGGCGCTGACCGAACCCAGTAAAAGTTGTCTTCTAAAACACTGGCGCTCATAGTACCAGGAATCATCTCCTGGTATAAGACTCACGATACTAATGAAAAAGGACTTCCGCGTTGCCACCTCGATTGCTGGTCGATTATCAAGCTCAGGATAATTATATTGTGTTAAGCTACATTCCTCAAACGCCACAGCCAGGTTTGAACTCTACTATGTTTAGAGTTTTTTTGCAGTATTAGTGACTCACCCTGAGTATGATTTTATTGATTTATTAAAAAAAAATCAAAATCTTGCCTACAAATCATCTTGAAATTAGTTGTATACATTGTTCTTTACGCTGGCTTTAGACACTTTGCGAGTTTGCAGCGAACACAATTGTATCAAGCTCAACGGATACAGTTCCAAAATAAGATCAGGATCCTCGGGTTTAATGCGGATACCTACCTCGAAGGGTTTAACTTTAAAATATTTGCGTTTGGAAAAGTTTTACTTAAAATAGACTTTGTCTAGTTGTGCTTTCTTTCTTGCGGAAACGCAGCCTTTTGAGAAGTGAGAGTTTGGGTGTTCATCTGACAATGTCATCTTGACGAATTGTCAGTATCAATTTTATTAAATACCTTTCCTGCAGTGACCCTGCGCAATTATATCTGCCCAAACTCAAGAATTCAATGATACCTACGACATCCATCATGGTTTCCTCGTGATCAATTAATAGTATACCTTTTGGTTTCGAAGTTACGATTGCTCCCGGTGTTGGGACGAGCGCTATCTAACAATTCTTATATCTTAAAAATACTATAAATTTTGTTACTCTCTCACGTAAAGACGCGCTTCATTGAAGTGGTTTGGATATCGACAAATATAGAAACTTATTGTGAGTGCGTATTGCTCCCCGTGGTAATTTGCTCTAGTCTTGAGTAGCTTTTCCCTCAGTTGAAAATTATTCAAGGCTTTTTTTATCTTGAATAGTTGCAACGAGTGGCGAACCTACCAGCATTTTCGATTATTCTTTTTATAGAAAAATTCCTCAAAAACTAGTAATTTTTCCACATAATGTACATATGTATGTACATAGATAAATTGCCCATTAGTGCTTATCTCCAAAACTTGAATCGTCCATCTTCGAGAATGGACGTTAATTAACGGAAAAGTACCTCTCAAAGCCGACAACACTATGCTCGAAAAGGCAATTATATGAAAGAAGTAAACAAAAACATGTTACCACATCATCCCACTTGCATTGAATAATTCATTCATCCACGGCCAATTCTAAGTTGAAATCCAGAATGCGAGTTTGCGAACTTGGACTGCTCAAACGTTGACTCATGTGGCCGGCATTATTTAAATATTATTACTTATTTGTCACCATTATAGAAGGACGTGTGCACATATCACACCATCTTGTTGTCGTTCCCGTATGCAAATAAGGTATATTTACTGGCTTCGTTAACTTCACTCATCAGAAGATCGAGGGCAAACGACAGAAAAACCAGGTGTAGAAGAGTCATTCATATAGAAATCTGTTAGCGTTAGACGTAAGTCATCAGCAAAAAACTAGGCGTCCCCTGGCTTATCAAGAATTATTCTAAGCAAATGTGTGACTTTGGAATGGATTCCCGGGATTTTATGAAATGTTTACATGCATTTAGTAAGATTTTCCCTACTGAATGTTTAAATGACTAATATTTACAGAGAATTTCATTCATTGCTAGCCAGAATGTAGCCATCGTTTACTTGCTTGATAGCGGACGTATCATTTTCGTGGAGTATAGATCCAAGGCGTCTTATCAAGATGGGCTACTTCGAAAAGAAACAGTCTCAGATCCTATGTACAAAAATACATTTTTTCTGTTTAAACATCCAAGTGCAATGTTCTGCAACAGATAAGCATAAATCAAACACGACGGGATTGTGCAATTTTATTTGGTAAATATTTTTTGTCGGGTCATTTACATTTTAGACTATTTCGATATATGTGTTTTATATAAAAAGAATAAATACTACCAGGTTTTTCCTCTAAGGAAATGAATTACGGAATGGTTTGAAGATAGTGTAAAAGACCTGACGGAAATGCTAAAGTACGACCATCGCGTTCATTCCGATGCCAGGACGACCATCGCTAGCTACACAGTTGCCGGAATGTTTGTTGCCTCGTCCTGGAGTGAACGTCCTGAAAGTCTTTAAGACCTATTGTCTATACAAAATTCACTACAATAGATACAATGCAACCTATTACATCAAATAAGATGGAACCAAGTCTAATTTGAACTGAATTTTTGATGCATACAACAGGCAACAATGAACTCTATTTTTTCCGAAAGTACACAGAAATTTCTATAGTAACATAATAAAAACTGTGTTGAAATAAAATAACTGCTAATTTATTTTATTTAAGACAAATAAAAATCACAACTTACTTTGCTATCTCTAAAATATCTTCAAACTTATCTTTATCGTTGGGAATTTTCATAATCAGCTAATTGATTCACATTTCAATTTTACCGAATGACCTCAACCGTGATGGCATTGATGAATGCTGCTGCGCTTTCTTGTGTGAAGCACCAGCAAAATTTAATTACAATTTAGGTCAAAATGAAGGTTGATACATCGGCACGGTGTGAAGAAGATGTTAATCGTAAATGAGTATGCATTCAAAATTTCTAGGACTTTTCATGATTGTTTGACCCACCGAAAGATTAGTTAATGAATTCAAATAAAGCTAATTTTAGACACTTGAGTATTTGATATTAGAAATTTTATGGATTCATTGAAGAAGTGGTTACTTTAGTAATGAAATACTGTCTGAAATTGGTTAGGAATGCCATTTCCAATATAGATATGAGAATATTTTAGATTGACATTTGATAATCATGCGTAAATAGTGAGTGACTATGATGGCTTCCTTAAAAATTCGTCTCGTTTTGCTATCCCTGTCAAAATATCGAATAAAAAAAAGCCAGAATCAATCATCATAAAGACTCGAAGCTGTACCGTGTAGGTTTCTCTACTATTTCCTTCCTATCTTAATTGATTGATTTTATTTGTTATCCTGGATGTTGTATCATATAAAATTTTCTGTCTTCCTAATATATTATGTACAGCAAAAGGGATTTTTTTCTCCGGTAAACACACATTCTCATGCATATACACCTGTTTTCTGTGGAGTTAAGGTCGAGAGATTGACCTGGCCAGTCCATAACTTCTATCCTACTGATCGAAAACCAAGTCTTGGCTAAGCGACTGGTGTGTTTAGGGTCGTTATCTTGCATAAGGACCCATTTCATGGGCATATCTTCTTTCGCAAAAGGTAACAGGTTCCAATATGTCTACGAAAATTTTGGCGCCCAACGTGGGTTTGATCCAAAATATGGGGCCAGGGCCGTAAAATGAAAACGAGCTCCAAACATTGATTTTTGCTCCTCCATGCTTAACTGTCTTCGTGGTATATCGTGAATTATGAGAAGCATTTATGTATTGGCACCTTCCCGGACAGCCAAATAATACAACTTTTGATTCATCAGTCCATAGGATATTCCTCCATTTGGAAGCAGGTCAGTCCTTATGGTCTCGTGCAAATTTTAACCTGTCTCGAACGTGTCTTTCTTTTAGTAATGGTGTTATCCTCGGACTTCTACCTTTTAATTTGGCATTAATAAGGGTTCTTCTGATTGTACAAGTGTTGACATCCAACTTGGGTTCCTGTTTTATACTCGTTGATGTCAAAAAAACGGTCTTTTCGTACATCTCAAGTACTGAGTTCCTTTTTTCTTCCATGAGTTGCAGGCTTTTCCATCCACTTTTTTGCATTCGAAACCATTTTACTAGAGCAGTCAATTGTTTCTTCAATAAAGCATTTTTTTAAATCTCTTTTTTCGCCACTGCAATCTTTAGAGCGGCCCATTGCTACTAAATGGTCTATTTTATACTAAAAATAACAAAACTTCTAAAAGCTGTCACCCTTTTTTGCTCTTATCGTACCTGCAAAATTGAAACAAACTTTTTTTTCCCGAAAACGAGTTTAATTTACCTCCGCTGCTATTATTTTGCACATTCAAATGGCATCTTGTCTCCGAAAATTAGATGTTTCTCCCGATCTTTGCTGACGTTTCAACAAAATGGTTATGTAAAACATCTGACAAATTATTTTCATCGATCATAAACAGATGACTCTGGTATGCGATGTGTACCTAAGTGCTCAACATAACATTTTTCTGACCCATTACGTGGGTGACCCAGAAAATCGTAAATTAATTGTGACATTCTAGGTAGCCCGTTTATTTACGATCAACTGAAAAATGATCACTAGTTTGCAAATTGCAAAAACTTCTTAAAAAAATCGATCAAAGTATTTTTTTGTAGCGCTTATGCTCAAAACAAAATGTCGTGTAACCAAGCGCTTAAAAATGCTCATTTCTAGTGGGATTGTGACGTCAGAGAGTTCTCTTTTCTATGCGATTTCAACTGAAAAAAATTGTAGTAGGTTGCTTTGATAAAGCTCGATGGCAACTTTGAGTTTGTCGGGAGTGATTGGAATCTTCAACAGCGGTCGTCAAATCTCAATCAGGATTAAGGTTAAAAGTCCAGTTTACGACCGCAAAGCAAGAATATTTATTGCACAAGACCTGATACCACCATGTGATCCACTCAGCTAACGTTTTGCCGCCATTCTTGTAACCTCCAAAAGGTATATGGCAAAGTATTAATTATTTTCCACCATCAATATAGCCGGCATGCTGGCATTCATCGACAAACGTGTTTCTTTTCCACGTCGTTAACATCCACTGCCGATGGTTACACGCTCAATATAGCATCCATTGTATGCAATTAACGATTTTAGTCACACACGTTTCCAAACAATTAACCATCTTGCCTATCTGTCTGCCATATCTATTTTCAGTTATAAGTTTCCGTCGAAGTGAGTGCCACTTCTGAACAATTTGGCATGCGCTATCAGCCCAATAGCTGATTTGCATAATCCTAGTTCGAGGTGAACGTTCCCGAGGTGTCGTCCATAAGAAGTTTGGTACGAAACGGACGATAGCTCTGTTGGAGGGGCTCGCAAATATCAATCTGAATCCACCATGGTGAAGGAATGGCGTAATCCATTGTGAAAAGCACTATCATCTCTATAAGGTGTCTTTTTACGTTTTCGATGCAAATCGAAGTATGTAGACGACTAAGCAGCTAGGTGGACTCGCTTGCCTTCTCGTCTGGTCGGAGTCATTTTCTGCACAACTTACCACCATTACAAACCATGCTCACAACTTGATATTTCAACTTGGAAGTCACTGAACCACGTTCATAAAAAAAGACACAACTGGCAAAAAAATGTTACCTCGTCCACGATTATGATCCGTGCAGAAATTCAAGTGGAAAGGTCAAAATTATTTTGAAAATTTTTCTAGCCCTCAATGACGACGAAGGCAATTTGGAGATTTTGCAATTTTGAAAGTATTTAGAGCAGAACTTTGCGCTGCATTTGTGGTGAAGCAACTACTGTTATTTGGGTGAATAGTTATCGGATCGAAGTTTGAGAAATTTCAAATGAGATACAAAAAAAAAGTATCTAAATTAGAGCTGTTGCAACATGGTTTCACACATTGTGGCCAATGAATAGTCTATAAATTATGTAACAGTTCGTTCGGTGGCAATGGCAAGGTAAATGATTCGTTGTTGATTTCCACCTTTATGATGGAGGTCTTAATTTGTTTTTGATTTGAATTTGTTAGGCATTATTATGTGTGGTGATGATAGGAAAATTAGAGTTAATATTTAAATACGAGAGCCATTCAATAAGTAACAAGACAAATTGACGTAGGTCAAAAACTGTTTCATAATACAATACGAGACTTTTAGGATTTCATGTTGGCACCCTTGTTATTACTTCTGATCAGCTGTTTGGTAAGATTTTGTAAACATAACCTATAATTCAGTCAAGTCCAATTGAGAACTGCACCACGAGAGAACAACGTGATGTGATTAGATTTTTAGTAGCAGAAGGTGTTAAAAGTAGTGAGATCCATGCAGTTAAAAGTGTATGGGAACAATTGTTTAAACCGTTCCAACATTTACAGGTGAATGGAACAGTTTAAATGTGAACGCGAAAGTGTTGGAGATGGGCAGCGAACTGGACGACTGATGCTTACATTTTTTTGGGACTCGCAAGGCTCTATATTCTGGGATTTTCTGAAAGACCAACGATTAATCAACAGCCAATATTACTGTGACATGCTGGAAAACAAAGTAAATCCTGCCATTCGCACTAAACGTCGTGCACTTTTGACAAAAGGTGTGATTTTGCTTCATGAAAATGCACCGCCGCATACGGCACAGAATGCATTCGAAAACGGGGCTGGGAGATTTTTCCACACCCTCTTTATAGCCCAGATCTTGCTCCATCAGATATCTATAGTATATGTTTGGTCCTCTTTAGGAGGCGCTACGTGGCAAAAAAATTGACTCTAATGAAGAAGCCAAGATTCACGTGCGTGTAAACTTGGCTCCAACAACTACCAAAAGAATTTAATGCCAGTGGCATAAGAAAGTTAGAGGAACAATGAGACAAGTGTATAAGTGTTGGGGTGGATTATTTTGAAAGGTAGCCAAAATTTTGTGCTGATTGAATAAACGGTTTTTAAACTTCAAAAATTTGTCTCTTTACTCTCGTAAATATCCTCTAAGAATCATCTGGTTAAGGTCATTTCTATCTGTGACACAATATACTTCATAAAGAGGTACAATTACATACCGAATTATGACCTAATTAAGATGTGATACTCTTGTAATTCATATTCGTTTATCAAACTTCCCATGAAGTAGCTTCTAATTCATCGTCGTTTTTTCATTATGAACCAAATTTCCAACAATGACGATGATGCCCTATTCCAATCTTTATAATGAAGTCACTAGTGTGTCATTAGTTTTGAATTTACATCATTAATAATCACGAGTAAGTGCATTCAACTTTTTAATTTTTTGAACTGACCTGTTGCCTTTATTGTTTTAAGAAAAAACTCTTTCGATCTGCCAAATCTCATTGCTAATTTTATCTAGTGTTGAAGCCACAACAATCCGATGCGAAAATCTCGAACATACAAACAAATTCTTAATAATAACCACAATAACAATCTCTTTTATTTACCCGAACGTCTAAATACGCACTCGTCTGTATGTATTTTCACATAGTATCAGTCCAATTTTCTCCAGCAAGAGCAGCATCAGACCACCAAAAGATACTAAACTCAATAATGGTCAAAGTATAACAAACAAATTTCGTTTGGATAAACTTTTGTTTGTGGCATTTGCGTGCTTGCGTATGTAACATATATGCATATGTAGGCCTGAAATGTTTTGATACGTTGACGCATTTATTATTGGGAAAATCGTTTTTGGATGACTTCCAGCGACGAAAATAATAATCAAAGTATCACTGAACAATAACAAAAAATTACTTGGCCTCGGTCTAGTAAGAAAATAAGAATAGGTATTTGGTTTGTAGCAATTTATATGCTAATCAATTGGGTTTTTAAAATCGAAAGTTGAAGTCTACGCAACTCAAATCACGTTAAATCGCAAGGATGTTTAGTCCTGAGGCGAATCAACCAACGTTGAATGTTGTACCAATGTATTTGTTTCGCTTCTCGAAAACTAGAAGGACCGTAGTTAGGAGCAGGACCGCTTATGTAGCTCGGTGGGTATGCGGCCGCGGTTTATTTTTCCCCGGTTTTGTCCAATCTGATAACGTGCGATGTAACATTAATGCTGATTGAATCTCGATAAATGATCGTTTTAGCCCGGATTCTGAGATATCTTGAATCATTCGAGGCAACATCTTCTACTGACATCCCTTTTCCACATGCAGATCGACTTAAACTTCGCGATTGAAGGCCATCCCGAAGGCGAAAACTATTCTTCCCTCCTTATACTATAATCCACACGGTCGTTGGACGATCGTCGTCAATGGGCCCGCCAGGCATTGCTGGTGCCGCTTGGGCCCACCCTACCATGGCCTGTTACATGCGTAGCACATCAATAATCTCTCTTTTTGGCCGTCTCTCTAGTGCGCAATGCAAGATATTAAAGAAAATTTCAGAAACGCATCTGAGAGATCGAATTTTTTTAAAGTCTTTCAAATAGGTTGCAGTGAGACCAAGATCAAAATAAATCTGTTTTATTGCCAGTCTTGTAATAATATGCGCAACTTCCATCGAAATATGCTACGCCATTATATGTTGATAGCTACGGCGAGCAGCCTTGGATTCCTCAACAACGATGGACATCATCTGATTTTCAATTGAAGATATGACTCAAATTGTGAATAAAGGAAAGAATTACTCATGGCTGAAAATTATCTCTTTTCTTGCGTATTTTTGTTGTCAAAATATTTTAAACGTTCCCTGAAAATGGACCAAGTCATAGGTAGCATTCTGTTGCATAACATTCTGTACATGCTCCCGAATCCTATTTGAATCATGCCAGTCATAAAATATATATTTATCATTGCGAGTCTTTGGACTAAATCTTACTCAACTGCCGAAGTGGTGTTTTCAAAAACACTAAAAGTATCTTAAAGATCTACAAAAGCATCTAAAAATATTTTCGATCGGTATCCAAAAGTTGCGACCGACATTCATGTATATTATTTATGACTTCGAATCGAAGGCATTGCTTCATAATGCATATGCGACACTAAAAAAAGAATTAATCATGCTGTCGTTGCATCTGATTGAAATGCGTTACTATGAAAGCTAAGCCAATAGAAGGAAACGACAGTGCAACAAGACGAATCGGTTAGGCGGTCTGTCAGCTCATCAAATATCAGACAGACCGTTGGCGTCGTGTCGGCTAGCGCTAAATTGCATGCGATTGAATCCACCCACACTCCTCGAATTACCAGATTGGCGTACGCGTGCGGCCTACTATCTAAAAATAGGCTACGCACATCATAAATGGTTCAAGAACTGGATTCAGATAAATCCCAGTGTATGGACGAAACAATGTAGCTGTTAATTTTGCATTCTGGATGGATTCCGGCTACTTATTATTGTACGCTACATGATTTCAATTCTGGAGGAGCTGGAGGATGTTTTATTTCATTCTAATTAAGAAAATCTAGTGCTAGTGCTCGATTCTTCTTGTCGAGATCTAAAAGCATGCTTGAAGAAATGAGGTCGTTCTAGCTTTTCACACACAAAAAAACGAATTATAGATTGAATTATCAAAAGAAATCGATAGCGAAAATATCCATCAAATCCTTATCATGAATACTAGGACTAATATTTTCTACGTTGCTCTAGTTGCTTTCCCCGCAGACTTTCTTTATTTTGGCAGTACGAGGCCCACCCGAGAGAAAAAAAATTATCTTCCATTCTCTCTGGATCGTGAGTCTTCCGCTGACCTCGCCAGATATGAATGTTGCTGTCTAGATGCACTCTCTCGTCCCACGACATGCACATGCGCTGACGAATAATATGCGTGGTTAGGCGCTTCAATAATTGCTTATTGTCGGCTTCTATTAGTTCCTGTAAATGCAACTTGCAAAAGTAGATAAAGTTGTCGTCCTCGGGGTTATTTTGGACCAGAAACTGTGCATTGTCCTACATTACGACAATCAACGAGCTAAAGCTGACAAACAGCTCGGATTTATTGAGAGATGCGCCAAATCTGTTAGAGGGCACGCTATAAACATATTCCGTATTTTTTCGGAAGCCCTGTATGTAGCTTATACACCTTCCTTATTCGACCACTATTAGAATACTAATGTATTGACTGGAATCCGATTTTTGAGACGTACAGTAACAGATTTTAATTAGTTCAAAAACTATTTCTTGTTTTTGCCCTTCATCCGCAACTGCGCACAGCACTATTCAATTCATCCAATTTACATACAATTCATGCCTGTTGTATTATTTATAGCAATCATTATTACCTAAATAATTCAATGCAAGTGAATTGTATAATGTTCTTTATCTTTATAGCCTAAAATACTACATCTGGAAACTTTAGAATGTTGTGTAATCCACGCAAAGCGTGTTACTTATTAGTCCCTATTAAATATCAAATAAATTAAACCTAAAGTTCGCTAAAATTCGCCTTGAAAAATCACTGTCGTCCTCTTTAAAATTTAATATGCAATTTAATCAATTCAAGTGACTAATAGTAAACATCCATTAAAGTCTTCAGAAGCAAATGCAATTAATATCTATCTATAGTTACTCTATCCCAACAATGGATAGGCCCACTAAGAGTTAAGCTCTTAGCAAACTATTGCAGCTTTCTAGGCATTATAGAGTGCCAAGAAGCTTCGCCATCCCCATCAATCAATGTTTGCACATTATTTTCAATGAAGCTTTATTTTTGGCCCCGAGTATCTTTTCTTATTCACACTTTATATAGATGAACAGCTATTCGTCCAAAGAGTACCTACGCCTGCGAGTCACTAAATATTTGATATTTACGCCTTGGAAACATTTTAGTTTATTTACTATCTCGTTTAAGTAAATATTTGGGGATGGTTTGGAAGGTGAAGTTCAACATAAATAAATAATTTACAAATGACTGTACGACGGGGTTTGTAAATCTTGGATGAGATACATAAATTATGACCGCTAATACGGCATCTGGATATATGTGACAAATTTAAATACACCCTTCATTGGTTTAAGACCATTGAAAAAGGGTAAAACTGGTCAGAAAGATAAGAATTAATGTCGATTCACAGATACCAGAACCGTGCGTTTTGTGGAAGACGCTATCATAGTGATCTGTTATTAAACTCAATCAAATGATATATTGGTCTGTATTATGTTTATTAATGAAAAACGCCCTCCATTGAAAAGGAAAAAGATCCTCTTTTATCAAGACAATGCACGAGTGCACATTGGCGCCATTTCGATGGCCAAAATTGTGGAACTAAGGTTCGAATTATTGCAACATTCACCGGATTTGGCGCCAGTCAAGTCAGAGTAAGGTAATCCCTGAAATGGTCACGAGCTCCTTGCTAATGGCTGGTTACTACCATCGACGTTTATTGCATATCCAGCGGACACCCCACCTAAGTTACGCTTCGGTTTTCTCAGTTTTATCATAACCAGAACCAAATTGAGAGAAATTTTTAGTTTTATTATTTATATATTTAATATTAAATAAATAATTTTAATAACTACATGCAATGGTCCTTGCATAATTGATTTATGTAATACAATTGAATTATTCATTAGAAATAAGTTCAACTAAAATGCATATGAAATAGTCTAGTTTTCCACCAAAATAATTATGAATTTGTTTTCCTTTCAGGTATGTTGATGGCTCTTTAATAAATCACCAAAAAATTTGGCAAAAGCAAGAATTTTTAAGTCAATTAACAATTGATTTTTTAAATTAATTTGCAAATAGGTATTTATTTCATATTCCACATAAAAAGCGATCAATAACGATCTAAATTTATTTACCGATAGCAGCAAGTGCAACTATGCAAATAAATTGAAATTGGATTTACACCGTTGACCTTAATTACAACATTTTTAAATTCTAGTTTAATTATTGCACTTATTTTTCAAGAAGCTCCATCATACATTTAAATGCATAATATTTGCATCAACTATTTATTTGCTACTGTTTTGTCCGTCTTTTATGATAATGTTTTGTGTTCGTTCACCAGTTGCACATATTCGAAATGATAACGCACAAAATTATCTGTGAAATTTCTTACTTACTTACTTGCGCAAACACTACAAGTCGTGCACTTTCCAATAGCAACTAGTGAATTCAGAATAAGTGCAATATTAATACACTGAACAGAAATTGCTTGTCATCATTGAAATTTGATAGTAAAGTTCCGTTCGTTAATTTTATTGACACAAGTATTTAAGAATTTTTAATTATTAATTTTGTTTCACCTGCAAAAACAGCAACAACTTTCTGTGCATGATAAGGGAAAGTCTTCCTTTTAGTCAAATATTTTTTTAAACAAAATCCAAGTTCTGGGTTTGCAAAAAAATGCTTTGCTTTGTTTTCTAAGAAACAAACAAGCACAGTGTAACTATTAAAAGTTTAAAATGGAAATCACTTATCGTCATCAAAAGATTAAACCTTCCCCACCAAGATTATCTGTAAATTCTTTCATCATGCGTTACCAAGCTAACACGAAACATTACTACGCGTACGTTTCGTTTTGCGCGTACGTTTCGTTTTCCGCTGCCTCAACAATTTTCTATATGTATATTATCGTAGTTTCTTAATTTCCTCCATTAAAACTTCACTTCAGGACTCCTTGATCGATAGGATGCCCTTATTTTGACTACCTCCAATACAACTTTAGCATTCCCAAGAGGCTACGAAATATCTTCAACAATCAACATGCCCAGTCAAAATTCGACAATCTTGAATGATTTTATTCACTGCACTAGAGAATATAAAGGCTCCCATCATTGTTTCAATCATGGGGTCAACTCTCCCCTTTACTTGATCATTAAACTTTGCTAATTAGTCATCATGAATGATGCACCTACCCTATATGGAACCCTAGCCTCCTGAAGATGTAGACACTGCTGCAGCTATCCTTGTCCAACGATCACATCCTAAAGTTTGCGGTTTTCTATCTGCGTCCACACTATGGTTAGCCATCCTTGAATACGTGAGCGCTTCCAGCTCACTTCCAAAGAAGTGCCGCTAGTGGATTTTCCTAAGGGAAGCACTTCTCATTTTTCGCCGACATGTCCCAAGGTATAAAGAAAGATGTGTGAATTTTAAGGCTGCACCGTGTTTTATATACATCTAACATATTATTTCTTACTCACTTGTGAAAAAAAGTCCTTATGTAAAAAAACACCTTCAAAAACAACGAAATGGAACCTTAAATTATCATACGCTCTCCTACCACGCTAACAAACCTGGGAAAAAAGTTATGTCCTTTAACTCGAGGCACTCAAAATTAAATTTGTATCGACCCTGGACAAGTCAATTTTTCGTTTCACTCTGAATGTTCATTTTTTGTCGTTATTTTCAAAGAATTCTGACCCAGAAATGTGACTTCCATGTGCATTTTTTTCAAAGGAATTCTTAAAGAATAAATAAAATCCTTATTTAAAAATTGTCTTTATATTTTTATATCCAAACTATCACCCGTCTTAATATGATGTCGTAAAATTGAGATTACCACCACTTCCTTGTGATTTATTGGTGCAGAATAAACGCAAAACTTATTGCACGCTTCTGATGGTTGACTATGATATTTACTTCCGCCTTAAACATAGCTTGCACCAGTGTATTCCTGAATTCTATTCGTAGTTATTGTCTTTTTTATCATTATCACTATCGCCGTCAACGACACAACGACAATAAAAGCAACAACTGATATTCCAGACAATGTGGGACAACTCGGCAACATTTTTTTCGCAATTCTCTCCTCTTCCGAAAATAAAAAAAAAATGTTAATGAAATTGTAGTATTTGTTGATGCCCTCCTGGTCCCGGGCCGGTTTGGTCGTATTGCTTCACAACCACTAAGCGAAAAATATATTTTTCTGCCGGCAATTGGGATCATATCAGAAGCAGAATCAATTCGGTGATTCCGCAACAGCGGGAATTCTATCGTCCGCTATACATTCGCGTTCGAAGTTCATGCGAGTGCGGACCATCTCCCTAGAAAAGTGTCGGGGAAAATCTGTGAAAAATTGTCGAAGATTATCTGACGAGAACTACTGTGCTTTTGGTACATTCAAAAAAAATTGTGGTTATCCTTCGAACAATATTCCATTTCATTTCTACCCTCCGAAAAATCTCTTGGATGGAAAAATATATCAGGAAAATATTTTTAACATACGATAATCAAGTGGTGTGATATCGCTGAGTATGGATCCGGTGTGATTCGAAAAAACAAGTGGGTGAAAACTTCAGTGCTATTTTGAGAAGTGCTAAAATTATTGCGTACGTATTGCACCCGGAAAAATCCTGTGAAATGGCGCCGTAAGTAATTTTTTTACTAAGAACGATTGTGTTTATAAATTAAATAATTATAACCAATTTCTATCGACCTCTTCTTGTTACAAAAACATCGAAACGTCGAGATAAAATTGTGGTTTTAAAAGAAAATTTTGTTAATTGCTAGTTAAAGTTCGTTCACCTATTTTGAACAATGCAATAAATCAAGGCTCCTTCCTGTCTCATTATCTTTGTTTAATCTATGTCATTGATTACATTTAAACAGTTGAAATGCTACGAAATAAGGATTATATTCACCCAACAGAGTTATTCACTTGAAATTCATATAAATCTTTATCTGATTGCCATATGTTTAAATTATAGCTCTTCAGTTTACCATACCATCTTGATAATTATAGTAAACATTGAATTCATCTCATTTTCTTGAGATGAAATGATCTCAAACTATTAAAAAGGAAGAAGATAAAATACAATCGATTGATCCAGTGAAAGTCAGCAAGCGAATGGACAACAAAAAGAATTATTCATGACATGGACTGGTCTTGACGACAGAATCGTCACTTCATTTTGGGTTAGGTAGCCTTAACATCCAGGTGTTTCAATTTTCCATAAAATGTTACAATAGAATATTCTCTGATGTCTCTTCTTTTATTTGGCAGAGTCAGCTCAACTCATCGTTCAGCACTTTTTCATCCTTTGAAGATGGTTGATGTACGATCGCCGTCCGCAATCAGAAAAGCTTGTCAAGAGTTCTATAGAACTCATGATATATCATGTTTTGCAAGATTTAAGAGTTCCTTTTGACGAAGAAGATTAGTAACTGCCATTGTCTGAGATGCGGCAGAAATGTTCAGAGATCCTTTGTATTTTCTTTTATTAAATGTTCAAGAACGAAGGCAGAATGCTCGCAAGCTTCACCATAAAATGGTGCGGTATCTAAACATATCGCATCCCGAAAATAACAATGACAAAACTTTAAAAACCTGGCTTTTCAGTATGACAAATTTCACTTCAATCTCCTTGCATCTCATTGTGCCCAGGAATCCAAAAGACGGTTAGTTTGTTCTTTAGGCAAATCCTTCTACCAACTTGTAGGACACTGGGACTGATTCCAGCGATTTTATGACCGTCGGACTATCTACAAAGAATGTAGTGTCTTTACTGAAATTCCATTCTCCTATTGACTTCCTCTACCTCTCGTAAGATTGCTACTAACTCCACCTGCACAACTATGCAGTACTCGAGAAAGTTCAACGATTGACTCAGACCCCAGTATTCGGAAAATATTTCGGTTCCCGCACCTGTCTTCGTTTTCAAGCCGTTCTCCCACTCCTTCTCTTGGGGGTGGTCCCAAAGTTTGTGCCAAAGTCAAAAGTTGGAATAACATTTTGCACGCATACCGTTTCAAACTTGTTTTTAACAATGCATCCGGCAAAACTTGCAGTCAATCAATGCTGAATTAGTTTTTTTTGTTGAGTGGTTGACAAAATTTTAGACCAACCAGATTCCAGAATTAAAAACACTTTCCCTAAAACCTTATTATTTTTCAAATGTTTAATTATAGAGGCCATCCATATATTACGTTACACTTTAAGGGGAAAGGGGTTTTTTGAAAATAGTACTAAGTGTTACATAGAGGTAGGGGACGAGGTCTTGCAAATTATTACGTAACAAAATTTAAAATTAGTTAAAATATTAGATAGATGCATTTTTAATAGTTTGTGATTAAAATATTTAAATGTGTGCGGAGGGTACAATGAATTTGTTACATAACAAGGAGAAGGGGAGGTCTTTGAAAATGTCACTAAGTGTTACATGGCGAAGCTAAAATTCTCTGAAAATTGTGTTACGGAATATATGGATGGCTCCTTACTGTAATTATTTTATTGATTCCAAACAATTAAAAAGACACAAATCGAATCCGTAACAAACAAACCACAATTCCATAAATCGTCACATTCCATTTTCATACGATTGCATAATCAAACGTTTCATGTGATAATTGGCTCAATTATTGAAACAATTTTTCAAATTTATGACCCAATCATAATTCGACAAGTACCTACTTCATATCTCATCATTTTAATCTATAAAATTTACATCTATAAATTTCCCAATACAATTACTGGAAATTAAAAACCGATAAAAAAAATTTGCGGTGCCTTTTGAACGTTAACTTTAACGCGTTCACTTTTTGTTGATCAATTTGATTTATGTATCTTTGAAGATAAAATAAAACCAATTGAAACTACAGATATAAGTAAAGTACATCTATCTGAAAAGTATCAACTGTATCGCTCCTATCTGCAAAAACCTATTGAGTGTACATAAGTAGATATATTTCGATATTGTTCATTTCACTTGGAGATAGAATTTCAAATCTGTGAAAGTGTGCATTACAAGCGGCAATTTTAAGTATTTAATGGTTGAAGATCCATCGTAACAATGTTCGATTTTGATTGCTTGAAGTGTTTGCGTAGATAATTGATATCGAAATGATATGATAAGTTTATTATCTTTACGGAACTGTAGCTTCCCCTTTGTATGGGCTTCTCATTGCCCTCCATGCTTGTCTATTTTTTGCTGTACGTGTCCAGGTGATGCCGGCTAGCTTCCGTATGTCGTGTTCCCAGCTAAGTTTCGGACGTCCTCTCGGTCTTTTGATTTCCTTTTGGGTACCACTGCATGATTTTCTTGGTCCATCTATTGTCTGATATCCTCGCCCATTGCCACTTGAAAGTTCTAATTCTTTTGATCACATCGATTACTTGTGTTTTCCCTTTTATCCAGGTCAATCTTTTTCTGTGTCTCCTTGTGATGCCCAGCATACATCTCTCCATTGCCCTTTTGGCAACCTAGAGCTTCCTTATGATGTTTGTTGTTAGAGTCCATGTCTCAGAGCAATAGATCATAACTGGCAGGATGCATGGATCGAAGGTTTTCTTTTTCAGGTGGCATTTCATTCTTGACTTGAATATTATGGAGTTCTTCCCGAACGCATTCCATGCTAGCTTGATCCTTCTGTTAATTTCCGGTATTAGCGATCCCGAGTTGTGTACTGATTGGCCCCGATACACATACTCGTCTACAACTTTCAGTTCGGTGTTAACTGATAGTTCATCCTGGCTTCTCGTTACGAACTCATTGTACATAACTTCAGTTTTACTAAGGTTCATTTTTAGGCCTGCTATCTCCGAGCAGCGTCTGTAGCTCATGTTGGTTTTGGACGATAAGGACTATATCATCTACGATTCGTAGGTGAGTTAGTCGCTCTCCATCTATGATGAGTCCTTTATTATCCCACTTCAGGTCTCGTAAGATTTCCTCTAAGGTGGCGTTAAACAATCTTGGCGATATGGTATCCCCCAGTCTAATCTCTCTTTGCGTGGGAAATTCCGGCGTGTCATCGAACAATTTAACTTTCGCTTTAGCGTTCTAGGAGATGTTGACCAGTGTTTCTAAATAGAGTTTCTCAATGCCCTGACTGATGAGGCTGGCGTTGTCAGTATTAATACCTGGTTTTGTTGTTGGCTTTCTTACTAATTTGAGCCTTTCTGCCTTTAAATTCAGGGAGAGCTTTGCTCTAGCCAGACGATGGTCGCTTCCTGTCTTGAAGTTGTTAATTATTGATACGTCCCTGACAGTATTCAATCTGTTCGTTAGGATTAGATCAATTTCATTCTTGGTGGTTGCATTTGGAGCTTGCCATGTCCATTTTCTATTTGAGGTTTTCTTGAAGAAGGAGTTCGCTATGTATATGTGATGGTGGTGGGCGAATTGGATCAGTCTTTCTCCTCTTTCGTTTATTGTATCTAATCCGAATTTTCCTATCAATGCTTCGTGATTCTTTCTTCCTCTTCCTGGTTGAAACAATACCTTACCACGCTGTCTCGTTGCGGGTTGGTAAGGGGCAAAGGTTAATGGTGTATGGGATATTATAATTGATAGGATAGGGGTGTGTTTGTTTGGGGGGTCGATAGGAATTACTATCTTCCTATGGACAATCTACCCTAGCTGAATTGACAACCTTTTTTTTATGAAAAAATCCGTGCGTGAGATTTCTGGCGTTCCATCCATTGAGACAGCTAGGGCTGTAAATATATATATATATATATATATATATATATATATATATATATATATATATATATATATGTTATATATGTATGTGTATGAGTGTATTTATGTATGTATAATAAAATGAATAATAGAACGAAAAATCAAGGGAGTTCTCTTGCGGATCACTTTCTCATGCTAGGATTTCCTGAGGTTAGATATGGAAGGCCTAGTCACGCACCCAATGCGACATCTCACATGGCGCTACCGCACACTCTCATCACTTTCAAGAAAAAACTGTTACTCACCATTTTCATTGAATAAAAAAATAGTCATTCACACTCAATTTATATTCCCGAACGATAACATTACTCTGCATTTTCCTTCCCCAAAAAAATACCATCAAACCTCTTACACATCGTGCTGCAATTGCATTTACCATTCTTTATGATTAGAAATCTTAAGAAAATATGTAAATTACATGAACTTGTTATCAATACCACGCATGACATCATTGCCACTCACCCAAAACCAATTCGTATGAAGTGAAACCTATCAAGATTTAGTACAGAAATATGTTTATTTTTATTGTTCATTCAATTATACCAAGTCGACGTCGGTCGGTAATGGTAGGTGATGATTGCAACGATGGCGGCAACGGCAGAAAGCAAATAACTGCCAAAATGTTATTGAATTCAATGTCAGTGCTAGCACGAAACACGTACTCCATAATAAATAGAATGTGACTAATTTAATTCACACATTTATAATCTTTAACATCGTCACATCATCACATCCATGCTAAGCCTCATGAGACCACTGTCTTCCTTTCACGATTATCATCGTTAAATATTTGTTTTGTTTTCTTCTTCCATTTAACACCTGTCATATAATTTTTGGTGATAATTGAATTGCCGCGTTGCAATGACTACCCTCGCCGGTTACGTCGATAAAATGCATTTCAGAAATAAGATACGATTTAAAAAAAAGACCGAACAGATAGCTTGTGAATAATCAATGGCCATAAGGAATTAATGTTCGGTATTACGCTATCTTATTTTATCATTGTGGAAAAGACAATGCGTGTTGGTTACGAATTAGCAATGAGGTCATGCATGATGATGTTGTGAGGGTGCCAAAGATGTTTTTATGGGACGTGATCCCATATTTGAATGGAAAACACGGAAATTGATTTTAAACTTTTGATTTGTTACCTGGCTGTTTCCTTCTAGATCCAAGAACTACACTACGGACTAAATTATTTCATTTTTGAGCTTTTAATATATATTTTGTAAAAAACCTACTTTGAATAAGAAAAACCCTTCAAAAAGTTATAACGATAGTAGATGCGGGACTCCAAGTCAAAAGAAAGACAACAGATTTCAGTTTAACCAGAAATCATAGCAATTATCCTGGCTACACCATTTGCCGATTAAAATAATTTTGGAGGAAAAATCTTGTCATTTTCCTGCGACTGCTATTCAAAAAAAAATGCTGTAACCTTTGTCTGATGTTATATTTTTTAACCGTTCAAAAATCTCTGGCATGAGGGTAATATTGGCCACTCCACCATATTACGGAGGGATGGATCGACGGCGGGGAAAGTAGACCTCACTCCTTTGATTCCTTGCTTCCAGCATAGTTTCAAGTCAATCATCCCTAGCAGAGATGACTGGATCATGGAAAGAAGTAATATACAGGCATCGGTCGACATCTACACTGATGGATCAAAGATGGATGGAAAAGTTGGCTGTGGCGTTTTCTCCGAACAGCTAGTCTTGAAACTATCCTTCCGGCTACCATATCACTGCAGTGGTTTTCAGGCAGAGGTCATTGCAATACACAATGCAGTAGACTGGTTGAGAAATCAGAAAATTTCCATAAGAAATTTCAACACTTTCTCTGACAGTCAAGCTGCTATCCAATCATTATCCAACGTGTATATCTCCTCATCCAAAATTGTAATGGAATGTCGCACACAACTCAAACGCGATGTCGCTTCACTGTGAATTGATTCTTTGCTTGGTGCCGGTTCATAGTGATATACCTGGAAATTGCGAAGCTAATGTCCTAACGAGAGCTGGCACTGAGCTTCAGGATTATACACATTACATTATATGTAACATTGGCCTCCGTTAAGCTAAGTTTCAAGCAGTATTATATAGAGGCTGCAAACAGGGCCTGGCTGCTGAAAGACACCTGCAGGATAACCAGGCAAACTTGGCAGGCACTGAGCTCAAAGCGCACCAAGCAGCTCCTCAACACGAGCCGTGAAACATTAAGTTTCATCATATCCGTACTGACGGGGCATTGTCTCATTGAAGATATGCAGAAAGATTGGGTGTCCCTTTCCACGATTTTTGCCGCAGTTGAAGATCGGAGGAGGAGGAGGAGACACAATCTGGCGGCGTTAATAAGCAGAATTGCCGCATTTGGGGAACGGAGAATTCAGACGAAATCCACGAAACGACATTGCATGACCAAAAAGTGATTGTTTGGGCCGGCGTTTGCGGCAAAACCATCATTGGGTCCTATTTCTACAGAAAAAAACGAGACAGTTGATGGAAACAGATATCGGTAGATGTTGGCCCATTATGTCTGCCCACGAATCCGCGAAAAAGGACTTGACAGTTACTGGTTTCAACAAGACGGTGCGCCATGCCATACTGCAAATCAAACAATTCAGTTTTTGCAACGAAAACTCCCTGGACGCCTGATGTCAACAAGAGGCGATATTGAGTGGCCACCCAGAGATCTTCAGATTTGATCCCTTCGGACTTCTTTCTGTGGGGCTATTTGAAATGCAAAGTATACGCCAGCAAGCCTCAGGCCATGACCGAGCTCAAGGCAAACATTCGTGCGGAAATTATCGCTATAACTCCCCAGATGCTCGAAAATGTAATGGAAAATGCAGCAAAATGGGCACATTTTGTTTTGGCTAACAAAATCGGCCACCTAATTGATGTTGTATTCAAAAAGTAGTGAAAATAAATTGCAAAAGATCAAATTGAATAAAAAAAGTTAGTAAGTCTTTACATACCGACACGAAAGATGGCGCATCCTGTATGTACCTCTAAAAACATCCTATAAAAATAATTCTTAACAGGCAAGAACACATTGTCGGATTATTTGTAAATTGTTTTTAGGTAAAGTTCATAATTTTTTTTAGTTAATTGCTATAAAGTTAATAACTGACATTTGCCGTCGTATCTATTGTAACTTAATTACGATTATAAAAATTGTATCATAAATAATAATCGATTATATAATTCTAGAAGAAATCTTATCAAATTAACACACGTGTACCTATCATACAGGTCTCCATATTTCGAATAAGTCACTTACTAATAATTGCAAGGTGGTGTGGTCGTAAACATAGCACGAAATTAGTTCAATTGCGGATTATACTTATCGAAATGCTAATCTGAATTGTATAGGATTTCAGGTGTTTGTGTAGGAATGACCATTGCTGTACAATAAAACACAATTAATTTAACAGATGGCAATTAACACTAAAAAATCGTGTTTGAAACAATCCTTTTATTATCCATTGATTTTATCGAAAGCCTAACGCTCGCAGGTGTTGGCTTGAATGGTGTATTTGTATTGCTGCAAAGATAAAAAAAATTGAAGTAAAATCACTAAGTGTCGCATCCAGGGGTGGTGTGAAAAACACCTAGCAATATTTTCTTAAGTATTATTGACTTAAAAAATAAATGGGGTTCGATCTTTGGCTTATTTCTTGAAACAATGCCATGATCTTAATGTTTAATTACATATTGGTGGCTAGGAAATATTCTAGGACCTTAACAAAATGATATGAGATCTTCCAAACAATACGCTTGGAAACAAGGAGCTCAATCATTCGATTTATTTCGTATACATTCGAAGGATATTCCACATGGATAGCAAGAGAATTTCTATTGTAATTCGGCTTCTCTCCCATCCAGGAAATTGAATGATATCAGCTCTCAAGTCGGGTTTTATTGATAACTTTTGCAATAATTTTAGTCACCCCCATAAGTGGACATTTCTTTGAAGCCAGATAAAATAATTGTGATTGTACGCTTATCTTTACGTAGATAAGCGAAAAATAAACTGGTTCATATTCAAAGGAATTGATGATGCTTAAGTATTAATAAGTATTTGAGCTGTCGGTCGTCAGTTTTGTTTTGCCGGTTTAAATTGAACGCAATACAGTTAGTGACCATCTAACGACTAGTATCCCTTTAATCTGTCTTTTAACTGCAAAATGGATCCGTAAGTTTAGAATATTGTTATCACGAACTATTTTAACGGGCATAGCTTCTTGAAACGTTTCTAAATGTTCGAAAACTATTTTTCCACGAATTTACTGGAACCTGTCATTTCTTTTGATCCGTTGAATAGCTAAACATGTTGCGATACTTCGACTGCCTAGCTATTTTTTTTAAATATATAAGACGGGAAAATAGAAATGTGACGAATAAAAAATTCAATTTATACGTTCCCATCATGGCTGCAAAATAAAATAGTGTGAACATTGTAAACTTTAAATTTTTTATTATTAAATTATATTTCATTTCCCGAATAAACTCCTTACACAAAACAATGTATGTTTTCAATAATAAAATATTAATATTTACACTTTGTCTTTCTACAGATCCGGAATGGAGAAAGGTCTTCACGAGCGCGACCGTGTTGGTCTGCAAGATTTCATTCTATTAGAAGACTATCAAAGTGAAGATGCATTTGTTGATAATTTAAAGAAACGCTTTCAAGAGGATCTAATATATGTAAGTGCCAATGATTATAGTCCTAATGAATTGTAAATAATTCTTAAATATCTTTCAGACATACATCGGTCAAGTATTGATATCAGTGAATCCGTACAAGGAGTTGCCCATTTATACAGAAGATGATATCAAAGAGTACCGACGAAGACATTTCTTTGAAGCACCACCACATATGTAAGGCAAATATTTGTTTTTGAAAACAGTTGCAATTTTTCTAATGCTTTGTTTTGATTAGATTCGCAATCAGTGACAATGCCTATCGATCGCTTATGGAAGAGAACAGATCACAATGCATCCTGATTTCAGGTAAACAAATCAAACTATATATCTTAAATGCTCTTATAGTTGATAAGAAAGATACAGTCAAGCATTGATGTTCGTTATCTAGTCTAAACATGCTTGAAATTCCGCATTCTCGATTGAAGTTTGCTATTGAATTTATGTAGGTCAGCTTGGAGTGTCATTGGGATAGAGACAAATCGATGAATCCAATTTTATGTTGAGATATTTAAAAAAACCTATCGCACCATCACTGTAAGATTTCATTATCAAATTTACTGGATGTATTTATTCATATAATAAACATTAAAAACCAATACTCTAAACTATAATGTAAATAATCATTAAAAATTTCTTTTCGTTTGAGTATTTAATTTAGACGTATTATAATATTTTCTTGTCCACTCTCATGACTCACAACACATTAATTCTATACTCATTCTTACTTCCCACAGTTTTGATAATGTGGTTAAAACTAAAGATATACATTATCTTATTCTTTCCGCAATGATTGTGCACAAAAAACTTGCTACCACACAAACATTTGGCATTGTTTCAGAATCTATTTCAAAAAATTTACCAATTTTTTTGATCGTCTCCGTGGAAACACAAGAAGCCTCTAGTAAAAGTGACTGTTATGCTATTTTCGATGGTTATTTTCGAACCGAATTCCGTTCTTATCTTTATGCACCCGACAAAAAATTGTAATAAATATATATATGTATGTATAATTGTTGGGTCGATAAAGAATACATATAAACAAGTATACAAGGGAAATGTACGAAAGTGAAACCGCCAGCGAAAAAATGTCGGTTGTGATAATAATAATTCTGCAAATTTGTTCCATCTAATCGAAATATTTTCGTGATCTGATTATCATAATTAAATATTACATATTACCCTATATCACCCGAGTAATGGTTGCAGGAAATATTTTATCATTTTTGAATAGAAAAAAAATCTCTCACCATATTGTTAGTTTAATTATCATCGTTCCCGTCAAGTTATTGTATACGTGACTTTTCGAGCGTACAAATGACACTGTGCTAAATATTCGTGCTGAATAAATCATTAAATGTAAACTGTTGAATGCATTTCTTACACTCGACCAAGAACGTATAGCTATTGCGATATCCACGACGAAATTATTACAAGATTAAAAATGCGATATTCAACGCGATGACAACTCGACTTAAACGCCAGCTTCTTGTCTTGCTTGACGCGCGATAAAGAATTATGTGCCAAGGATTTCTTGGAACCAGAAAAATATCACCGAAATCTGTACGCTTCAAAGTCACTGAACTGTTCAGATCTACACTCGTGAAGTAAGTCCTTAGCACTTTAACTGTAATTGCTACATACTTTTCCGCTATCTATGTATACGTATGCTCAACATATACGCATTTATAACTAGTCGATGGGTTATCTGTTTGATATTTTCTCATGTCGGCACCGAGACAAGGAGAATACTTAGTCTTTAAAGTTATCAGAAGGACGGATAGCACAATCTTTTTTCAAGGGGTTTTCAGGTTTTCGTATGATTTATTTCAAACTGAAGGCTTATGTTTGTGATCGGGATTATATATTATTATATGTCCATCACTGCCTGAAGCTGTCTGCCAAACCTGGAGAGAAGCAAAGATATCTGTTCACCAAAAGGGAAATGATGTAGAATCAGTAGCTTCCGACCTGTTTCCATGCTATCTAATCTTGAAAAGCCATTCGAGAATGTCAGGCTACGTGAGATGCTGCTTCATCACACAGAAGTAGAGATCATTCCCGATCACAATTTCGGTGTTCAGCCAAAGCTGTTGGCCCAACACGCGTTATACACTCTACTGGATGCTGTAGTGACCAGACTGATAGTAGACAACTTCCCCATACCATTATCTCATGTTATGCCTTTGCTTGTAGCCTTGTGGGATAGTATCTTTCGAAGGAATAAGCCAAATTCACTGATAAGCGCATTCGACAGTGAAAAAGCATTTGAATGTGTCTGGTGCTTGATTATTTTACCCAAGCTGTATTCCATGCTTCTCACGATTAGCTATTATGGAGATAACTTTTTCAAGGTATCCAAAAACAACAACGTCTCTGAACTTTACGCGATATTATCAGATTTTCCTCAGTGCACCACGGATGACTCAGATCTAAACACAGATTATGAGATTACTAAGGGCTTCCGCATAACTTACACCGATTTGGTCTATTCTGCTACCAAGTTATCTACGGCGGTAAGTCATTCAAGTCAAAATCATCCCAATTCCTAGAGCGAATCCAGTAGTTGGTCCATTCTAAGAGTTATTAGCTCACTCAGCTCCTTGAAAAAGATTTTTTCGGAGTGCTTATGTTTCCTAACATCTAGAGCTGGACAGAGGGTGCTCTACTAAATCGGCCTACTCTTTGTCGCTGCCGCTTCAATATAGGTCGCTAGCTGGAAGCCCGATTATTTTTGCGATTCTTCGTTGAAGCCCTGTCCATAGCTAACAGATCAAGAGTACGTCTAGTGTCGTATTCAAGCCACATATGTCAAGCAATGTGGCATGGTTTCAAATTTCTTCAGCGCCTTAATGCTGGCTCGTAGACCGATACATTTATAACCTGCCGTAGTACTTGCATCTTATACTTTTTATTTCTGAACCGTGTTGTCTGTAAATTGACTGGCAAAAAATGTCGAAATTGAAGGTAAATACAAGCACAAGGAAGTTCTGATGATGAAGTCTTTATTATCAATGCTGATGATTTAACAATTTTTATAAACAATTCTTACGGTAAATTGCATACTTTCTAAATACTATTCAAAAAACATAAACTTACAAAAATATGCCTGCTCCTAATCTAATTGCGAAGCACATTTATTCACCCCCTCAAATATTTTATGACGTATATTATCGCATATTCATAAATCGGCCGTGCATGCACTAGCGCTCAATTCATCGTCCTGTATCTATAGCAGAAGAAGAAGAAACTGAAATAGTTGATCACGTGCTACGAAAATGTCCAACAGTCAAAAACAAATGGCTCCACGCCACGTCCTCGAGGTTCCTAGAGCATGAGGGGTGCAACGTAGCAGTAGGATAGCTAAATTCATAGAGGACGTGTTGTCTGATTGCGGCGAACAAGCCCAGGGACAACAAATGCTGGATCAAATTTAATTCGAAACCGGGCGACCCTGCGTCCACGTCCGATTCGATCAAGAACGCCGGTTTTACGACCCGTCCGGTTCAGAGTGACTCGGGTCGACGTTCCGATTCATAATCAGAGCGAACGCGCTTCCTTCTCGCTCATTTACACGCTTTCGCCATAAGATCGAATGGCACCCGGCTGCACGGCCTGTTTTCAGAAACCGATTTTCTGTATGCGCTGTGGTCATTCGTTAAAAGGCAGTGAACGGAGAAAACCATGGAGCAGGTGATAACGGCAGTGCCTTGCACGTTCTTATTTCAGATTTGGAATCGGACGTGGACGCTGACGCTCGTCGTTCTTATTGTTTACGCATTCCCAAATAATAATCGGTTTGGAATCGGACGTGGAGCCCAGACCTATAACGGAGCAAATAGAAAACACCGAGAAGTGATGAGCTCTATGATAGTAAGCCTAAACAAACGAATCTCCTTGTTTTCACCTCACCAATGAAAATGTTAATAACGTACAACATGCAGAAGGATTAAAGGCTCTGTCTTAAGGAAAAATGCGCAAGAAAAATCAGTCCTTAAACGAGAGACTTAAATAACCACTAGTTCCTACAATCAATTACAGTGTACATTCATAAATATTGACAAATGTAAAAACATCGGCGGCATTCACGAATAGTTTTCGAGATAGATTGATCGAAGAATCTACTGACAGATCTAATTCTTACTTTTATAGCCCTAGGCAAAAAAGTCCAATACATATATTATGTTGCCTACCACTCATCAAACTGTCGTTGTAGATCTAACAAAATGTTGAAAATATATATAATTAAAATTAATCTCGATGCATATTTAGATCACAATCTTATTATTTATTGAAAGGGTCCTTTCGTATGAGTTTTCGGCAAATTCTATGCTTGATGAATTGATGCATTCAAATTAAAGCAGAAACTTTATCTCTTGCTTGGAAGAATGCCATCAATATAGGTCGTTCATTATTCCCTTGCCGGCTTAATTGAACTTCCTTGGATGAACACGTGTTTAAATATCCGCACACATTCAATATCCTGTAAACAAAAATGATTTGCAAATTTTCCGTCATCGCTTGCAATTCAACTACAGATAAAAACCATCTATTTTCATTTATTCAGGTGAAAGTGGTTCGGGCAAAACGGAAGCATCGAAAAAAGTTTTGCAATTCATTGCCGCCGCTTCCGGTCACATATCCACTGTTGAGGGTGTCAAGGATAAATTGCTGCAAAGCAATCCTGTCCTCGAGGCGTTTGGCAATGCAAAGACGAATCGAAATGACAACTCATCACGTTTCGGCAAATATATGGATGTACAGTTTGGCTTTACGGGCGCACCGCAAGGTGGCAACATCCTGAATTATCTATTGGAGAAATCACGTGTTGTTCATCAAAGTGGCGGCGAACGGAATTTCCATATTTTCTATCAGATATTGGCCGGAGCTAGCGATGAACTTCTACGTGAATTGCAGCTGAAAAGGAATTTGGATTGCTATTATTATTTGTCTGATGGTGTATGTATGCCTATGTGGTGTTATTTTGTACGCAATGCTATAAAGTTGTCTATTTGAATTCAAGGCTAATGGCTTAGTGTCTAGGATAAACGATTCCGATAATTTCCGGATTGTGAAGCGTGCCATGAGTATCATTGAACTGTCGGACAAGGAGCAAAAAGAGATTTTCGAAATCGTTGCTAGCATTCTGAACATGGGCAACATCGGATTTACCGAGACGGAGGGCATCGCACAAATTCTCAAACCCGAATCCGTTTCAGCGGTGACAAAGGTAGGTAACGATCGTGTAAAGGGTATTTTTTAATGTTGCTAATATATCATTACAGCTCCTTGGATGTGATCAAGCTCAACTGGAAGCAGCACTAACAAATCGTACAATTGACGCGCAGGGAGATGTTGTTACTTCGCCCCTTAGCCGCGAAATGGCTGTCTATGCTAGAGACGCGCTTGCAAAGGCAGTCTATGACCGATTGTTCTCTTGGCTGGTTACCAGGATAAATGTGTCGCTACAGCCGCCAAATAAAAGTCGAAGTGACATTGTTATGGGCATTTTAGACATTTACGGTTTCGAGATCTTCAAGAAAAATAGCTTTGAACAGTTTTGCATAAATTTCTGCAACGAAAAGCTGCAACAACTATTCATTGAGTTGACTTTGAAGCAGGAACAAGAAGAGTATCATCGCGAAGGCATCGAATGGGTTCCCGTTGAGTATTTCGACAACAAAGTCATATGCAATTTGATTGAGGAAAAGTACAAGGGAATTATTTCGATGCTGGACGAGGAATGTCTTCGACCGGGCGATCCTACCGATTTGACCTTCTTGCAAAAGATGAACGATCAACTGGGCTACCACGAGCACTACATTTGTCACAGCAAAGCACCGACTGTCGTTCAAAAGACAATGGGACGCGATGATTTTCGATTGATTCATTATGCAGGCGATGTGACTTACAATGTGAATGGATTCATTGATAAAAACAATGATATGCTGTTTCGAGATCTGAAGGAGACGATGTCGATGACAAAGAATAGTATCGTACGTAAATGTTTCCCGGAAGCGGAATATTTGAACAAGAAACGACCGGATACGGCCGTAACACAGTTCCGTAACTCGCTGAATAATCTAATGGATATTCTAATGTGCAAGGAACCATCGTATATCCGGTGTATAAAGCCAAACGATGTCCAGAGTCCGAACACATTCAATGATAAGTTGGTGTTGCATCAAGTGAAGTATTTAGGACTTATGGAGAATTTGAGGGTGCGAAGAGCAGGTTTTGCGTATAGAAGGTAAGCTGGAAATGTTTTAGCTTCGTCGTGCTTTTGAAGTTCATCATGTTTCACACCATTTTTATAATTTCAATGCGTGTACTGCGAAGATCTATATTTTCTATTGCTTCGTCATCTGATTGGAATTTCAATAGTTTTAAATCAAATCTATGTAAACACTCTACTTTTTGTAACATAATTTGTTGCTGAAACTTTAAAATAGGCTTGATTTATCATAAAATTCCCTACTCCAAACATTACTCATACAAACACTTTACTAGAACTTACGAAATGTTCCTGCAACGCTACAAATGCCTTAGCAAAAGTACCTGGCCCAATTATCCAGGCCCTGCAAAAGACGGCGTTCAAATATTAGCAAATGAATTAGGCTTCGGCCCGGAAGATTATCGGATGGGACGCACGAAAGTCTTTATACGTTTTCCGAAAACTCTGTTCGATACGGAGGACGCATTCCAAGCGAAGAAACATGATTTGGCCGCGATCGTACAGTCTCGTTGGAAGGGGCGTCGTCAACGTAACATATATCTACAAATTAAAAGCTCTACCGTACTGTTGCAATCGTATTGTCGTCGCTATTTGGCCATGCAACAGGCCAAACGTCGACGTCACGCTGCACAAACTATTCGTGACTTTATCAAGGGTTTCATCACACGAAACGCTCCGCCGAATGGATTGAATGACAAATTCATAGCGAATTCAAGAAGAATTTGGCTGATGAGATTGTCGAAAAACTTGCCCACAAGCATTCTGGATAACAATTGGGTGATTCCTCCTAGTCACTGTTCTGAGGCGTCAATGTTATTGCATGCAATGCATAAGACACATTTGGCAAGAATGTATCGAAGAAACTTGAGCCAGGAGAAGAAGCGTCAGTTTGAACTGAAAGTGATGGCGGAAAAGGCTTTCAAAGGTAAGGATGCTTAATTTGTCTTATTGAATATTTGAAAAAAATTATTAAGAATCCTTTTTGAAGTAAAGTTGTTGTAGTTTTACAAACTCGAAGTACAATTTTCCATTGAATTTTTTTCAGGAAAGAAAAAGAGCTACATCGACAGTGTTGGTCCATGGTTTACGGACGAACGAATTCCCAAGGAGCATATGACGCAGGTGAACAATTTCGTGACGACAACATTCGGTCAAGAAAAGCTCAAATATTGCACGCCTTGCGTGAAATTTGATCGACGTGGCTACAAACCTCGAGATCGGTTTGCGCTACTAGGCGAAAAGCATTTGTATCTGCTGGACGCTAAAACGTACAAACAAAAGCATAAATTGCCATTGGACAAAATCGATTTCTGTGTTACCAATCATAATGATAGCTTGCTGCTGGTTCGCATCCCGAGCGAATTGAAAAAGGATAAAGGCGATTTAATTCTGGAAATTCCACACTTGATAGAGAGCTGCATTTATATTTTGGATACCACAAAGAATGGGCAGATATTGACGGTTGTGGATACTGAATCGTGAGTATTGCCAATCTGTTTTGTAAATATTTTAAATGAAAAATAAGATTGAATATTGGAAGTATCAGCTTTGAGGATTCAAAAAAGGTAGATTTTCTGTGATTTTACATTAAACACTTCTGTTAGAAATCTCATGGCGATTCTGCAAGGCTTTTCGTTGCATCGCTGCTCGTTTTTATATAAATAAATTGTAATTCTTGGTCTAAAGATGCATGCTTCTTGTTTAGTTGACGATTCCTTGCGAAGCATTCAATTACCTTATAACACAATTTCAATTAAACTAAACTTTGATTTGTCGGGGAAAATAATTCGTTTCCAGTCCAAGTCCAGTAGAGGTCCACTTTTGTCTCTCGTTGCACCATTTAAGACGTGTCTGCTTTATTTTCTTGTTGAGAAACGATGGATGTCCATGCTGCTTTCACAGCTTCGAACAATTGGTCCATGTTTGTGAAATTTATTATTGCTATGGTTTGCTTTATGTCCCTCCCACACGTGCTCGATTGCATTTAAGCCCAAATTCGTTGATGGCCAGTCTGAAACGGCGACGCTTTTGTCCACAAGGAAGCTTCCTTGTGTGTCGTGGGCGTAGTAGTAGTCACCGTAGTTCTACGGGCTACCCCGACAATGGCATTATTTATGCTATTAAATTGGCTTCAACCAGCTACTTACAAGACAGCAGGCCAAGTGCTCTGCGTTTCGGTTGAATGCTCTACGACTCTGGCATGAGGGAAACATTGGTCACTCCGCAATACTAAGGGAGCGATGGACCAACGCCAGAGAAAGTAGACGTTGCTTCTTCGATTCCCTGTTTTTACCATGGTTTCAGGTCAGTCATCCCGATTAGGAATGACTGCACCATAGAAAATCTACACTGATGGATCAAAAATGGATGGAAGAGTTGGCTGTATGGCGTGTTCTCAGAACAGCTAAGCCTGAAACTAACCTTCCGATTATCAAACCATTGCAGTGTCTTTCAGGCAGAGGTCATTGCGATTTACAAGGCAGTAGACCATAAGAAATTTAAACATATTTTCTGACAGTCAAGCTGCTATCCAATCACTACCCAGCGTGCATATCTCATCCAAAATTGCAATGGAATGCCGCTCACAACTCAAACGAAATGTCGCTTCACTGTGAAGTGAGTCTTTGCTGGGTAACGGGACATAGTGATATATTGGGAAACTGCGAAGAAGATGCCCTAGCGAGAGCTGGCACTGAGCTTCAGGAGTATACACTAACCCTCCAAGTCGGCCAACCTCTAACCTCCATAAAGCTAGGATTCAAGCAGTACTACGTGGAGACTGCGAATAGGGCCTGGCTGCTCGAAGAAATCTGTAACACAACCAGGCAAACTTGGCACGCACTGTGCTCCAAACGCACCGAGCGGCTCCTCAACACAAGCCATGAATCCCTGAGTTCCATCATTTCCGTACTGACGGGACACTGTCTGATCGACAGACACGCAGAAAGATTGAGTGTCCCTTTCAATGATTTCTGCCGAAGTTGCAGATCAGAGGATGAGTAATAAATAATCCAACACTTTCTTTGCGAATGCCCAGCACTGTCCAGGAAGTGCATGCAAACCTTGGGCTCGCCCTTCCTGGACAACTTCACGGGGGTAGTTGATTTAAATATTAGCTGCATAGCCGGCTTCATAGGAGAAGGTTCTAGTGCCGCCCTTATCTTCTGTAGTACCACAATGGGTCTATCGTGGCCTAAGTGAGCCACCTTTGAATAAAGGAGGCTGCCACTACAGCCAACGAACCATGAAAGACGACTATGTTGACTGCACGTATTTGCCTTTGCATGATTCCAATATAAATCTATACAATTCGGTTCAATTCAATTCAAAATGATAATTTCATTATTTCTAGATTGCAACACAACGTGGTGCGCGGCAAACCCGGCACAATCGACATTCAAATTGGAAACGAACCGACCATTACCAAAGCAAAAAGTGGACATTTGTTGGTCGTAAGTATCGCCTAAAAAACATTTTTATGCTCATCTATTCCTAAACTGTTCCTATTTTAGATTGTTGGTCAATAGAAATGTCATTTGTCCGGAGGAAAATGGTTTCATCCTGTTCACATGCACAAAAAACAATTGCATTTTCCTTTGAGCACTCACCGCGAAAGTGAAGACGACAATTGTGCGTATTTTGTTTGTCTGTAGACTATGTTTGTATATTTTATGGATTAGAAACAACAACAGAAAAAAGTACTTTTTTTTACGAAAAAATAACGACCAAGTGTGTATGTCAATGCCATTTGCTTTAAAAAAGCGGGGAAAATTTCCAAATTAGATTGGTTTCAGACGTTGAAATAAAAATCAACTAATTCAAATTTGTTTGCGATAGATTTAGTGAAAGTAAAATGTAATATTTATAAAATAATATATAGATTTGTATTTCGATATACTTACCTTAAAATTAATGAGTGTGTGCCATTCTTTTCAACAACAACAACAACACAAAATTGAACGTTTCAATGGGCAACCGATTTAAATTTAAATAAAAACTTCAGGGAACAATGTCAAGTACACAAAGAACAATTGTATGAAATTTTCGTCAGTTTAGATTTCTTGTTGATTTGTTAACTATCCCGTATTCGCGATTCTTAACTTGTACAGTGAAGTATTGTAATGAATTTTAACAATTAAACAAAACTATATTTATATATGCTATTACGAAATGGTTTTATGTATTCGAACATTCGGCAATAAGGACGAGACATTTTAACATCCCATCCGAATAAAAAAAACCAAGACAACTAGACCACAAGGTAGGAGACAATACAAACCAATCGGAAGCAGAGTGCGGAGTTCATTGTTTATTCATAAGTTCACAGAGTGTTGATAACAGTTGATATTCAGCTGGAAACAGTGTCAGAATCATTTAATGCAGCTCGCGTCCCAGGATAATAAGAGATAATCGTGTGACTTCTACGTACATAAGTCGAAATCGAATTTATGTTTAAGGGGAACGGTTCTCAACACATCATGTGTACCCAGCCCCTTCTTCGTACCGTTTCTTGGTTTCCTTTCGGTCGAGGCTAGGCTACAGTATGTCATCATAAGGTAGCCATCCTCTGAGCTTCGACACCATCATAAAAAATCGCTCTATCAAAATTGAGTTCCGATTCTCTCAATATATCATTTCAGGAATCCTTAATAGTTGACCTAAATGTGTTCAATATTCAATCCTTACCGTAGATAATCTCAAAAATATTCCTTTAAAACTCCATACATATTAATTTGTAGAATAAATCTGTTTGTTACTATTGTTCTTCCCACTTTTTGTCAATTCCAATAATTCATTGTTTGAAAAGAAAAAATGCAAAACATAAATATAATAAAACATGTTTAAGAATATATGATGTGTTGTCGATAAATATGATTGTTTGTTTGTTCAACTGAAGGTTGTATTATTGGACTTCAATTTAAATACATTGCAGGTGCCCATGGCGAAGAACAGTCTGGAAGCTATATTAGGAAATCTGGATTTGAACATCGCAATGCTAATATTGATGCCTTTATATTGACTTGCGACAAAAATAATGAATAGTTTCATAAATATCTGCATTAAATATTTCTTCTGTTTTTCAAATATATATTTTATTTCACAGACACAAAAACATCAGTAAAGTTACTTCAGTGATCCACTGTACTGATGAACGCAGTTACCCATCGACACCCGCCACCCTAATGGCGGATTCCACCGCCCGCGCGCACGTCACCCATCTTGTCAGCAACATTGTCCGCAAAGTCGGTGCTGTTCGATCATGTCGGCGGCCGTCATTATGCAACTGCACATAACATGGCCGCCGCCGGCCAAGCAAATGTCGGGCACGAGTGGCTGGATTAATTAATGTCGATGGGCCGGCGCACTATGCATTTGCACAAAAATCGTCGTCCGACGCTCCACTGTGTACGTGGCGGGCGCATCACCACCCACCGATCGACCAACGCTCATCACCCACCCGTCGCCGGCCTTGCATTTGCCAAGAACCGGTCGTCGCTCCATACAAACCGGCAGCCGTTCTACCCCGCGCCCAAAACCAGTTGTCAGCGGCAAGCAAACCTCTGCGAACCAGTCCCTCAACTTTGACGTCATCAACAGACGAGCCCTCAAGAGCCGCAGTGGCTCTCGGGAGACTTTTTCGAGGTGCCATGGCCGCCGACACGGGCTGCTCTCACAGTGACTTAACTTTCCACTGGCGGCGGTACTATGAATTTGCCCATGCGCAGTCATGCTGTATCCCACTGTGTACATGGCGGGCGCAGCAGCACCTACCGATCTGCAAAAAGTCGACATCCGTCGCGGCTAGCCTGGCATCGAAACGGCCGTCGCTCCATACAAATCGCCGGCCGTTTGACTCGGCGCCCAGAAGTCCGCAGCAAGCGAAACCTGGTCGCGCCAATTCACACGGCAGGTACCTACAGAGACGAGCCGCCGGCTAATACCCAAATCTGTCGCCACGCCCCAATCAGACGGCGCGATGGCGGTCAGAGTTGCGCGTTTCAGTGATCGTCCGGTCCGGGTGAATTTAGAATTGATTTTCATACGGCTGCGGACGATAACTGAAACGCGCAACTGTGACCGCCATCGCGCGGTCTGATTGGGGCGTGGTGACGGATTTCATTGTGGCCTGGACTGGGTTAGGGTCGCTGCCGGCGGCTCGACTCTGTAGGTACCTGCCGTGTGGATTGATGCGACCAGTTTTCGCTTGCTGGGCGACTTCTGGGCGCCGAGTCAAACGGCTGGCATTTTGTATGGAGCGACGGCCGATTTGCAAAATTCAGAAAACGTGATCAGGTCGGCGATGCGCGCGTGGACGGTGGCCGTCACTTGATCTTCCCGGAATATCTTCAAGAACCTGATGTTTGCCGAAATTGGAGGACAGGGAGTACTGAAACAACACATCCTTTATTCATTAGAATTTTCTTTATTTGTGCATTTTATTAAAATTATAAGTAAAATTAATCTGAAAATAAAAACAAATCGACGATTTCATGGGCACAGTAGGCTGACCAAACGAGCAGAGATTTTAGAAGGGAGACAAAGATAGGATCTTGATAAAGGATAGTGGAGAAGTGGTAGGTTTTTTGGGAATTGACACAAAGTGGGGGGGAATGGTGGCAACACACTAGAACAATCAGGCGCGGGGTAGAACGGCTGCCGGTTTGTATTGTGCGACGGCCGGTTCTTGGCAAATGTAAGGCCGGCGCGGCGGATGGGTGGCGAGCGCTGGTCGATGGTGGGTGCTGCGCCCCCACGTACACGGTGGACGGCGGCTCATATTCATAGTGCCGGTCGTCCACATTAACCCAGCCACTCGTGCCTGACATTTTTGCTCGGCCGGCGGCCATGTCATGTGCAAGTGCATAGTGGCGACCGCTGACGTGATCGAACAGCACCGACTTTGGTGACAATTTTGCTGATCAGATGGGTGACGTGCGCGCGGGCGGTGGAATCCGCCATGATGTTGGCGGGTGGCGATGGGCGACTGCGTGCGCCAGTACAGTGGATCACTGAAGTAATTTTACCGATGTTTTTGTGTCTGTGAAATAAAATATATATTTGCAAAATAAATGAAGAAATATTTAATGCATATATTTATGAAACTATTCATTATTTTTGTCGCAAGTCAATATAAAGGCATCAATATTAGCATTGCATTGCGATGTGAATGTTTGTTTTTTTCCTTTTTTTTAAATTGAAAATAATTATAATATGATATATAACCAATTGAAAGATATTTTCTTGTAAATAAATGTTCATGTATTTTTTTTCTTAATCATTATTTAGTATAAGTACATATGTACATATTAATTTATTTTAATCATCAAAAATGTTCATTTGCTTATATGCATAATAAAAACCAAAAAGCTTAATATTAGAAATAAATATTCAAAATAAAATCATCAAAAATTCACACAATTGACTTCCTGCCTTGAAAAGGGAGAATTTTGGATCTTAAATCCCCCAGATCCGAAATCCCACAGATTCAAAATTCCCCAGATCCTAAATCCCCAAAACCCAGTCTGGGGGATTTAAGATATGGAAGATTTAGGATCTGAGGAATTTTGGAAATGGGGGATTTAGGATCTGAGGGATATTGGGATATGGGGGATTTAGGATCTGGGGGGTTTAGGATCTGAGGGATTTAGGATCTGAGGGATTTAGGATCTGAGGGATTTAAAATCTGGGGAATTTTGGATCTGGGGGATTTAGGATCTGAGGGATTTAAAATCTGAGGGATTTTGGATCTGGGGGATTTAGAATCTGGGGGGTTTTAAATCTAGGGGATTTAGGATCTGGAGGATTTAAATCTGGGGGATTTATGATCCTGAGGGATTGAAAATCTGGGGGATTTAGGATATAGGGGATTTAGGATCTGGGGGATTTAGAAGCTGGAGGATTTAGGGATATGGGGGATTTAAGTTAGAAATATAAATAGAGTTTAACCATTAAAGAAAAAAGTTAGCAACTTTTCCTTGACCTCCATATTTCTTTAATTGGAAATTAAATTTCATTGATATCATTAACAATGATATGCCTCTTTTTGGCTTCAATTAATTTAAAAAATAAGGGATAATTAATATCTAAGATTAGGCGAAACTAATTGCGATTTATCGCTTCATTATTTAAGGAAGACTAATAGTACATTAGTACATTTTGAATGCAAATCAAATGTTATTTTTAACTACAACCCTGTAATTTATGAAGATCATTCTAGGGCTCATTGATTTCACTCATGGTATAGTCCAAATAGTAAAATAATAATAAAAATAAAAATTCTTAGTGCTCAAGTTATTATATTAGATAAATTAATGATAGGAATAATTGGCAAAATTAATGCAATTTCTACATCAAAAATTAAGAAAACAATAGCAATTAAAAAAAAATCGTAGTGAAAATGGAAGGCAAGAGGATCTTTTAGGGTCAAATCCACATTCAAATGGTGAAGATTTTTCTCGGTCATTAAATGTTTTTTTTGATAGGATTGAAGCTAATAATATTACAATTCTTGAAATTAATAAAATTAGTAGTATTATTAATCTTATTGAATTAATTATTTATTATGCTGCTTCGAATCCAAAGTGATGGGTTTTAGAAAAATGATAATTTAGATGTCGGAATAAACACACAGCTAAGAAAGTTGTCCCAATTAGAACGTGAATCCCGTGGAATCCTGTTGCTATAAAAAATGTTGACCCATAAACTGCGTCTGCAATTGTAAACGGGGCTTCTACATATTCGTAGGCTTCCAGAATTGTAAAGTAAATTCCTAAATCTAAGGAATTTTTAGAAAAAATTTTGAAGCCGTTTTTTAATTTAAAAAAAAGTGCAAAAGTTTAGGGAGAGCTTTTACTAGAAAGATTTTCATGGGATTCAAAAAATTAAAATAATAAATCCTGGGGGGAGGGGGAAAGCAATAAATAATATTGTAATAGGCATCAATAGAAATTTATGACAATTATGGGAATGTCTATTTATAAAGTGTGTGTGTGTGTATTTTTTTATATTTGGTTGCTGTAAATGGCATTTATTCAGAAAATATGTAAGGGGCAAATTGTTTAGATTCAACATTGACTTGAGGACGTGCTGTTTTTTTTTGGAGGAAAGGGTCTCAAACCAAAACAAATAATTATGATGTTGTCACAAATGTTTTCTCGAGAAGTTTCGGATGTTTCGATTTCACGAGATTGTCCTTGGCAATTTTTATATAAAATATAAGAGGACAACAAGTGATGCGTGAGCTAGGAATGATGAAAGTTCGAATAAATTAGACTTCATGCCTCCTATTTTTTAATGTTGTACTCTATTGAGTTCGACAATTAAAATCTGATTACTTACACTCATCAATGATGCAATGGCTCGTCTTACAAATATCGAGCAGCTGTGACGATGATGTTGCAAGGACATATTGAGATTGTAGTTAAAATTCAAGCCTTGATGACTGATTTCGTTGGCTGGCAGCAGGATGCATTCTGAAGTTCTAGTCTTGATAAAAAATTGACGAGTTTGAGGATAGATTTTCGTGGAAAGTTGGGCAGCAGCAGTTGATGCACCACCTCACTATGTATTTTGCAGATACTGTACTGATCGTACCTGATTGTGGCCAGTTCCTTTAATCCCATCATTCACTTTGGCTTGGGCACGGACTTCCACGTGGACTGAACCAAATTTTAACTAATTTTCAACTGCTGAAGGACTTCATAATGTCTTGCTTGAAATGTCACACATTCTAACCGTTTCTCTCAGTGGATTTCTTTGCTACAATCGAGAATATCCGTCTATGGAGATAAAGTACTCATTCATTCGATTACTTTTTTATGATAGTGGCAGCCACTACGTACCTTGCCTGTTATGCATGTTGTGGACGGTGTAGCGATTGTCCGTTGCTTGCCACACAAGCTATTCGTTGACCCCATTTGGTGACGTTGCATCAGTTCAGGTGGATTGTGCTTTCCGGTAAGTAATCCGTGTTGAGACTACTTTTACTTTGGTGGGTACTATCATGAGTCTTGTCCGAAGTGGAAGAAGCGAGAAAATGGTACCGTTTTCTTCTAAAAAAATTTAAAAATATCAGCAATTTTGTATGCCCTTTCATGTCTCCTATTTTCTAATGTTGTACTTACACTCATGAAGGATGCAATGGTTCGTCCAACAAATATCGAGCAGCTGTGATGATGATATTGCAAGGACATATTGAGATTGCTGTTAAAATTTAAGCGTTGATGGTTGCTTCCGGTGGATGATAGCAGGATCTTTACTGGCGCATTCTGAAGTTCCAATCGTGATAAAAAAATTGACGAGTTTGAGGATTCATCTTCGTGGAAAGTTGTGGAGCAGCAGTTGATGCCAAGGAACCAAAAGTGGATGCGATGTTTGTAACTCTGCGTCGAATTTGAGGTACATGCTTCTTGCGACATCACATAAGGAGTGACATCCTAAATTCGCCTGCAGGAAAGATCAAAATAAAATGTAATTACACGTGGAATTTGAACACAATACAAATTTTAATGTATATTTTCCTTTTCAGCGTTAAGTTTTCATTGTCGTACAGAGAACATAGTTTGGATGATGCATATATGAGAAGGACGATAGTAAACTAAATCAGGGACGATGTAATTCAATCCTCAACTTGATTTTTGCTAAACGCGATTATGGTTTTACTTTAGGGTACAAACACTAGTGAAGTAAATAAAAGTTATAAGTTATTAGCAGCCTTAGAAGCTCTAGCGGTAGGTAATTCAAATACCCCGCCCTCAAGCATCGCAGCGAGGTTGATCAAGGACGTGTCTTATATCAAAACTTCAAAGGAATCCACGAGTTGGCGAATTCCATGGATGCAATCGATACTCATATGGAAGCGATCGACAAAACATCGGAGCAGATCTATGGCAGGTAGTAAAACCCGGCAAAATCAGCGGCAGTGAGAGGGATCTCCTCCTCAACAATCAACCCGCTGATTGGCCAGCAGTGAAACAACTTTCAATCCAGCATTTCCGATCGTGTATCAATTCGAATCAGCAAATTCAGAGTATGTTCGGATTTTGACACGAATCACAACGCATCGGTACGTAACGAACGTACTATTTTTTTTATGGAAATCTCCGAAATGATGGCGCAACGTATTTTCCTGGGGGTTAGAGACACATTATTAATTCCTAGCAGAGAAATGAGCGCCCAATCAGTCATTGGAAATACGTAAAACCGTCGATGAATTAATTAAAAAGGAGATTTTCAAGAATGCCTGGCTTTAACATCAACTGATACCCACAAGTGTACGATTAAATAGAGGGCTCCATGTAATGCTAACAGGTGGAGTCAAAGATCGTTGAAACTACTCTCACATAAAAGGTACGAGACATGAAGCGACACTTGTCCCGAAAAGCCTGGACTCATATCACCAAACTTAATTTTTCTTGAAAATTGTCGCGGAGTTGAATAAAAACAAAGAAATAAAAACGATTAAATAAGACACTTACTTGAAGTGCGTCCTAAATCTGAACTTTTATTACGAGTCATCTGACGCATCGGTGAAGCACTTCCTGGGATTCTCTTGAGGTCCTGGCTTTCTCTTCGATTTTTTTCTGAATTTCCTCTGTGGACACTTCAGCACACATCTGAAACATTAAAAGAATTCACAGGATTGTTTGAACTTCATGAAATGTTCGAAATTTACGTTTTGGCGACACGTGCAACGCCCCACATTTGCCGGGAGGCGTCTCCACGCGATGGAATCCAATTCCAATAGCGCATCGCATTTAATCTGCGGGGAGGTTCCACTTTGTGCCTTTGCTCTGTGGGGACGATCCACACTTTGTAGCAAAATGTACATGCCGTGCATTTAATCTGCGGGGAGGTTCCACTTTGTGCCTTTGCTCTGTGGGGACGATCCACACTTTGTAGCAAAATGTACATGCCGTGCATTTAATCTGCGGGGAGGTTCCACTTTGTGCCTTTGCTCTGTGGGGACGATCCACACTTTGTAGCAAAATGTACATGCCGTGCATTTAATCTGCGGGGAGGTTCCACTTTGTGCCTTTGCTCTGTGGGGACGATCCACACTTTGTAGCAAAATGTACATGCCGTGCATTTAATCTGCGGGGAGGTTCCACTTTGTGCCTTTGCTCTGTGGGGACGATCCACACTTTGTAGCAAAATGTACATGCCGTGCATTTAATCTGCGGGGAGGTTCCACTTTGTGCCTTTGCTCTGTGCTCCCATCAAACTTGAACATCCGACTCGCATTCTCATCCAAAGGACTTCCTGATTCGCGACAGATCAAACCGTTGCATCCTTCGAGCGGGTGCCGTCGAAATGCATGTCGCAGAATGCCGCTTTCGTGGACGACCACTTCCTTTATTGAAGAATAAATCAATTTTTGCCGGTCCGTCAATCGTTATCGATGCTGGCACATTTCCATCACACAATTGGGTTTGGGATAATTCCAGATTCACCGACATTATGCTTTAAAGACGAAAAGCGGTACGCTTTATGACAGCACGCAGTATATTGACAACTGTCAGAGTCTGACAGTAGAAAAAGCAATTCACAATTATCGCAATAAGAGACGCATTCACAAATTTTCGGAACCAAATATCGCCATCTAGTGGACATTTGCAGTGCTAAATTCAACTATTTCAACTGTTAGCGCCATCTAGTGGATATCCCCAAAGCTACAAGTCCACCCCTAGTACCCTAGTGGACTTTTCCGGAATGAAGTCTGTGGCGACTATGTAGCTACACCAGCACATCTGGTAGACAAAGTTAGCGATGTGAATAGCGTAAGGACATAAAATGTAATCTCTCTCTCTCGATCGACGGCAGCCATCGCGACCGCACGACTTTTCCGATTATCCGCGAAATTCGATTTAGATTTAATATTATTGTAAATTTAATAAAGTATTTCAAACAAGCAATTCGCGATCTTTCAATATTGCAAGGAACTCAAGAGTTTCCACAGTATCACGTCGGGGTCACCACTGTGGAAACTCTTGAGTTCCTTGCAATATTGAAAGATCGCGAATTGCTTGTTTGAAATACTTTATTAAATTTTCAATAATATTAAATCTAAATCGAATTTCGCGGATGATCGGAAAAGGCGTGCGGTCGCGATGGCTGCCGTCGATCGAGAGAGAGATTACATTTTATGTCCTTACGCTATTCACATCGCTAACTTTGTCTACCAGATGTGCTGGTGTCGCTACATAGTCGCCACAAGTCATTGTTTTTAGCGCCATGTAGTAAATATTTCCGGAAGGAAACTATTTTTAGCACCATCTAGTGAATATTTCCGGAATGAAATTCTGTTTTTAGCGCCATCTAGTGGACATTTTCGGAATGAAATTCTGGCCTTATCGCCCTCTAGCGGACATTTTTGGAATGAAATTCCGCCGCCAGCGCCATCTAGTGGTTATTTTCCCGAAATAAAATCACGCCACTAGCGCCATCTAGTGGAATTTTGCGGAATGAAATTCCGCCACTAGCGCTATCTAGTAGACATTTCCAGAATGACATTTTGCCACTAGCGCCACCTAGTGGTGGCTGCCAAAATGTATAACCAACTTTAACTATTATTTTTAGTTATTCTGATAGCATAGGTGATACTAATAACGGTAGTTTCTAATGGTTGTTTTATGAACTAATTTGAAGCTCCTTAAGGTGCGCAATATCAAAACTTTGAAATAACCACTTCTGGTCATTTTTAAAAGCTATACCAGCACAAAATTGAAAAATAGTGAGCTGAAATGTGGGTCACTTTCTGGCTTCATTTCAAATTCTATTGGAAATATTAGGCACCAGACACGTACAACAATTAGCACCATGTTTTGCACACTTTATATGAAAAAATAAATTCAATATTATTTAAAATTTCTGTCAAGTTTAAAAAAAATACATTGAATACTACATACAATGAATCAATAAAGATTAAAACTTAGCTTACAAAAATTCCATCTCCCTTTCGATTCCAACAAATTTCAACTGCTCAGTTGGTCCATATCGATAGTCAAAGAACAACTCTTCGCCCGGTTGAATCGCTCGTTTCGCGAATATACCAATCCGATGATCGCCATTCACCATCATCACTTTGGCATAACAATTTGGATTGATCGAATGGTTAGCAAATCGAATTTTGTTGCCTTTACGGGTAGCGTCCACAACGAAATCGTTATTTAAATTAAACAGAAAGCTGCACATGTATTTGTCGTAGACTTTTCCACGTCGATCTGCTTCGTCCTGCGATATAATCTCGCCACAATATTCCGAGATGAATTCATTCTTTTGGGCTGATTCCTTCAGGAATATACCCCAGCCGGCCACGTCGGATGGCGCCATAAGAAGATGCTTATCTAAAATATTCAACGATATTATTATTTCGGCTTGTGCGCGAATGTCGACAATACACTTGCATGAATACTTACGTAATCCTCGTTGCACGCTTACATTTTTGCAGGTGATTTTCGTCAATTTGAACTGATCCGCGCCACACGTCTGACATAAATCCGGATCACATTCGCGCACCGCCAAATAGCACGGACATTGTTTCGTGTTGCATTGCGCTTTACAACGACAGCCGGGAAAACGATTTTGGCAATCGCTGCTGCAGTTGCAGAACTTCTCGCAAAAGTTTTGAGCTTGGATGCACGAGCACGACTGATCGCACGGACCAGCATGATCGCACGGCGTAAAATTGTACACATGATTCGAGCCAGAGTCCTTTTTCAATTGGATTTTTCGACAATGCATCGACCACAGGCGATGCTTCTTTTTCTTCTTGCGTGGCGGCGTGTAATCCTGGCGTATCTCCTCGAATGGTATGTCGGCCGCCTCTTTCTGTCCGAACTCGTACACTTGCTGGCAGGTTTTCGTCAACATGGCCTGCGCTATAGCACAATAGTTGTTCAAAAAGACTTTGTGCAGCGCGCGAAACAGCGATTGATCGGCCCCGGTCCAATCGCACTTGGTGTCCGAGGTGTTCATCATGCCAGCTAAAAATCATTGAAATAATAACGACTGTTCTCCTGGCGAAACATTTATAGTGTTACCCATAATGGAAGAGATTTCCGCCGATGGTCCTGAACATGCTGGCGTGTCTTTGTTCCCTTGAAAGTCTTTGCTGTACTGACTGTTGCTGTCGTTACTATCTTCCGAGCTGGCCTCGTTGCCCGAATCGATTGGAGGCGTTTTTTTACTGTCGGCCGCTAACTTTTCCTTCATCCCTTCCTGAAATCAAGTTAAACGTTCAACACACCATTACAATTGCAATTCAACTCATTAACATACCAGCAACATATAGCATGATGTGCCGCACGGTTCCGTGAATGATTTCAGTTCCGGGAAACGACGTTTCTGTAAATTTGGCCCGGGATGACATGCTTGAAGACCTTACGAAATATAAATTTCATTTGGATTAATTTTAAACGTTTACTCTCGATTGATGGCATCATTCCGCGTGTTCGAATACAAGTCGTTATTTATGGCGACTATAGTTTCGAAACGTTCATTTGTTCATTGCAATGCAACTGTTCGAGCAAAATAGCCGATTCACAAAATTAACTATGAAATTTCCAAACCATTTCTTCGTTTTTTATTCGTTTTAAAAGCAACATCTAGGACAGCTACAAGCTAACAAGCCAAGAACGAGATTTCACGACTGTCACTTGCTCACGCCCAAAAATTGCGCAATGAGGATGGATTTCGAATGGGCGAAACAGACTTTAAAAAAATATTGAATACGCCTGGAACATGTTTGCTGGAAGGATTGTGGCTCTGATATTGGACGACAGTACGAATGTCGAATGGTGAAAGCGATTACAGTCAAATCTCGATAAATCGAGAGCATCTACAAATCGAAAAAACTTTTGCGCTCAATAAAAAAAATTTGCAACCATGGGCAAGCGTTAACCCCGTACGCAAGAATGTCTCATTGCCTAATTCTGCATGCAATCGACGCGCTCACAAGCGTTTTTTGACTATGATTTGGGTATCGATTGCATAAATCACAAAAAATAGTTAATACACAATTTTGTGTAATCCTTTGTAGCTTTTGATTTTTAATTACTAATATACAGTGGTTACTGATATACAGTCAAAATTTAATATATGCATTCATCCTCTTTTTCTTCAAAATTGTAGAAAATTTAATTCATGTAACTTAAATAGTTGTGAACGTTCGGCACCCAGCAAAATAGTGATGACTGGCGTACAGACTGACGCCATGAGTTCATACTTCGTTATACCTTTTTTTGCGATGACATAATAGAAACAAATTTTATGAAGGATTATGCTGCTTTGTTTAATTTACCAATCTGGCATCACGTGTTCCGGGGTCCAGGGAGGTCTTATACTTTCCTCCGGTCACGGTGAAGACCCCCTTTGGATGGGTGCGCCTTGAAGTCATCATACTCCCATACTTCATCAGCATTCTTGGGGGCCTGACGTGAAGTTGCGATTCAACTCGATGCCGAGACCAAAATATTGACAGATGTATAGATATGCCTAGCTTTCACCAGTAAGACCATTGATCCTGCACGCAATAGGCAAACTGGTACTCTCACAATGGTTGGGAGGGTGTGAGATTCACCACGATAGGTAGCCACGTTAAACACTTACTTCATTCTGTTCAATGAACCAGAATACTAGATCCTAGATATCAAATCAATTCGTTTATCTTTTAAAGATGCAAATTTGTCTCTTATATGATTCCATCCATTTTTTATCAGTTCTATTAAAAGCTATTTCAATTGACATCATTTACAAAGCGGAAATCCTCTCTTGGGATATACCTAGTCGCGCCATTAATATTGATACAACTGTAAATGCGGCCATTGCGGATGATAGCTTGCAGGTAGCTAATTGCTGTGTTGGTAGTCCTGATTGTTGACATATGCTCTAAAAACGTGCCGAATCTTGTCAGTGTAGCTTAAGACATTACGATGGTGTGGTCTAGCAAAGAGAACCGCATCAACCACAAATGTGGAATGGAGAAAGGCCGAGTTTTCGAAACACTAAATCCATTAAAAATCACGTATGTTTTCGTGTATCGAACTAAAGCGTTATTTATTGATACTGGAGATGTAATAGACCGTGAAAGATCCGGCAGACTTCACTCGGCTCATAAGCTACAAGCCATCAAATCTGTAAGGTCCAAAATCGCAAGAAATCCTGTCCGCAATCAGAAAATCATGTCTCGTGAAATGAATATTGCGCCGAAAACTATGAGTCGTATCATCAAAGAAGACTTGGGGCTTGCATCTTTCAGAAGACAAACAGGGCACTGACTCAATGCCGCTTTAAAACGAAATGGGGTGGAAAAGTCAAAACAGCTGTAATCAAGATACGGTTAAGGGCAGTACAAAAGGATACTTTTTACCGTTAATTTGTGGCCATCAGCCAGTCCAGACCTTAGTGCCCCCGTCTACAAATTGTGGTCAGTATTAGGGGATATGGTCTGTAAAAAACGCCACCACAACCTGGAGGCCTTAAAACAGGCGTTGAAAAAAGCTGTAGACAATTTCTGTAGCAGACAATTTCCCGATGGAAGTCGTGCGAGAATCAATAGACCAGTGACCTGACAGACTTTGGCGCTGTATTCAAACAAATTGTTTTTATTATGTAGGGTGTTAGTTTTACAATGGGAAAAAAAAATTTACAATCCAACTAGTAGTTTCATTATTATAATTAATACATCTTGTATCAATATTTATGGCACGACTATGTAGTATTTCGCAAATGACTTTCAACTCGCGTCAAACATGAGAAGTCTCTTTCAGCTTGAACAATTGTGACGCAATACGACAATATTCATCCAACACGAGCTCGTACAGTGCGTACCGAGGTAGTAATCGCTGCTGTAGACGTTAGTGTGGCTAAGGATTCAAAATTATCAACAACTTGTCCGTTCATTACATGGAAAATTTTGAGGAAATGTTTTGGACACAAGCAGCAATTGAAGTTATCGTTTGCGTCGAGTCAAACAATTAAATATTTCTTTGAAATTCCCCTTACTCCGAGAAGTTTCGAATTTATTATGTCCTTTAAAAGCGAATTAATAAAATTAAGACGGTACAAATAATTTCCTCCTTTAAGAAATATTCTTTAAAATCATTTTGTTAAAGGCAAAAAGACACTCGTAGGCAAATGAGATAAAACAAATTGAGATTCATTCCGACCGGACAATTATTTTATACATTTCATCTTTAACGCAATTTTTCCTTCGTGTCTAATTTAAGAAATTACTTCTACTGAATTATTGTTATGTTCTGAATTTTTTTAATAATCATTTATAATTTTTGTGTGCAATAAACAAAAACTACCATCGTATAAATTTAAGAGTTGCAAAATTCTGACTACCGATTGAATAATTTTCACACGACAATGGCAATAAGATGTGTCGCCATGGTTTCAGATGATGTGTTAGTAGACAGTAAGGTAGTTTTTTTACTCTTGCTACAAATTGTAACGACACTAACAGATTTATTTTCGTGGCAGATTCGATTTCAAATCGGTTGGCCGTCGAATGAAGCAACGAGCGCGAGATCTGTCGGATTTAAAATTCATGAAATCAGTAGCTAATCCAGTGAGCATACATTGCAATTCATATATCGATCAGAATTGTTTTGGCAGAAAAAAAGATCATTGATTTGTTTCTGTAGTACCTTTGGAGACATTTCGGAACCAAAAGGGAGATGGTAGTTTTTTTTGGATGAAAATAAAGACAACTTCTGAATCATTCATCTGTAGATTGGGGCTAATAGACCAGTTTTTTTCATGATATTTTAAACCCTTGTTAAGACAAAGCTGAGAAGAACCTTTAACATTCGCTCACTGAATAACAGAAACAGTATCTTACTATCGCTCATCAAATCACGCCTGCTGTTTGGAAATTTCACAAAAATATCAACAATTGTTTTTTAAATGTTCTTGAAATTTTACCGAATTTTTCGACCCAACAAATTAAATTAAACAACGAAAATTCACTAAAACTTTCATCATCAGTTCCAGTAGATTTTCAATCGAACCGAACCATCATTTTCGCAATAAAACATAAACTTTCTCTCTCTCTCTTTCATTCGCATGACTGGAATATTGTCATTGACTATTCACGTTCCAATTAAATATGCATTAGCATATATAATATTTCAATAAAAATGTCTCCGTGCACTTTTTGTCCTAAATATTTTCATTTTTTGTTTTGTTTCGTATTTGTTTTTAAAATGCCAAAAAATCGGTTTAACTCTATTTTGTTTATGCAACAACAATTTACCCATTCGGCAATTTCCGTTTGCTGTGTCTAAATAGAAATAAAAATAATTTTTAAATGTTTAAAAATCGAAATCTTACACATTAGTTGATTTTTGTTTTACACATATTTTAATTTTGATTAAAATATTTTAATTTTTTTGGTGTTTAATTTTAATTTTAAAAAAAAAACGAATTTTGTTGCTAAACAAAGAAAATAAATTTTGATGCAATGATTTTGATGATGCGGCGATTTATAGGAGTTGTTTTGTTGATACATATATTTATATATATATATATATATATATATTATTTGATAAAGATTTGTTAAGCGAATTGATAAAAGGTTTAAGAGACATAATGAATGATTTCAATAACAAATTAAACATTGCATTTAATGGGAAAATGTGAGAATGTCAACTAGAAACGTAACCAATGAATCTGAATGCATAGATTCAAGACGTTCCAGTTGCAATTGAGGTTTTAGTAAAAGAAGTTTTTGTGACTATTACCAATCGTAAGTCCAGATGAGAAATAAACAGAATTGCTTTCGAAATGATGAGCGAATGATTGTGAGCATGAGTGCAATGATGAGAAGAAAACATGATGGATGTGCCCATCAGATGTACACTGCTATAGTTACACGATCATTTCTTTCGGAACAGAACAGCCGTAGTTTCTACAAAACTATGCATAAGCAAGATCGACAAACGAACAACCGATTTAACAGTTGCTGATGTTTAGTTTCTCATTTAAACTGCCAATTATTAACAATTAACAACTGCCAAGCTGAACCAATTAAATAACAATAAAACAAACACTCAATGCAGGTTGTCAACGCCCCTATCTATGAAAAAAAAACCCATTCAGCAGTGTATATCTAATCAGCCATGGAAATTTAGTTGTGAGATAATTTCCGAACAAAATTATATAAATAAATCCTTACAATCTCTAAAAAATTTGGATTAATTGTGATGGTAGCAAAACGATTTAGTTGTAGGATTATTTGATTTGTGAATGGTTGATTTTTTTTTGTTTTTTGATTTTCATATTTATTTAGATCTAAAACGTTTCGACTCACCGGACACCTGGTGACCTTTTGTTTGCAATTTTAATTTGTTTGTAGCGATAAATTTAAGGAAAAAATAAAAGAAAAGGAAAAAAATACAATGTTACTTTTGTTTGAAATACTTGATACTTATCTGTATAGTGGGAATATTTAGGCAATTTTAGTTTTAGTTTCAAATACTCACGATGTAAGAAGCAATCATATTTGAAACATCGCCGACAGAATAGTGTATGGAACGAGTGTAGAGTTTGTTCGCGCGATACACTCTCTGCCTTTTGTCCATCGATGTTGGGCGTACATTCGGTTGGTCGGTCCGGATCAATTCGTTCAGTTAATTCAATGAATCTGCGTGGAACGTTAAGTCAATATGAAATAATATTATTGGGTGTGTAACTTTGCTTCCGCGGTTTTTTCCCCGGAATTGAAGCTTTATTGTCAAAAAGTACTAACAGATATATTATTCAAAGCACGACAACTTTCGCCCATCTCTCCGGCAATTTTCGGATTCCATCTCGGAAAAAGGAAGTGTCTTTTGACGCGATCCATGATTGTGTCCATTTTCGTGTTACCTCACACGAAGAAAAATGCTGATCAGCCAGGCCGTGCGTCATCGAACGAAACAGATAGTAGTCGGAAGGAGCGACGTCTGGGAGTACGGTGGGTGGTGCAGGACCTCCCGCTTCAGGGTTTCCAAGTATGTCTTCTCCATTTTTGCGACGTGTGGCCGAGCATTGTCATGCTGGAGAATGGCTTTTTCGTGTCTTTCTCGGTACTGTGGACGTTTTTTCCATCAATACACGTTTCAGACGCATGAATTGTGTTCGGTACCGATCTTCTGTGATGGTTTCATTCGATTTAAGTAACTCGTAGTATATCATAGCGAGCTGGTCCAACCAAATGGAGAGCATAACCTTGGCGCCGTGAATATTCGGCTTTGCTGTCGATGTGGAAGCATGTCCGGGATTTTCCCATGACTTTCTGTGCTTGGGATTACCGTATCGGACCCATTTTTCGTCGCCGGTTACGATGCGATGTAGAAATCCCTTCCCATTATGTCTTTCCACCGTTCCGCCGTTCAATATCTCTCGACTTCAAATCTCCAAACGTGTTTGGCTTCAAACTTCATCGATCATTTTTCCTTATTCTTCGTCTTTGAATATTTTTTCTCTCCCACCACCATGCTTGTCCTCGACATTGTAATCACCATTCTTGAAACGTTTGAACCACTCCTGACACGTTCTTTCACTCAGAGCAGCCTCACTGTACGTATTTGAAAGCATTCGATGAGCCTCAGCTGCAGTTTTTTTCAAATGAAAGCAGAAAATCAAAACTTTCCGCAAATGACGAGAACTTGGCACAAAAACAGACATTTTGAATCAAGGAATCATTCAAAAATGCAAACAACTTTCACTAATACGGCAACGTCGATACATTAGCAGATGTTCAAAATTACTTTTGACAATTTTAATCTACGTCCGTACCGACCGCAGCTTACCGATACAGCTACATCTACCGGATAACCGCGGAAGCAAAGTTGTACAGCCAATATAAATATATAACCCGCTTTATAAATCAACAAAAATTGAAATTAAGGTAATTATCAACTCACTTGTCTCGTAGCTCATCTGGCGTCCCTTTATCCGGAAAATTGCTGCTGATCGAATGAAAAATAATTGGTGGCGGGAATATTACACGCCTAATCATTTCGCAACTACTCGAAGGACCAGCTTCTACTGCATCACTCTTCGATCCCTTCGAATCTCGTTTAGTCGTCTCGTCCTTTTCACTGCGCGACCGCGGCTCACGATCGACACCTTCACTGTCCTTAACGTACTGCATCAAGCCGTAAACCAATTCGAGAAATATAGGATCATCCATAAACGACGAATCCTTGTCGCCGTGCACTTTCCCATCATAGTTCTTAATCAGCTCCTCGATGAACGTCCCGTCTTGATCCAGAACTTCGTCGCCCATGTACGGAATGTTGTGCAGAACGGTCTCGTCCTCGACCATAAAGTTTTGCTGTGTCGGCGCCCACGTATACATCGTCGGGATGGGAGTTACGGCGTGGATCATACGAATCGGCATCTTCTGTGATTCGCCTGAATGTAAATATGTATTGTTTACTCATCCAACCGGAATGAAAGTGCTCAAAGCAAAAAAACAACATTTACCAGCCGGCATATCAACTGCGCATTTCCCTTCGACGGTCACAACCTCGGCTTTCTTCATACAATTCACATGTGGTGGATCCACACTTTGCGGATTCCAAACAGCATTTACGCTACACCATGTATCGCTTTCTTCCTCAAGTATTTTTTGCATGTTATTTCTGAAAGAAAACAATAAAATTGGCCGTGTTCATAACAATCACAATGTAGGGTTAAACTTCATACAGACCTATTACGATTCCATGCAATTTTCACATCATCCGCCTTTTTGGTACGTTTCTGTTGACGAATTTTCATATACTCTGCTTTGACGCGACGCTTCCATTCGGCCGACACTTTAATTTTCGACATCTTAACTGGGAGAAATTGAAATTTTCGTGAACTTCGGAGGTTGTTGTGCCGACATCGGGATACGGCTTCAAGACAGCTGTCATACGATTGAACAGCGAATTGTAATTCGCGCCAATTGAAATGCAGCGAATTGAAGCGAATTAATGTATATTTTTGAAAAATCATTTTAGAATTGTGCAATTTTGAAATTTATAATGAATAGATGTTAGCAATGGAAATAATTACGGCAATTTGATAATATATAATTAAATTATCTTTGATGGTTTCACTTAAATACTCAGTAGTAGTTTCAATAAAACATAGCGTTCTTTTGCCGATTGGAACGGCTGCTACTGATTTGATTACAAGTTTCTTTTGCGTTTTTATTTTCAAATTCAATGAAAATCGGAGTAAAGTCGGTCATTTCAATATAAGCTGTATGGATCAATTGAATTAGTTACAATTGAGTCTTGATCTTATCTCAATATAAATGTTTTTGCGAACCATTATTTTATGTTGTAAATGGTCGCTGATTATTTAAGCAGTGAAATTGTATTCGAATCACATTTATATTTTGTGTAAATTATTAGAGCACATTATTTCTCGATTTAATAGCAGACTTGTGTATATGGACCTCCTAATTTTCGCTCACAAAAAGTTGTAGACTAAACCCGTCAGGGGTCCGGAGCAGCAACATATAGTGTTGCCTTCCAGCAAGCTTATAAAATGAATTAAGCTAAATCTTTTATTTAACACTAAATACTAACTACAGAGGTGTTAGGATTATAGAAATAGATTAATGCAGACTATAAGATAAGCAAAATAAAGATATTTTACACCAAGAATAGAAACAGCTAGCATAAAAATGAAAAAGTATTAGCATATCATAAATTAGCTAACGTATAAAACCAATAAAAAACAAGCATGCACCATACTTCATATTCCAGGAGTAGTGAAAAAACGTTACAACAAACAAATTTAATTTACAATCAAAGCTAAAATGGTTATAAAATCACGTAATATGAAGTAAAATCCACATTAAATTTTCTAAAAGGTAAATCAGTGCAAGGAGAAGATAGTCTTTCAATTGAAATTGTAGAAAACGTAACGAAATACATAAAGAGACCACTGACGATACTTTTCAATAAAGGTGTTTGGTGTGGGTTTATTGTCAGAAAAATTAACCTACCTATTATATGCGCATCTAAACAATTTTACAACTTGAAAAATATTCTTAGAAGCTTACAAATGTTGGTATATCTGACTTAAAACAATAAACTAACGATACAAGAGCAATAATAACAATATGTGTGAACAAAACCATTGAACAAAAGCACCGCACAGATTTTGCACCTAAAATATTTAATGAAATGACATTATACCTTAAAAAAATGTCTAACAGTGTTAAATATCTTCCGGAATATTTGCAAATTCATTTCAGTAATTGTCAGTTTGTGAACTATTAACGAACTCGAGTAATACAAACAAAATATGTATCAGTTTACCTCGACACTTTGATTTATTAGTATTTTTATTATTGCGTTTTAATTTAAAGTAATACTATCATTACTATTATTTTATTTAGTTTTAATTTTTTTAATTGCATTACCTCGCTTATCATTAAACTCTTTATGCGGAAATGATGATAAGGAATCACACCTAGTAGCATTGAATTAACTGTGGATCCGTACGAATGTGAATAAAAACTTTGTATTGTAAATGAAACGAATTATGTTAAATAATCATAATATTTATGTAGCAATTATTGGGAGTTGTTCGTGTAGATCTTAATGGTCGCACCTCGCGATTTTTTGCATTAATTGCACAAGTCAACCATTTACAAAACTAAAGATACCAGATAAATCCAAATGATAAATTACCAGAAAACTATGCACACAGTATCCAAAAATACGTTCGACGTCATTGGCGGTGAAATAAGATAGTCTAATTGATTGTGGAAGATGTAAGACTTTTATGCTTCATTTACATGCTGTATGTGAGGTTTTTGGATGTATTGTACATTAAGTCGTACGTAATATTGCTTGAATTCATACACTTAAATTGTAAACAAAATTAAAGAATGATCGGTGCAAAACGACGATAAAAAACAAATTAGATTTTTGAATTTATTGATACATATTTTCGTTTCGACGTAACAAAGCTACAGCAGTGCCACCTCGTGCCACAAAAACTTTCATCTCATTCAAATAACTTTGTTAGTACGAAGAATTGTCACGTTGACAACATGGCTCTGTTGCACAGCCTTTTTAGAAGCGAAGTCGAGTGGCGTTGCGCAGGGCGCTTGTACTTTCGCCCGCGTGCCGCGTAGCGCATCTAAAAGTTCACCGCGAACGCATTCCTTTCGCATTCCGCGCATTCCAATCGTGTAGTTTCAGATGCGGACCGTGTAAATGGATTGTACGCTGTTGGTCGGGACGCGAGCGAGTGTGGTGTGAACCTAAATGTCAGATAAACAAAGCCCCGTGCACGTCTCGCTGAAAGGAATTTCAGATTGAAATTGATTTCCCCCCGAGATCGAGGCGAGTGCAATGCCGATTTTGCTCTAGTGCTCTTCTAGTGAAAATCCGATTGTGGCGAAGCGTTCCGTGGAAAACATCGAATTGTTTTTGTGCGTTCGCGAGATAACCGTCAGCCGTGCGAGGTTGTCGAAGCCAGGGCTGCGATAATTGCGGAATAATTACCGTTCGTTGGTTTCTACGCGCATTACGCGATCCGATAAACTATTTCGTGGAAGTGTGTTGGATTTCGGGATACGCGCGAATTTGGCGGGAAGCGAGTCGCTAAGGACGCGAGGATAGCGTCGTGTGAAAGTGTGTATAGCGCGTCGTGCGAACTGTCGCGTAATTGACCTGGACGGAGGCATTCCAGCGATTCGAACGGCAGCGTTGCTGGCTGCCCGCATATTTCCCAACCTTTACGTGGGAACAACAAAACAATAGTTGCGGTCCGCGCGCCGCCCCGCGCGTCCCATCATCCATCGCCGCACGCCTGCTACCACACGGCGGTGGAGCGCGGAGTGTTTTGTTTGGAATGCGGCTGGCAATTGTCTGAGTTGCGAGACCTCACAGCACAACGCTTACTGCCTCGTCGACGTGCGCGCCAGCTGCCCATCGCCGTAGCACCCGAATTCGAAGAAGTCGTCGCGTTTTTAAGTAGCTAGCGTTAAAGAGCCCGCAGCCCGCACGGATCGGACGTGGAAGCTCCTGCGACACATCCGAGGCGGTTGGAGCCGGCGGCTTGCAGCCTGTAGAGCACGCTTCGCCATCGCCACAATCATGCCGTATTGATTTTTCGGCGTTGTGCACGCACGTCTCCGGTTTGTTTCCAGGCCCGCGCACAGAGTGCCTGCCGTCACCCCCAGTTGGTGGCGAAATCCCTTGGGCGCTTCCCTGCCGCGCGGGACGACGTCATCTCGACGCTCGGCGTTGTCTGTACGCTTTCCGGCCACTACGAACCCTCAGAAGTAGCGTCCCCTTAGCAGTCGACATCCAATGAGGTCTGCGCGCATAAGGACGAGATAGGATAAACACACGGCCGCGGTGGGAAGAGTCGCATTGCAAGAGTGTCAAGGGACGACTCAGTCGAATTTACTCTGCCCTGAACTGTGCTACGTCAGCCGAAAGGACGCTTGGTGAAGTTCCAATCGGTTTCGGGAGTGAAGTTTGTTTGGTCGTCGCCAGGACGAAATTCCCATTTCCTTGAAGCGAGGTCGACTCTTCAGATATTCTAATGTCTGTGATGGAATCGCCACTAGAAGTACTGTCGCGGGCGGCCACCATGGTCCAGGACAACGCGAACGGTGAGTAGTACCCTTTCAATTTTGTGTCCATATCCTCTTATGAAGCCGAGCACTCGGCACATGCGTAAATAGAAAGCAGATGCGAGCACCGGGCCGTTGTTCTTGTTTTCTCTGCTGGCGGAGTTTCTTTTTGTTTCGCTTGCATTCCATCTGAGAATTTCGTCAGTTGTCTTGACGAACCATCACACCACCACCTCTTCTTGGGCAGCAGCAGCTACGTCTTCTCACAGCCTCGCAGTGAAACTATGCGCATCAGATACCACATTTGAGGCTGGTGGCAGAGTTCGTGGTCAGTTAGACCAAGCACCAGGGTCTCGAAGAATACCTGAGATCTGCCGAAGACGTGGTGCATTCCATTCGTCACATGGATTCTAGACGGAGGCAAGCCGCAAACAGCCTGGCTGAATGCGGAACCGGTTGGCGGGCGCTCCGCTCGAAGACATGCTCGACTTGGTTGAGTCGGTAATAAGCCCCTTCAGTTCACGTTCACGTCCGAAGACGAGAGATCAAGAGACGTCGAAGACGTTCAAGAGCAATCAAAGCACCGTATCTATCGGCAGACCGTAGTACTCGACCGTAACTGAAAACTGTAAAATACTTAATTTGCCGAGCAACGCTGAACGGAGCTGGGCTGAACAGTCCAGTCCAGCTCAGCCCAGCCGCTCGATCCATCCGACAAAGTTGTGGTGATTGCTTCAAAGTCACCCTGTCGCATTCCATACCATGTTGTTTATCGCGTCGACCATACGATTTCGATAATCGCTCGGCGAACAAAACGTTGAACGGCCTGGCCTGGGCCTGAACGGGCAACAGCCGCGATTGTAGCCAATGTTTACCGTGCTGTAATCTTCGGCCTACATAGTTAAGAAGTTTTCGGGGCTTTTGGTAATGTTGGGTTGCCAGAATCTCTTCGCAATTCGGTGGGAAGTTGAAAGCGGAAAGAAAAACTAGGGTTTCGTTCGTGGACTTACGAGAAGGTGCCACCATATTTGTTTCAGCGAACTTACGCGGGAAGTTCGAAAAGATCACGCGGAATGGCCGGGAAGAACGCTAAAATAAAACATTAAAAAATTTTCTATTCAATATATTCTTCCTTAACCCTAACACATTTTTCAAATCTATCGAAAAGTTTATAAATACCACCAAAAAAGTGATTTGTCTTTGCTGTCATGTTTGACAGCCCATTTAGACTGCATTGTCATCGTTAAATTTTTTCCCACACCACTCTTTCTTCAACTTTGAAAATAAATAATAGTCACTAGGTCTAGACTGCAGACAGGGTGGGTGACGCAGTTTTTCAAATACGCATCGATGCATGCAGCCGTCGCAACATGGACCTTTTGTTAAATTTCCTCTTCTTTTTCTTTGATAGCATTCTTCAACTGTCCTTGTAAGGGAGTATAGTAATCTCCCGTTATGATGACTCCACGTTCTTTGTAATCGATCAATAGGATACCTGCTGGATCCTATATGATGACCAAGATTTTTCCGGCCGATTGTGAGACTTTAGATTTTTTGGAAGGGGGTTTGCCTTTTTTATGCTACTGCATCGACTCCTGCTTTGATTCAGGATCATAATGGCGAACCCAAGTCTCGTCACCAGTTCCAATCCGGGCCGTAACATCATTTTTTTGATCTCCGTAGTGATCCAAAAACTCGTGAGAACATTCGACATCCTCGCACTTTTGAAATGCTGTCAGCATTCTCGGAAGCCATCTTGCACTGACTTCGGTCAACCCAAGATGTTGATGTAGGATTTTTAAAATGGAGGACTCTGATACTCCAAACCACTACTGAAAGCTGTTTCTTTTTCAATCGGGCGTCTTCCAATATAAGCTTTTCCGGCCGTCCGGGTCGAGAGTTGTCTTCAATTGAGTCCCTTCCTTGCTTGAAATGGCCATGCCATTTATACACCATGGTTTCACCTAGGACAGAGTCCTCGCAAGCAGCTAAGATCTCCTGAAAAATTAACTGATGTGTCTTTCTTTGTTTTATTACGGCACAATTTTCCATTTTTTCCATACTGGCTAATTTATTCCGGAATGACTTTTTTACTTGTTGATCACTCAAAATTTAGTGACTCGATTAGGTTCAAATTGCGTATTTATACTGAAAATGAGTCAGTTAATTAATAACTACCTGGTTTGGAATCCACACCATCGTCAACCCTTCCAGTCCGCGAACTTTGGACCTTCGGTTAAACGGATTGCAGTTATGTAATTTTTGTGAAATTTAATGCATCGTTTGAATAAGTTTTTCTGTATTATTAACAGTAAAGCTTCCTCTTAAAATATCCATTTCAAAATTGTGCTACGATCCCTAAGAGGAAAGCGTTCTTGACTATGTTAGCAAAACCATGTCGACTCTCCACCAATTCTGAACTGCAAAAGACTGACTCGTGAAAATTTGCTAAACGAGATGATAGTCGCGCTTTTAAATTGACACTACCATACGAGTTGGAATGTCGCATAATCCAAATGGTGGATTCAACAAAAAAAAATATCATGTTCAAAAAAATTCACATGGTTTTCACGGCGACGCGCTTTTCTCTCTCTAGATTACAGTTTCGACCTCTATTTTTATTTAAGCGTTGCAAGGGTTCCGAATGACAATTCTCGATGATCATGCAGCAAGCACCGCTACCGGCAACTGGGCTTAATACCGCTCACAGCACGTGCTATCACCGCTGATGGCCGACGCTTCGTAGTCATATTTTCTACTGCGGATGATGATTGCACGTTCGCGTTTCAACTACCATTACAGAAAAAATACGAGTCCTTTTCCATAAAATGGTCTGTTGCTTGTAAGCTTGTTTGCTTTTGAGGAGCTTCATATTTTGAAGCCTTTGGCGACAAAATGATTTGCCAAATATTGGTATTCATCAACTTTCCTCCTATCATTCATCTGGGATTGAATGTGGTGTGGTGGACTCTGTGATTTATTTGTTGTATGTATTTGTGTGAAGCCCATCAACAATGTCTGTCCAAAAAGCTAATTAGAAAATTTCATTAATCACAATGCGTCGAGGAAAAACCCTCCACGAAATTTTCGTCGGAATAAATTCTCCTCAGGCATTTTAATTGAAAATCGATTTGACTTTCACACCCGTTCGTCAATTCCAACATCTAGAGAACAGAACGCATCTTTTATCTTATCCGATTACGAAATTCCTTGGACTTATGCATTCTTTCACACACACACACAATACGTACATACGTCTAATTGAAATTGCCTTCTTATTCAATTTTACACACAATTATTCGTTTAATGCGATTAAAATCAGCGCGCAGATTAAATAGTTACACACTAGCCACCGTCACAGCTGCTGCTGCGTAACATATCTGCAATTTTCTTCACATGTGAGAGCCGAAGAAAACTATGTGTTGCACTTGTTGCATGCATATGTTACATTCACAGTTTAAGAACGAAAACTACACATTCTGGTGTACTACTTACATCAGATAGATTTCGTTAATGTATCTAAATAGATATATAACATGTATGTGGTCATACATTTGGTATGCGCGATGTTACACATGAACTCGCGTATCCTCTTCGACGGTGGAAAACCTCCCAAGAATTCGAAAAATGTCACACTTGCAGATTATCTATCTTTTGCGAAAGAAAAAGTATTTGCAAAGTATCTGAAGGTTCACTTGTGTGGCAATGGTGATGAGATATGGTAGAGTTTGTTTTGGTCATTTTTTTCGCCACATTTTCTTCACTTTCTGGCGTTTTCCTTTGGTTCGCGTTGAATGCTAACGATAATTCTATTTAAAAAAAATGCATGTGCTATGCGAAAAGTCGACAGTGGTGTGGAGAAAAAATTCAATGAAAAATTCGAAAAATTCTAGTCGCTTACTAAGCCATTCAAGAATGCTCGTAAGGTCATCGAAATGGGGGAATGAGCTGATCAAAGTGTCGCAATTCACTGTGGAATGTGGAAGTATTTGTAATTAAAATTGACACTTTTAGAACAGTGATGTTTGTATATTTATATACGATGAAAATGCATCCGATTAATTTAATTAGATGCTTAGATTTTCTCTGTTATGACGTACATCCCATTTACAAGTATAGTTTGGACTAACAAGGAGAGGCCACGGTCTTGTCGTCTCAGATTTGGATGCAATTTGGCACATAAGTAGAAGACGTTAAGGATATTCGATCCTTAAAATATTAGACCGGAACACCCCCCCCCCCGTTTTTGAAAAAATGCCGCTAAAGTTTTTAGCGTCGCTTATGAATTAGTAAGTTTTTGCATTTGACAGAAGCGGTGCAGTGTAGGTAGCAGCGCTATTAGCTCGCAATCAAAAAGTCGTGTGTTCGATCCCCGGTCGGAGTATTGTTTCTCTTTTTGAATAATTGTCGTCGTCGTGTGTTCGATCCCCGATCGGTATTGTTTTTTTTGCTGAATAATTGTGGATGTAATTAGTTTAAGGTAAATCAGCAATGTAAAAAAACAATACCGATCGAGGATCGAAGACACGATCGCGAGCTAGTCGCGCTGCTTCCTATACTGCAATGTTTCTGTCAGGTGCAAAAACTTACTAAGTGACGCTAAAAACATTTAGCGGCATTTTCCTCAAAAACGGGGGGTGTTGCGGTCTAATATTTTAAGCATCGAATATCCTTGACGTCTTCTACTTATGTGCCAAATTTCATTCAAATCTGAGACGACGGAAAAAACACGTTATGATATTGTTTGTTGTTTCTTTGTTGCTCGAAAAAAAAACACGTAATGATATTGTTTCTTCATAACCATTCTTATCAACGTCATCACTTTGCATGTTGCGCAAACCTTGAACGTTTTTCAATTCACTATCATAATTTCAATTCTTATAATTTATATGATTAAGAAACATATCTTATTGTTTGCAATTGAAACTGATCTGTTTGTAAACGTTCTATCAATTGACCCTTTGTTTAAACTGAGCATCGAATTCATTCGATTAGCCTCCGCTCGTTGTTTATAGAAAATGTTACTTTGTGTTCAAATTGTTTTGTCGAAGGCTCTAAAGAATATCGTATCACTTATTGAAATCGTTTTAATTTTTAATTGTTTAATCCTTTCGAAAAAAGATCCTAGGAATAGTAATTGTTCTTTTGAATTGACCTATACATGAAGATGGACATGAAGAAGTGTAGGTTCCCGCTAGAAAAAGAAGCAGTCAAAAACTATAACGTCAGTTTTTACAACATTTAGGGATGCAGGTCCTCGTGGGTTTCTTTCAAAAATGTCTTTTTGATATACAGGCTTTGAGGCGATTGTATTAATATTTGGTAGCCTTTAAACGGTGAGTCAAAACATTCAAACAGTGAGACGAAGTTCTAAGTTTTTTCTGCCAGGCCGAAGCCGGAAAATATACCTCCAGTAGATGCAATCTTGTTAGCTACTATGACTGCTACCAATGCACTTTACCCTGAAATGAGCGCTACCAATCCCGAGAAGATCATGCTTCTGGTTTTCAAATTGAGCAGCCCATTTTTTCTGTGATATATAACGCTCAGTTGCTTCAGCAGATGTGTTCAGAATGTATTGTCTTGAATTAAGGCTTGGCTGCTTTTCTGTTTTATCGGGACTCCTGGAATATGGACATTGAAGATCCTGTTCAACTTTTCGTTTACCAGTAAAACAGACGCTTCAAATGTTGTGCCTGTCTCATCAGTCAATGTCGTTTCGAATTTGCTTCCATATTGGTAAGGATGAGAGTTGCGTAAGCTCTAACTTTACTATGCTTCTCGCTCCTAACAAAAGTATCTCAAGATCCAGGTTCCAGGTGGTACATCTCATCTAATATAGTAGTTTGATTTTCAATAGTGTATTTATATGTTTTTCATTTTTTAATTGACACAGAACAACAAGCTCCAGAAGTCAGTCGACTTAGTGAAGGCTACTGAACGATTTTTTTGCGGACTGAATAGTAGTCAAATTGAAAGATATTGCTATATTCTCAATAGGAAAAGATTTGTCAATCTAAGAAGTATTCACATGGCGTTATTCTAGGTCGTTTTGATCCGCTTCCTTATTTTTTCTACAGATTCATCATACCCATAAGGTATTTCTTACTGTATCTACTTCCCAATTGTTTTTTGTTAAAAATTGTTGCAGTATCGCGAAACAAGCATTTGTGTCATGTTACCAACGATCGTCTACCTCCCATTCTTGTATCCTAGGTTTCAATCTCAGCGGTGAGCTGTAAGTTTTTTTTTTGCTCTGGACACTTATTTAGCACAAAGGTTTTGAGATTGTATATCTGAAACTTACTTTTGCTTCCGTCAACCGCTGCCTGATGATGTTTGGACTAACTTTTTGGAAGTTTAGCTTCCTTTACGGAGGTTATAATGAAAAGTGAGCGAGAGAAATGAGCCCAGAAAAGCGTACCGAACGAAAAAGCGAACGGAAGTTTGTCTTAAAACTCAAAGTGAGCACTATACATAGCAATGATGTGAAAATTTAAGAGTAGAGCGGCTGGTTCAGTGAGCAGAGCGCCCGACTCTTGCTCTCGGGGTAGAGGGTTCAAATCCCCGCTCCCTATGTATTTTTACTTTAAGTTACTTTGTGTGAATAAAAGCAATAAAAATGCATCCTATATTTTTGAATTTGTCACGTTATTTCCTGATTTTTTCCTGCATATATATTTTAACCTTTACATAATCATTTGCAAAACGTAGCTAAACTTCCCGTCGGACACTCCTAGTGTGTCTCACTGCTTTTTTAGCTTCGTACAGTTGAATGCTGGGGTGGGGATATGCTCAAACAGCAGTAATATTGATTTTGCTCTTGTCCGCGATGCTCTTCTACACTTTCCGACTCATTGTAAATAATTCATCCACACTTCGCAACGATCGTGTTTCCCACGGCGCGTAAAATCGCACGCCGCGCCAGCTCACACTATCATGCTGTGTAAAGGGTGTGCCTTGAAGTGGTGCGGACGTGCTAATTTTCTGTGGTCGCTGTTAGATAATTTAGACCTTTTTGAGCCTGACATACTAAATTGTAATTTGGAGTCCTAATTTTGTTGCAATATCAGCACTTGAATGAATTGAGTTTACGCTAATTAATCTAGAAAATCTGACCAAAATACAACCTGACAAATACATATAGACTGCAGTAAATTCCATAGTCTCATTCATTATGAGCATGGATTTCAATTCCAAATATTTAGTTTGGTATTTTGATTGAGAAAAAAACTTGTAAGATAATTACACTTTCGCATGCAAAACAAATTATAGTAGCACGTTAACGAAACAAAAACATTTAAAAAGAAATTTAAATGCCTCACAAGGAAAAAAGAACGATAAGAGGGAAAGTAAACCGGCATTGAAAGATAAATCCACGATAATGTGATGAGGTAGAAAAATGAAAGCGCATTCAATTTAAAATGAAATATTTTGGACAATAAAATTCACCAGACTATATTGCATTCTCTAGTTAATTAATTAAAAGAGGCATTTCTTGTTTAATTGCTACTGTTAATATGTTGTAAAATAAATTTCTATAGTTAAAATTTTATTTGAATTTTATGCATATAAATTTCATAATTTTTTTTGGTGTATTTAATTGAAATTTCGTGCATTAAATTTAATTTTTGTGTAATGGACTTGTTTTTTTTATTGAATGAAAAGTTAGAAAATAGTCAGAAAATTATAACCAGGGATGAATTTGATAGTGTTTTTATTTTTTAAATAAAAATGATCTGTAGTTTTGATTCGATTACTAACAGCTTTTTGATCTTTCCCTCATCATGGAAAAAATCTTGCTTAATTTAACAGCTGATCATGGAATTCCGGACTGAATTTCAATGAACTAGCAATAAAATTACAATAGCCAAAAAATCTATTTGCTGTGCTTAACAATCATCTCTGTTAACACACTACAAAAACTTGTATGGTTCCACTTAAAATCCATAAATCCGCACTACAAAACCGTATCTTAAAAATCGATTTCAACTCGTTTTCTCATTTGTGCTTCGTCGAAAAAAAGCTGTGGTAATGATTTTGCTATAATTTCAGAAAAATTAGACAATCTAGAAATCTCACAAGAATCATTAGATGCCAAGTCTCAAACTGAGAATCACGATATATAGATATGTATTAATAAAAAAAAGTGCTACACACACGCGATAGATCTCATAAAGAAAAAGGTCTTCAAATTTGATTAATGAACGGGAAACATTGAAATCATTTCTATCCATCTTTCCATTACCGGGACACACACCAAAAAAAAATAGGCACACAAGAAAGATAAACGTACTTAGATACGAAATCGTGTGTAGGTATGGACTCTTGATTGCTGGGCAGCTACTGGTTGTACGCGGCGGCGCGCACACCTTTCAAGGTGGGCGGATTGGTTGCATTCTTATCCCATATTCTCATTCGGGTTACTTAAATCGTTGTATCTTATGTGTTTTTTTTTCATTAATGTCCGTGTCTTTTTATTGCTACATTTCCTCTGCTGCTACATTCTGTCTCCATTTTTTGTTGCTGTGTTTCTTTATAGCGTCTTCCTATCTGTAATTTTAGATAAAAGCATCTCCTCGCTACAGGTATTGTGGCAAAAAGATACATTGACTTTGCGTGACTTTAAGCTCTTGCCTTTAAGCGCAGGTTTTTTATTATTATTTTGAGTATAGTTGATTTCTTCTTATTCCGAAATGAGGTAGGTATGTAGTACACTACAAGAATGTGAACACTAAATTTTTATAGTTGAGCAAATCGGATGGTTTTTTGTTGCTGTTGTGTGAATTGCTTCTCGATTCATTTTCCAAAGACGGGCGGATTCGAGAAAAAATGATTATAGCAAGGAAAATATTTGGAATTTGTGTAAAAAGTTAACCCTCTTCGATGCTGCATGGTTAAAATGACTTCTATGCAATTTCTAGTTAGCTGGAAGCGTACGTTCACTATTCAGCGTTAAAATTGCATACAATCTGGTTCGATTCTTCGGACACTGCTACGAGTATTACAGCTACTGCTGATCCTTGAGCCAAGTCAAGAGGTAACATGCATTGGAGGCTAGATCTGGAGAATATGACGAGTGTTTCGAATCGCCTTTTCGAATGAAATACTTTGAAATGTTACCCTCGAAACAGGACTCTTCTTTCAAGTTCGCCGCGCCTCTGTTATCTATGAACTTACCGTAATCTTCTTTCTTGGGCTGGACCCGTAGTATTTGCTCGTTTTTCTCAACAAGCTACTACAATCATTATCAATGCATCCGAAACACAAACGTCATAACTTTTCATGTTTAATCTGACCCTATGAAATTCTTGGGCGATGGTCTCTTTCAAGCCTTCGTCTACTTATTCATCGGGATCAAAGAAATTGATCCAAATTTTATTCCTGGTCTCAAAACGCGCCAAAAATTATAGTAGTGCTTATCGAGGTTCGAGTTTCATCTCTACTTCTTTCTTTTTAACGAGATCAACAGTAGCGATCTGATATCCGACTTCTTGTTTCTGATGTTTAGTTTTGCTGTCCTCATGCTCTTATGCATCCTTTCTATGATCGGCCTGATAGTCTTCCCCATGTAAATCTCGCATTGCGACCACGAAACGAAAATTATGTACCTCTTTCTTTGTTGAAGACCGCGGATCCGTAGAATCAGTTTTGCTTTGAATACATGACTAATAATTGTTGCATCAATGTTCAACATTCTTCAAATTCTACTATAAATTTTCCCTTTATTTTTGAACGATCTACGAGCCGTGTTTTAAGCTCCTACATAACTCCTAATGTGTTTTTTTTTTCATTTTGTTTGTTGAGTTTCCTTTTTCAGTCAAGTTTGTACGTTCAAATTTGCGCGAGTGCTTTTTTGGGGATCCTAGAGGAAGTTTCCATTATATTATTCAACATGAAGGAAACTTTGAAGGAAATCATCGTTCTTGTTTTTTAACAGTTCTATTTAAACACAATTATATGTTTCACTATAAAAAAAGGATTTTAATCATATGCTAAAATGTTTGAATATTTTTTTCTTAAATTTTGCGCCTCATAAATTCACCTTCATGGTGAAGACACAACCGTATGCTACACTAATAAAGCAATAAAAAAGTCGGCGTTATCTCAGAGTTATGTTAAATTGGTCGAATTTATCCAAAAAAGGGTTAATTTGATATAATGACCACCATGATATCTATTGCGGCTGTTATTAACGTGGTGGCAATCTGCGAGCCGAGATCAGTAGCAGTAGCATTAACTATTTTATATTCCAATAATAGAAATCCTTAAAATTACTAGCTTAATTTTGTTGTCGTTGTATGTGTATGTAGATAATTACACATTTCATTCATGTGAAGCCACACACACCCGCCCAGGGAAAATCGACAATCTCCGTTCTAGCAATATCCTATAAAGCTTTTTTTTGGTTTTTTTATCAATAACTCGAACAAAACCCGTTTTATGTGGCCCTACCACTCACAAGAATGTGCCACAAGGCGGAAATATAAAGAAGCTAATCTCTCTTGGTATTCGTTTTATAACTTTTGTTGCTGTTTGTTTCTTAAATAGAAAAAAAAGTCGAAGAAAAAACAATGATTTCTCTTAGATATGGTCAATTTATTACAGCGGCGGCCGTTCCCATCCATGAATGAAACATTTTCAGACTGTGGATGGCTTGGCTTGTCTTAGCATGGCCGAAGATGCTTAGCCATACATCTTTCCATGGCTTCTTCCTTCCACTCGCGTAGTTTGTATCGATGGCTTTGATTCATTCATGGTTTTCATGTGTTGCTACAGAATCTTCCATTTTAACTGTATGCTAAAACGAAGACGATATTTTCTTCAGCCAACCCACAAACATTTAGCGTATTTTGTTTGGAAATGAAGTAATTTTTCATTAACACACTTTACGTAAAATAGTAAAATGTAAAGATATAACTTTGTTTTCTCATGGTTTGTTAGTGTTGTTGTTTTTTATTAAAAAAAGAGAATATGTGTGTCGATTTCGAATGAGTGTTTCTCGTATAAGTATAGCGCGGGAAGCTCGAAAAGTTTCATTCATGTTATGTAAATTTTTATCAATGGAAATGCTAGTAAAAGATTTATGTATATGGCTGGTATTGCGGCTGGCACATGAATGTCCCATCCTAATAGAAAGCTGTGGGAAAGATTACGAAAATATAAGTATGCTCAGGTCCATTGGGAACAAGGTTACTTGCGAACGAAATTATGTAATGAGTTGATATGTTTTAAACGTGTTCATATGTATGTCCGATGCTAGACACCATTTGTAATTTGTTAACACGTCTGGTTAAAGTCTCTTAGGCTTATAAGTTTTAATTCATTGGACGTTCAATCCAGTGGTGATACAACGATTGTTTAATGACATACGAAAGGACTCATCCGGTCTATCGGAGTCGTATGGTCAATAGTTTATTCACAACTACTTGTCGGTTCACAGCCAAAATGATTTGGCCAGGTAACTTCTGAAAAATGACCGATATCTGCCAGTTTCTGAATTAAATAAAGAAAAGCAGTTATGAGGATAATGTTTATTTATCATTTAAGTGAAAAAATAACAAAAGAAAATAATCTGTTACGATAAAAATTGATTGAAACCCAGATTAGAGCTGATTTTGACCTCACAGCCAAAATGATGTGAAATGGTTTTTCCTAGAAGAAAATTGTATCAACTTCTTAATATCTTACTAAATTAACAAATAATACTTCTAGTATTTCGTGGGATAGTCTTTCTGCTTGAGAGTAGCGTCCAATATCCGAGGCATCGATACCACTAAAGACTGAACTCTGGCTCAATTTGGTGCTACTCTTCCTGCAAAACTCTTAAGGTTCTGTTTGTTGTTAATTGTGGAGTTTCCTGATGCCTTTCTCCAACTCTGACCACAAATTCCCTTTAACATTCAAGTCCGGAGACTGTGGAGACGTTTGATTCATTCCAAATGAGCCACGTTTGAACGAATAGGGAGGAATGCTTCGGATCATTGATAAAATAGAAATATATCCCTTATATTGAATTGCCCTGCACTTTGCAGAAAGTTATCTTTCAAAATATTCAGATACTGGGGTTTGTCCATGATACCATCGATGAAAGTCAGATTTCCGACCCCTGCTGACGACATCCATGTCCATACCATAACATATCCACCTCCGTGTTTCACATGGGCCCTTAAATGTTTTGGATTGAGCTCTGTATTCGGTTGCCTCCAGACGTATTTTTGCCCGTCAGTTCGAAATAAATTGAGTTTACATTCATCAGAAAAAATTACGGTATCCTAAAAATCAGTATCCTTTCTCAGATGTTCACGAGTGTAATCAATCCTGCGCATTGATGAAAGGTTTCTTACGGGCAAATCTACCATTTAAATTCGCATTCCTGAGTATTTTCCTAATAGTTTCGGGGTTGCTCTTTTTGCGGAGAGTCCTTTCAGCAATCTCTGCAAATTTCGGGGCAGTAAATGTAGGATCCTTTTTTGATTGTCTCACGATCCAAATGCAAATTATTGTGAACTTTTTTTGACTCCATTCCCTAGATTTTCGCGCACAAAACGTTCAATAATATGCTGCACCGTTGAAGCACTTCTCTAAACAATTTCAGGATTTTTTTTTTGAGATTTCCCGTCCTTGAAATGATTTATTATTAACTCCCGTTCTTCAAGAGAAGTGTGACGACCCATTGCAAATTAAGTATCGTATTGTTCTTTACAGAATAATGATTTCGTTCGAAAACCAAGATCTGACTGATATTCATCATGCCTGCAGTGCGATATTTAATCTTTATAAACGGATTTTTGGAATTAACGGTACTTTTTCTAGGAAAAACTATCCCACTTGAAATAACGATCAATGATCCGAGTTTGTCTTACTCGATCTGGAGAATATTCCTGACGAAGGTTTTTTTCTAATGATACGCTCAAGACAATTGCCGGGTTTGTAAATCAGGCTCGAGGCAACGACGTAAGATCCTCGTCATCGCCGCATAGCCGTTGAAAATAAATAAAACCACGAAAGAGAGTTCGACAAGAACCACGAGTCAACAATTTATTGGCAATTATCAATTGATTAAACTTTAAACAGAACGATTTGCGTTCAGAAAACATCAGATTACATCACCGGCTGACGTTGCATGGAAAGCAGCATAACTCGGCGGAACGGAACTAGCTCATCAAAATTAAGTCCATCAGTCATTCATCGATGGTATCGTAATGAAATAGCAACACACTTTGGATAAGACTGGCGACTTCATTGCGCATGGAAGAAAGATTCGTCCGTTTGTCAGATGCGTTCAGAACTGCAGCTGATTTATCTGTGGCTTAAGAAGACTTCAGAGATGAATCCTTCGGGGTATACAACTCAAATTTTTTAATATGATCTGCAAAACAATGCTCCTCTTCAGAATAAACTTATACCGCGTCATTCTCAATTGGATTTGTTGCATTCCATTATAAAAGACATAATCCTCGAAGTACTTTCCATTTAAATTACCACAAAGCTGTTCACATGTCCATGCCCATCCACCATGTAATCATGTGATTATAAAATAAATTGACTCGTTCGTGCATTTCGACCATGTAATTGATTTATATCAATTTCAGCTATAAAAAAATGTCTGCACGCATCATAAATATGGCAGTGCAAAAAAAACAAATTGTTTGATCGTTTCGCCCGATCATATCGCACGGCTCGTCTGAAGTGGGCCAATGAATTGGCACTTCTGCTGAATATTAAAAACTAAATTATCTCCAGTTGCGAATCGCAAATTCCACACATATTTTCTTGGTGATCGCCACAATGTATGACTTTCGTGTATGTGTGTGTGTGTGTGACTGTATGTCAATTTGTCCTCCACACGATCAATGATAATTACACATACGATTGGGGATATATTTATTTTTTGGTTCATGTCGCTTTCATGCTCCGTTGTTTGCATTTGAAATTCCTAAATGTTACATTCGCACTTGCTTTTCATTGGACGAAATGTGACGAATTGGTGTATATATCTATAGTAACTTCAAAATGAAATATTTCTTATAGTTGTATATAATGATAACGCAATTTCGGCGAGGAATTTTTAATAAATAATAATGACAAGACTTCCCAGACGACTATTTCGTAATCGATCCCCATTATCGCCATCTTCAAATAAAATAAAACAACACAATTGTATTTTCATAACTATTTTTTTTCACTCACCACTTAACCGGATGGCTAATCCGTAGTTATCCATACTGAAAATCGTTTGACGACCATTCTTTGAAGAAACTTGGAATGAAAACAAATAAATCCATTCACAGACTAGGTATGCTCTTTGCATTGAACATTTATTTTTAGTCGAAAATGTTTTTGGTATGCAAAACATTTCATTTGCATATCTTTGCAAATCTCTCATGATTTAGTTGGCATAGGCAATCAAAATGCGAGCACCACGAGTATCCGTTGACAACAGAATATGTTAAATTATTGCAAATTAATAGGTTTTTCGTTTTTGGTTTAGCACAGTGAAATTCAGACTGTTTCGATTTATATGTAATTAATTTGGGCTATTAAGATGTATTGACGGTGAGTTTACAATGCATGACGGTAGATTTTTGAAGCTATTGTTTGGCTTTTTTTTCGTTTGTTGAATACCAAGCGATTAATCGCTCTTCGCCCCCTAAGCTGGAAGTTCTAACTTTGAAGGACGATCTGTTTCTTAAACACAGGCCAAAGGTGAACCGTAAATCTATTCTTTAAAGTGTTATGAAGAGATTTATTATTCGGAAGTATCAATTCGACGAATAGTTAATTTCATCCATAGAAGTTGCATCGGCTGTCGAAAAACGTAATTTTCTTAAAACTAAATGTACAGAAAGCACATGCGTCTCGTCTTCATAATCCAAGCAAGTCTTGTCCCTTATTTCCTTTTCACACTATAACTTCCTGTATTTAATATCCATGTTTTACTATCATTCATTTGAGTGAGCCATTTCAAAGACAAACATTACTTCGTTAATTGACTAGTCGTCCTGATAGTCCTTAAGATCTCGATATAGTATTCTGTGAACCATGTTTTGCATTTTTCAATCCGCATTCAACGAAATAAGGTGCCTTCTTGCTTTATATTGGATTATATTTGCATCAAAATTTTCTTATAATATCCATAAATATGTTGAAATTTTATTAACTAACGTATTTTCTTCTTTTATTTCAGGTAAGTCAACAATGCATCAAATACCCGATCGATTTCAATTCCAATAAAATCATTCATTTGTGAGTATTTGAAATTTCCATCTACCCAAAAACATACAAATCAAACATTCCACGAGTATTTTTCATAGAACTTATTTTTAAACCTGTTCACGCTCGTCCTTACTAAATTCCACTCAGCATACAGCCTACCGTGTGCGAAATCGCATAGTTTCCGCAGTTAGGCCCTCTATGCCTATCTAATCGAGTCTTCTCCTACTTTCGGTGAGTGAGTGAGTTCCGTGAAGATAATTCTCTTGTTTCGTCCTATTACCCCAGTAACTTCTTCCTGTATTTCCTTCTTTCTTCTGTAGAAATAAGATGCACTTCATATAGTAACTAAAAAATGGTCCATCATATTTTAAGACAACTAACGCTCAAAGTCTATTTAATTTTGTTTTTGTATCGCAACCTTTCATCTTACCTTCCTCTTTTGAAAACTTTGTTCCACTAGTGTTGGTAATTTTTTTTGGTTCGAACGTTTCATCAGTTGTTTTGAAGGGTTTCTATTTTCTATATCGCACGAGACATTCTCCTTTAGTTGAAGGATATGCCCGACTGCTGACTGTGATAAGATATTTGATATGATTAAATATTTCTATTAATTGGTTGAAGGACAAGATGGCAAGCTGTTGCGTAAGAAAAACGGCTAGCATTGACGTACAAAGTCAATAAATTTATTCCATACATGAAAAGTATATATCATAAGTCTCCTTGAATCGTTTAAGTATGTTAACAATATTTACAACGGATTATATATCGAAATTCTCGATATAAATAACCCTGATAAGTGGTTTTCATGTGCAACTCCAGCTATAAGTGGATCCAATAAAGCTATCTATTTTATATAATTTACAACTGTGATTATCATTGGAATGTTAATTCAAGTTCTCATATTTTCCGGGAAGTATGTTTGCAATGCTGTAATTATTTGTTGTAAATTTTTCGTTGAATTGATCTTGGAATAATGATATCGTGGACATTCTGATAAAATTGTAAATATTATGCAAACATAAAATTCATTGTGGGTACCCATTATAAGAATATTAAAATTTTTGTTGCCGTAGGCTGTATTGTTATAATATGTTTGAATAGTTGCTAGTAATATTTTTAAGCCACTCAAAACTACTTTGCGATATTCCAGTTCATTCGTTTCAGCGGAAAACATGTCACACTTAATTTCAAAAGTCTTATGAAAAGGACTATTTATTCGATCAAGTTGAAAGTCAACATTTGTCATTGTGACACGTGCACAAACGCAATCCGCGGCGCATCAGCTCAAATCGAGTCTATACCTCCTGCAGACATCGCCTTCTGCAGAAATCGTCTCCAGTTGTCTCGTTTCAATGACTACGTCCTTCAGTTTATCATTTCGAATACAGATTTGTAATCTGCGCGTTTTGAGTTTCCTAACTTTTGAGCGCTTGACCCGTTGAACGGTTAAAATCGATTGGTTTTTGATGGTGTGTCTTCTAGCCGTGCCATCCATGCATTGCACATGGCCGGCTCATTGAAGTCTATACAGCTTCTCCAGGATTTTGACCGCTGGTTCGTCAAAAAGTCTATTCAACTCTTGGTTGTAAGAATTCTCCAAATCTGATTCATTCTTCAGGGGTCCGTAAATGCGGCTTTGAAAAAGGCACTCAAAAGTATAACTGGTATTTTTCGGAGGCTTATATTATGATCTGGGTTCCACAACAGTAACATTAACAATGGCGCTTTGTAGATTCGCAGCGTATATGTTAGGTGTATTTTGTTGAATTTAATTACTTCCAGGACTGAAAAGTACACCTAAATGATTAAAATGACACGCACTTCGATCTCGTCCTTGTTGCTGCCGTCTTGGTCTGCAAATAAAATCACACATTTTCCTAGTTGGTTATTGTTATTTTCTGTTTAATCGGTGTTTTTCTTGCTTGCTTTCATCATTCCTTATGTTTACTGCTCTGGCTATTGTTGCCATGGTCATAAAAACGATCCTTTGGTTCGAGGCATATATCGTGCATGAAGAGTGATGTATTCATTGTGATACTTGTAATGAATGCTTGGATTTACTTTCAAAACGACCGACTACTCCATCACTTAGACCCCACATTGGGCGCCATTTACAATGAATGTAAATGGCGCCCAATGTGGGGCAAATTGACAAAAAGGAATGTATAGGGAGAGAAACTTCGCTACGCCATGTGATCTGTGATAACACAGGAATGAGTGTCGGTGTTCCAGGAGCAGTCATGTCCGAGTACTTTTGTTTTATGGGCTGAGGTCCTTAGTCTGATAAATGCCCAGTACATTGCCTTTCTTCTCGGCTACCTTGTAGCAGGGAGTCCCGACGCTACCCACGATTCCGGCCTTACGAAATTTTGCGTCCAGCTTGGCGTTGTAGTGTGCTTTGCTTTGTGCAGAATTTCGCATGTATGCGGTCCCGCCAATCTGGAAACAGCGCTCCCGGGATCGCAATTTGCACACCTTCAGTCACGTCTCAGAAACCTTCACCAGATGGTTGTTGACCTAGCACCGTGCGATCACCAGAAGTCTTAAATTGGACAAAATAAAATGAAATCCTTCGAGCTGTCTGGACTCGTCCGCAAATCACGGATGTGACGATGAATATTTACGAATTCCTGTGCAATAAATTGGCCTTCATCAGTTTCAATAATCGATAGAGATTCAAACAACTTTTCGAAGTGTTTCACAAAGACATCTTTCATATATTTATTTTATCAAATTTGATTTTAAATAGAAAATACTTGTATTCCTTTTGTAAAGACTTACAAACGTAACTCATCAAATTAACGTTTAACACGCAACTAACTCCTTTCTTCGGTAGATCTTATATCAAATGATTCAAGTTCCACATTGATACGTGTTATGTCTATTTTTTCCAGTAGTTCGTCATCGTCATCTACTGGTTACGTCAAGCTCCGGTTTGTTGGTAACGCGGCAAGGCTTAAAGGCTTTCCGTTTGATTCTTAAAATATCGACGTAGTAGGTTCTTATTTTGTCCATTCATTCATTCATTCCATTCAAGAGTTTCTTGGCGAACGCAACACATATACAAACATGCATGATTCACTCGCGTGGTGGTCTTACGGAGGAAGGCTCTTGACTAGCGTGACCAGTTGGAAATATAGAGTTATGTGATGCAGACAAAGAAGAACAGTTCAAGAGATTTTCGATAGAAAAATTGTGGACTCCAAAAGAATCGGCTTCCGTCTTGGTCTACTACATCTATTACAGCTTTAGATTTTAGACCAATCTTTTAGGCAGAATCTTCCAAGCGATCAGCTCTCATTTTTCGTTCGACGTGAAAATCTCAGGTCAATGGTATTTCCTCTTGGGTCGCAAACCTACACAGGTATCTTGACTTCTTCTTCGCAACGTTTACCTGTATCAATTGATGTGTTGTTACTATTTTGTTGTTCGTTTTTTTTTCATCTTCTAGTCTTGCTTTTTCTTTTATTTCGACTGAAGACGGTTGTGTTGTTTTGTACTTCTTGTGTCATTGTTGTTTGTTTTGCTTTTGGGGATCTTGATGGTGGCGATGGCGCGCGCGCAAGTAGGAGAGTAATTTTTTCGCGGTACAATCACTATAAGATAGTATTGAAAAGAAGAACCATAGCATAATATCTTAAGACGTCTTTTAAGTCGCTGTGGTAACGATCGTGCGATGTGATGGTACGATCAAGAGGTGATGGCGGAACAGGAGGTGGAATCGGGAGGAGAACTTTTCTTGAAAGAGGATCTTGGGATGTTGTAGAGCGCAGCAGCGTGGCTAGTGTGGGCCCCAATATCTTTGGGTCGTAAGGGGCTCGACTGGTGGAGTCTATTAAAGAGTCAGTTTCTTGAATCGAGCGTAACGGCAAGAACACATATTATAGATTTTGGTTTCGGGTTGACCAAATCAACCGCAATATAGTAGCGTAGATGCTTTCGCAAGGCGAGGGTTTCGGTGGATTCGGTCGACACTTGGATGCAAAGTGCTTCAGCGTTAAATGCTTAATTTGGTTCTATTGCAAAGTAAGCGTTTCGCGTCATCTTAATGATGGTGCAAGAAGATGTGATCGTGTGATTCAACTCGCTATCAAATTGAGGTTTAAATAAGAATGTGAATGAGTGTTGATTCTTCGCGGGGCATTTTGCTACATACATATATGTTTCATGTTGAAATCAAGCAAATAAAGCAATTATCATTCTCGATTTAATTGTGAAATGGTTCGATTCAGTGTTCAAAGTGATTTCCTCGTTGTCCCATAATTATAATCTTAGCAACCTCGTTGGCAACCTAAGCTTCTTTGAATACATAGTGAACGATGATGCTTCATTTCATACATATATTGCTAAGCATTCTGTGAATCGCATATGAAATATCTATACAAAAAAAAGTTGCCGACAATTTTAGTGCTAGATATATGTTTTGCATATGGTAATGATTGTTATTATTCGTTTTTATTGATGCGAACTGAAATGTGATAAGTTTTTGGAGTCTTGGTGTTGAAATCGTTTACGGTCAACATTTTGCATTTTGTACGCAGTTTAAATGATGGAATATTTGTACATATTAAATGCCTTCGAACACACGAATATCATGCAAGACGTCAGAAAATCAACGAGTACAATGCTCTGGCAACCGTGGCGGGATTATAATAAAAGATCAGGTATATTGGATGAAAACTTGTAGTTAATATAACTGGCTTACGTAAGCAATTCAATATTGGCTTGTGTGCCAATCAAATTCTAATGGTGTCTTAGAAATGTCCCGAGAAAGAGTTGTAAGGTAAGGTTTCTTGTTCGTAAACATATCGTTTTTTTAAAAGCATAATCGGTGCATTTATTTTGCCTTATTGTACATGAAAGCTCTACATGATGTTCTTCTTATGGAGATAGTAGTGATCACTCTTTAATTTTGTTGTGTGGTTAGTCCAAGCACAGAAAACTACTGGAAAAAGCAATTATCGTTCTTCTGAACTTCTTACTAGGTGGGAAGGTTGTAGTGACTGCCCTCTTTTACAGAAATGGCTTACTTAAGCCTCAATAGGCCTTACCACAACGAAGGAAGACAGTAAAAATCCTGGCTGGAAACCATTCAGATTCTCCCATAAAGCAGCAACGGTATTAACGTTGGATACTTCGAAATTTCTTAGAAGCTTTTTATTGAATGATGATCACTTTACTGGTGAAAAACATGTAACAGTGAATAGTCCGCAAATAAATAATTGGCTAACATAATTGGGGACTAGGGGATTGAACAGTCATCGCCATGAGTGAAAGCCTGATGCTCTAGCTCTGTATCAAAGACAACATCTGCCATTCTGTACGCTTTTGAGCTTTATTAATTTCTAGTTTGTGTCATAACATGTGGTTGACGCTTACGCATATGAGTGCATTACTAAACACATTTACATGTCATTGAGCTCAAACATCTGAAGCGTGTACAAGCAAAGGGCTTTGACTTTTAATTTTTTTGACTAGGTACACATTTTCGTGCTTTGAAAAACATCATTCCAATTTCCCAGGATATGCGGTGTAATAAATGGATACTGCCTCAATGAATTAGTCCTGAAAATTTTTTAGTTATCATGTTTTGAACAGCTGGCTGTACTCTTAACGTTTGCCTAACTTCAAGAAGCTCATTGTTGATAATGCCGCGTATATTTCACCAACATACAAAAACACCTTACGCAATTGCAGCCCTGCTTTCGAAATTGACACTGAGTTCTGACGCTTCTTAATACGTTTGCAAAGGGCTCCACTCTATTCTTCAATAGCCAATTGCCTAAGAAGTCCTTGAGAATTCTTCCGAATGTCTATAATCTCACCCGGCAATCGCCTGCGAAAAGCGACGATTCATTTTGAATGTCTGACCAACATCGGGTCGCGTATTGCTGTGGCTGCTTTTGTAGTCGATTCGCGAATCCTAGCCGCTGTGCGAACTGCGGTCCTATCTGCCTAATTGATGTTCAAAAGGATGTAGCAACCTTCGATGATCTTATCACTTCTGCAATGCCGCCGTATCAAAAATTGCAGCCGTTTCTACGCAAACAGCCCTGTTGTCCGTTGTATTAAGTTCACGTCGTGAAAAACCGGACGAGCGGTTTCAATCACCCCCATTTATCACACTTGAAAGTTACGTGTTTATGTTAACGAGCCAATCTCGAGATTACACCTTGTTTTGTTATTCTGGATTTTTGAGACCTGACCATTTCAAATCTGAAATAGCGTTATGTTACATAATAAATGCTCAAAAATAGATATTTAATCTTTTAAAGTCGCTAATTTTCAACAAAAGATTGATCATCCCTCATCCAAGAAACGTTGGATTGAATAACTGTTAAAACTCGAATCTACATTTTATTCCTAGACGTATAAAAGTTTAAGAGACGCCGCTTTAAATCATTCACTTCAGCAAAATTACCGAAACACGAATAACAGCTTGATTGTTCCAACACGATCGTCTAATCGTTGCAAGATGCATGTCCATATGAATATCTCCGACAGTATCTTTAAATATTCTAATGAATTCATTGCTGGCATTCGACACAACAACAACAAAAAAGACACGATGCCGAATATAGTTTCGATATATCCTTTGAATCTTACCAAATTTTTTTTTGTGGTGATCTTTCCAGTTCCTACCTCGATAAGTTTTTATGATGCCGTCAATAATTAAAAAAATAACCGGGCTTGCGTTCTAAGAGTATCTCTTGTCTTACTTACCAATCGATTCAAGCATAATTTAATAATCCAATTTACGAGAGAATTAGAATGAAATTGGGAAGACTATAAAATGAAAAACGTGTACTCGCCGGTCGTTTATGTTCTTAGCGAATCCGTTCATTCAAGAAAAAAAACATCTCAGATTGGTGAAGTAACTAAAAGAAGTCTTTTACGAGTGCCGCTCGCATCTATTGGTCCCAGGAGACGCAGAAAAAAATTGATAACAACATCCGAAACCGGTTGGCTGGACCGATCACGAAGCCCATGATGCGGTTCTTCGAGTAAGATCCACGAAACTGAAATTCATTAATGAAAATCTTTTAAAACTAATCGTGGTGCTTTTCGGGTTCGGATTGCAGAAGATACGGCAAGAAGCAAGGAAATGGATACAGATTGTGTATGCAGGGGTTTGTGTATATTCATAAAATGGAAATCTACCTGCATTTTGTTGTTATCGTTATTTTGCAATCTGAGTTCTACTTTTACTGTGGGAATTCGGATCAAAGAGATCCTTAACCCTAGAAATAGGTGCGAATGTTTTGATTTTTTCGAGAAGTTCAAAAAGTTCACATGGAGATTCAAGAGCTTCAAATTCAAAGAAAGAGTCTACATCCCTCGTCACAAATTACATTTACTGAATCGGCCAAAAATTGTTTTCAAAACTCTTACATGTATTTCAATCTAAGTCACTTCTTGAATTATTGTCTTCAGTTCTAAAAAAAGCTCACCTCCAGTTTAAAAAAAGGGTTAAAATGTATTGTCCCGAAAGAAATTGATCCTTACCTCTTTGAAGTCAGGTTGCGGTTGCGCCGAGATCGTATCCAAAAAATCCTGAATTCAAGAAATTAGTTAACCACGATTCAATGATCACCGGAAATGCGCAACCAAGAATGTGGCGTTCAATTCTTGTTCGTTTTTCTTTTCTCTCTGTCTCTCTCTCTCTCTAGTCATTCTTTGCTGGAGATCATCATGGACATGTTCTTCTCTCCACTTCATAAATTGACTTCATTCTTTACCACGAACGGTAACGCCCTAAATTTAAAAGAACAAAAAAAAACACATGATCTTTCGATTGAGATCGTCGTCATAGTCAGAAGAGAAGAAGCTCTTGATCTGGACGACGACGTTGTGAAAGACGATCCCTGTAATATGAACAAAGGCTCCATCATGTGATCTTTGGCGAATAAAGAAAAAAAAGTAGTATGGAAAGAATTTCTTTGGATCGTTTTCTTTTGTTCATTTTAACTTCTATATAAGGTCGGACGGCAAGGTCGGGTTGCGTTCTTGGTATCGCCAGCAGGCAAGGAACCTATTAATATACGTTCTGCAAAATGTTTTTGGATGCTGATGCATAAATATTGACCGCAATGTTCGAAAGAAGAGACGTGTTGAATACACCAAATAGATTTGGCGAAACATTTAAAAAAGAGGCGTTTGGTAGTTTTTTTTTTGATTATGCATGAAGCATTGATCTTAAATCTTATATAATTCAAAGCCCTTTTAAATTCCTGGTCGCATTCTATCGTTGCCATCAGGATGAATACATGGAAATACAGGACTATTTTTAGTTAATAAATTGCGCGTGGGCGGACGTCCGCGGCTTACCGTTTCATAGACTATTTTTTTTATCGCGACTTAAATTCACTCTTTGAGTAATTTCTACTGGTTTCAAGCGTTTATTTCTGTAACTATAATAAACGTGTCTTCATTCACACTAGTTATCCCTTTCCTTCCTGATTGTCGTTTGTTGATTAAAAGTGCTGATTCTACTTTTTTCTTTAGAACATGGAACACAAACGTTTTTAGAATATTCAGCTTTTTTCCTATTTTAGCCAATGAATATCCTTCACTACGAAGAGTACAAATGGCAGAACGTTTTTTTATTGGTATTTCCGAAATTTTAGTCATTTAAGCTCCACCTCTAGAAATTCTCCCGGAAAGACAAAATATCAAAATTCCATCAGTACGGATACTGACTTGACATCGTCTGATTGGCAGACCCAGAAAGATTGGGTGTCCCTTTCAATGATTTCTGCCGAAGTTGCAGATCAGAGGATGGGGAAGAAACATTCCAACACGTTCTGTGTGAACGCCCAGCATTGTCCAGGAAGCGCGTGCAAACCGTGGGCTCGCCCTTCCTGGACAACCTCACGGAGGTGGCTGATTTAGACATTGGCTGCATAGCTGGCTTCATACGAGATTCTGAATGGGTCTCGTCATCCCGCAGGTTCTAGTGGCGCCTCAATCTTCTGGCCTATCGTGGCCTAAGTGAGCCACCGTTAGATAAAGGGGGCTGTCACAACAACCAACCAAGCTGAACGCAAAAGTCCAAATTATGGCACATATATTCAGATCGTTCTAAATTATTGGAAAAACTGATTAGGACTCTAGCTCAAAAAAATTTGGAAGAAGCATTTTCGTTACTTCCATCCACGATCCATCTCTATCCAACCAAAGAGCTTCAATATACTTTTTATTACGCGCGCTGTGCATAGAAGCCAAGAGAAAACGAAAATCTTCTAACTCTGAATGATTTGGAAGTAGCACTTGCGTTACATCTTCCAATCAAAAACAGCACGAAGAAATATATCCTTTTTTACTTCTCCAGAACTGATTCAACAGATTCAAGTAAGAATCAGCTCATCTATTTTTTGGGGAAATTATTATTTTACTATTACTACTAAAATTGTATTTAATAATTATTTTACTAACATATATGGCTAAGCCGCCACTGCTTTTCAGGAAGATGAATTTGGGATGCTAGAATATTGGAATATAATATCAGGAGTTTCCTCATTATTAATGAATACAATTCAACGAAAAACTCAATTGAAAAAATGATTGACAAAGACCACAAACATTACAATTCGATTGTAACCACAATCTTCTCTATTATCTATTCAAAAATGTTTAACATCTTGTATTGATTTTATTGAAATTTCCGCAAAATTATCGTCACAATTCCGTTTGTTGTATTATCAATTCCAAACACATGTCCAACGCAATGAACGTGTGTAATAATAAATGTGGCAGTAGAAGCCAATAACATACATGTCTTCAGAAGCGATCGTTCGTTCGTTCAACAGTTCGTCAAAAATCGATAATCACACTTTCAATTCAAAAAAAAAATCTCTAATCAATATGTATGGAATTCGGCAATCACTTCCGGTAAATAAACAAATTCCATTGTCAATTTGTTTATTTCGAATACGATTTTATGCATACGAAATTTGTGTTTTTAGTTGTTTACGCTTGGATTCTACTATACAAAACGATAAAATTTGATTTTTAATTAAGATCGTAACCGTTTCAAGTTATCTTGAACTTACACGATCCTCAATGTCCTGCGTTTATTTCGTAGAGGGAATTCACGATGTGGATCATTAATGTGCTTGCACATGGTATGTGCATCGTTTTAGACCGGATTTATATATTTATATAATTTTAGTGATGCTTTTTTGTCATTTTTTTGGTCGATTTATGTTTCTGCTTCATTATTGTTGGTATTTACTGTGAAATATTTCCACAATATGAAATCCATCAATGATTAGATCGTTTACGAAGTCGTTGGACTTTGGTGGTGTATTTGTTGCAGATTGGATTTTGTGTACATAGTATTTTCTTACATACAGTTGACTTTCCTGAAATATCTTTGAAGCGATCAGGTGCAAAGCATATTCGCAAATAAATGGTAATCGAATTCTTATGAAAGATTTGTGACCAACAAGAAGCAAATACATACAATGACAACTTGGGTAATCCATCGAAATTTTAAAGAATGGGGATTGATAATGTTGGGTTAATTTTGTTGGGCAATGATAAGTTAATTTTGTATCCACTTTCTTCAAAAATTGTGATAAAGAGTTTGTTTAACAGGCGACACCCTCGAAAGATCATTTGGATTCAATGTCTGAACATAGAGCACTGCCTCATTTTTTTGCATTCTTAGAAAATTCAGTAGATGCCATTTTTGCGCTCTATCTTTTCGTGGATCCTTTCTATTTTTGGTTCCTATGTATATTCGGCCACTATTTTGGCTGGGTCTTGTTTTTACATCGCTTCAGCAGCATTTCAAACATTCAAAATCGCCTTGCGATGTCTCCCAGCTTCAAATCGTATGACACCCAAAATTGGGTTTTTGGATGAATCCCAATGATTTTAGGTGCTTGGAAATTGATGCTTGTATCACGCTGAATTATTCTGGAAGCTCTTCTTGCGTTTTAAATGATTCTGCACTGAGTAAAGTCTCTCATTCGTCATCTTCGAACTTTTTTTTTTGCTGGCCCGGGCGCTTTTAATCTTCGATATCCAAATCACCACTTCTAACACATTCTAATATCTGAAGCATATTCAGGGTATGCTTATGCGAGCAAACGATGAGGTTTAGATGCATTTTTCTTTAAATGAAACCAATAGAGTAAAACTTCCCGCAAAATGGTGTTTTTTCGGCATGTAATTTGACATTTTTGACCGAATAAAAAAAATATGTGTTCACAACGTGTGATCATTTTGACAGATCAGAGATTAATCAATAGATTTTTGTTCACTCTTCAACATACGGCAGCTGTCATTGTGACGAAAATGGCGCGTATGATAGATGTGAAGTTAGTAACAATTACGAATTTTTTTAAAGTTATTCGTCCAATATAATCCTAAAATTTCGGTTGAATTTTAGACTGCGTCGATTGGCGGAAGTTACTCGATATCTAGAAAATCAGGGAGAAATTTTTGAAAATTGATAAGAAAAGTAGAGGTCCAAGAATAGAACCTTGTGTAACACGACACTTTCTGGTGAAACACTAATCAGCAAAGGCAATCTAAAATCTGCAACAAAAGCGGAATAGTTTTGAGTAGGGATCTAATCAAAGTACGTTTACTAATCCCTAAGTTTAGGGTGAATTGGGAAGACATAGTAACAGAGGCAGCCATTCAAGCTCTGCTGTTGGATATGAAACAATAAAACAATCGAAGCAAGAACCAGGGGCATATTCAGGGCAAATCATGCGAAGAACTATCTTTTGATGAGTTCTTTAAACGATTTTGAAATATTACAGTAATACTATTGATAATGATATCTATTTGAAATGGTATTTAATGACTTGCGCTTGCACTGAAAATGAAAACACTTATAGTTCAGCTTCCATGTTCCAATTTGAAATTGAACTGAACTGAAAAGCAACAGATCGATTACCTACCCTAATTGCGATCGTTAATGTTCAACCTTTTACTATCCGTGGTAGCCACAAAATCTCTTTTGTTACAATACATTAGTCAAAAATATTGGTCTGAGATGTAATTTTGTGTATTTTCTAATCGTTACATAGCTTAAAGCAATCATACTACCGTAACACATATATCAAGTCAACAGTTATGAGAAGAATTGAACCAATTAGCTCAAAATGGCGATATGATTAATCAACAAATACCTTAACTTTTCGGCGTATTATTTTCTTGTCATATCACAGTTTTTGTTGATGCTTACGATTTAATCTCTACGAAACAATGAAAATTAGGTGCTTACGCGTATTTGGAGAGATCAGTTATCGGTGGAAATATTTAATCTAAATATTGTACGATCGCATAATGGTCAAGTAGCTACAATTTCAAGGAAAGATACTAAGCGACGTCGTTTGAAATATACACTTGGTGGAAATTCTTGAAATAATAATAATTTTATTGTCGCGAATGGAATTTAATCTAGAGAAGCTTCTGTGCAAAGTAAATTGGTATGAAAAAATGTGAAATATTTCGATGTATCTTAGATATGATAGTAGAACATTTGCTATGTTTCGTTAAGCATTCGAACATTTGTAGCAAGAAGTTTTATTCTGTATGGTTGTGGTGTAGTACTCTCATTGGCTCCTTGCAAATAAATTTATGTATTTATCACATTGTTGACTAGCAAGTTGACCCAGAAACTATATCATCACATCGGCTTTTATATTCGTTTCGTTGCGGTATCCTTTACATTGTCCTACTGATAAGGATGAACCTCATTCGAAAATACGGCGGTGCTACCAATGACTAACCCTATGTAATATATACGAAAGCAAAAGGGGCGGATGGCGATAAAAAATGATTTGAAATCCATGTTCCTTTTCGCCCCAGAAATTATTTCAAACACTAAAATAAATCAACGTGCGGCCTAGTCAAATCCTTGATTAGAAATAAATTGGTACCAATCCATATCAGTCTAAATCTGCATCTGAATTTTCAACACAACAGAATCGAATCAACAACGAACCCTAAGCATCATTTCTGAACCCTCGTAATGGAGATCATCAGCTGGAAATGGAGTATGTACTCTCATTTTTTTTCCATGCAGACTAGGAAGACTTCAGCAAAATTACACAAAATAAAAGCAGACACGAATTAACTCCAAAAAAACTTAATGAAATGATGTATGATGAATGTTCCAGCTGAATCAATGTCCAGTCGAATCCTGTTCCAGTGGAATCTTGTTCCAGTTAAATCCTGTTCCAAGGTGAATCGTGTTCCTGTCGAATCCAGTTCTCGATTAAATCTTGTTCCAGTTGAATCCTGTTCCAGTTGAATCTTGTTCCAGTTGAATCCAGTTACAGTTGAATCTTGTTCCAATTGAATCTTGTTTCAGTTGAATCCAAATCTCGGTGAAATCTTGTTCCAGTTGAATTGTGTTCCAGTTAAATCCAGGTCAAGTTGAATGCGTTTCCAGTTGAATCTTGTTCCAGCCGAATCTTGTTCTAGTCCAATCCAGTTTTCGATGAAATCTTGTTCCAGTTGAATTTTGTTCCGGTTGAATTTTGCTTGAGTCGGATAAATGTTCAGCTGAAATCTGATGCCATTCAAATTCTGTTGCATTTGGATGCAGTTCTAGTCGAATTTTGTTCTAATTCAAATCCAATTCTGAGCTGGAATTCTGTTTCAACCAGTGACAGTCGAATCGTGTTATAAAGGAGCACATTTAAAACAGAGTCGTGATCCATATCAGCTTCATTCCAGTGCAGTGCTGCTCCGGTTCACGCAAAGCGTTCGATTTTTGGTTGCCCATGAATTTGTGGATGTGAATAGGAAATGTTTGGGTATTGTACATAATAGCTTATATTGTATAAGTGTGAAAATGAATCCATCGTTCCGCAAGAAACCCAAAACCTACATCTATGTCCATCAAGCATGTTAAGATAAGTACATCCTTATTGAGGATTTGATCTAACCCCGATGTAACCTTTGCTGCCGAAGAGATCGATTAATGTCCAACCATACACTCACCACCGTCAACTCATACTTCCACACAGCACACTAACACAGATTGGCATCATACATCCCATATTCCCTATATATGTGGTTGAAGAAGACTATATTTTTCAGTTTGTGAAAATTTGATCCTTGAAATATTTTCAAATATTTCTAGAAGCACGCCTAACAACCAAAGAACTACCAACAACCAAATGGCGGCGCGATCGACGTCTACGTGCATCCGAATATCAACATTCGCTTACCGCTTCGTCCATGTCGCCGCCATCACCTCAGCAACCATCATTGATGCATCATGCGCACCAATCCCCGAATAGTAATGCTAACAGTAACGTAGGTCCTGTACGACCTCGTACTGATGCTTCCCAAAATTTGATGGTGGAAACTCCGATAGATATGTCGGTTGCATCGGCCGGTGGCAAACCACGGAGTCCTCCGCCGCCGTACAGGGAACCACTTCCTGGATCCACATTTGCAACGACACTAGCCCGGCCCAGTGTCATCACGCAGGCTCCGCCCAAACGTGAGAGTTGCAATCAAAGTCCAAATTCAATTTCGGACGGCGGAGAACACGACAATAATGCATCGCCAGGTTAGTACTATACATTTTTTATCATCCGGAAGGATTCGATGTAGTGTTAGATCTTGCAATCATGACTTTTCATCGAATGTCCTTCTGTCGTTCTACCCGATCTATTTAATAAACGATTTATTTGCATTTTAAGAGCCTACTAACTCCGTATGTGATCCTGTGATTGATGAACACTTCCGACGATCGCTAGGCGCTGACTATATGAGCCTATTCAAAAAGAAGTCATCGCCACCCTCAGCTCCTGTGTCGCCAACCCATCACGAAACTGAAGAACAGACATCGCCAAAACATCGAACAACGGTCACAGTTAATGGCGAATCGGTTGGCAATTCGGTGGATGATCATTTTGCCAAGGCACTAGGCGATACGTGGAAGAAACTACAAGCAGACAAAGCGAAAAATGACGGATAATTTATATATATATATATAAATATATTTAAGGAAAATGATGAAGAGTTAGATGTGTAGGGAGAGACGAGCTAAATACGAATACAACAAATTTTGGGTGCTGTTTATTTTTTTTTTGTAGTAAATCTAAACAGCAAAGATGATTACCGGAAATTTAATATATATATATAATATCCAACTGAACTGGAAGTGTTTGAATAATTTACCTTCTATAGAAAATCGATGATTTGATGAATGCTTGAATGGCTTGTTTTATTCCAAAGTTGATAAGATGTAAAGTAGTCGGGCAAATCCGCAGATTATACGTGGAGAATATATAAAGATTAGTTTTAAAAAAAAGGCAAACTTGGTTCTTTAAAAGTGATTTTGATATAATATATGTATAATTATCTTATTATGCGTATTACCTTGAGTAAATTTATTATTATTATTTTAAATTAACACTATGGGAAAGTTTATTTTCATTGAATATGTCATTTTGTTTATATTGTTTTAAGGGCTAATGAATTCCTATAAGTAATATTACTTTATTCCTCAACACATCAATTGAACACTGTTTAGTTTTATCGTTCAAATCATACAATTAATAGCTCGCAATGTATAAAATGATTTTTTTTTTAAATAAAAATAAAGAAATTAATCTTAAATAGCAGACAAACTCATACATTTGTACATTAAGGATATATATTTTTAAGCTTATTTGGAATTTGTATGATTTATTTCTTGTCACCTGTGGTGAATACATGAATATGTTAATCGTATTTCTTTTCGTTTCATTTTTATCGTAAATATTTAATGCTGTCTGGCAGCCATTGAGGTATTAATTCTAAAATTTTTGCCGACATTTAATTAACTAGCACCATGAAACAATATAATTTTTTGGGTTTTCAATTTTCATCATTTTTGAAAACATTTTTTTATTATTATTTATACACCTCCTAACGATTCACCGTTCTGCTACTCTTCTCTTGAGGAATAGACGGTCACGAGGTTTATCCAAAAATCCAATGTTTCACATTCTATAATATACCTAGTCGTCCCATAAATATTGATACAACTGTAAATACGGCCGTTGCGGATGATAGCTTGTAGGTAGCTAATTGCTATGTTGGTAGTTCTGATTGTTGACATATGCTCTAAAAACGCGCCAAATCTTGTCAGTGTAGCTTGAGCCGTTACGATTAGGTGGTCTAGCAAAGAGAACCGTATCGCTGCGATTGCTTTACACAAATGTGCAATGGAGAAAGGCCGAATTTTCAAAACACTAAAGCCATTAAAAATCACGTGTGTTTTTGTGTATCGAACTATAGCGTAATTCATTGATACTGGAGATGTAATAGACCGTAAAAGATTCGGCAGACCTCGCTCGGCTCGTAAGCTACAAGCCATCAAAGCTGTAAGGTCCAGAATCGCCAGAAATCCTGTCCCCAATCCGAAAATCATGTCTCGTGAAATGAATATTGCGCCGGAAACTATGAGTCGTCGGAGACATCTGATGAAGCTTCTTTCCATCTAGAGGGCGATGTGTACAAGATTCTTTGGGTGCATTATTGGCTTGATGTCATCCAGTCCAGGATATTTAAAGGGCAAAAATGATCTCGCAATTCTATACAGTACGCCCCGATGTTTCGATGTTAAAGAGTATGATACAATGATCTGATAGGAATGCTCTGTCCGAATCCCTCCACCCCGAAATCACCGACTTTAGAGATCTTGACACAAGTGTTAGATACAGAACCTAACTCCTATTACTAGTAACAAATTTAGGTTTGCTATCACTATTGCATATTCTCTGATAAGTCCACAAAAGGTATTCGCACAAGGACTCTGCTCTCTGTCATTCATATCGCTACTTCCCCACAAAGTATGGTGGGCATTAGCATAGCGACCGTGCACTGGATCGTCGGGTGGCATGTAAACTGTTACTGATCTGGTTTTCCGTCGCTACCACTGCCAGGTCTTCGATACTAAAATTTGGAATAATTAATTCATTTGAGGATGTTTTCGTCAAAATATATAATCGAGTGTTACCTAACTTACGACAGTGGAAAGTCTCGCAATCGCTCACACTTAGCTCACCAACCGAATCGCATGGTTCCTGCATCAACAGCGACACCGTTCTGCACAAGGACAATTGACAGGTTGGCCGAAGTCGCTTGAATGTGTTAAGAGTGATCATCACCTCCACCGTTCCCTCGCTGGCCAGCAGATTCCTTGTAAATACTCGAAGATAGACTTCTAGCGCGAAGCAATTCTATCCTGCCTACCTAACATGATGGCGGCCGACTTCATATCCACAAGAATAACGAATCTCTTCCCACACTGCTGAGTAGACTGTTTACCGATGACCTCTCAACCCTTCGTTGAGACGTTCGTTTTGCACCTGCAGGACATTGAGCAGCTGCAACTTGCTCACGTCGTCATTTCGGATCCATACCCTTTTTTTTTAAGCCGGCTTGGTATCGTCTTGACGTCGACAAGTTTGAATCGTCCTCTCTCCCATGTCACCTTAATTTCCGCTACCTTCCGTTGAAGAAATTCGCGAGAGAAGACACTTTTGCATTCCCGGACTCGAACTCTGTACTGCCGTTTTGCAGCCCTGAAAGTTGAGCATTGTATGTCAGGATGCTGGGCAATGTTGCTGAATAGTGATGACGCGATTACTTTCAATTGCTCGCAGGAGTAGGATACGTCTGGTTTCATAGTCTCGATCACCGCAAATTGAATGGATCATCTCGTATAGACAATAGCATCACCAACAGCAGTAGCCAGACTAGTAGTTTCCTCCGGTTTTACTTTGAAGACATACTTACTCTTCTTAGAAACCGAGCCCATCTATATAGCTCTGGATCTCTTTTTTCAAACTCTGCTTTCTTGGTCTTAGCCGTAGTGTTTTCAGCACTGGAACTCGTCTCAAGTCTAGTGAACTCGTCTTTCCAGAAGTCGCCTGCTGCTCATCCTCTTTTCTTCTTTAGAAGGATCCCAAGCAAACGTTGAGAAGTGTGATACTCTTTTCGTGCATGCCGTCCTTAAAGTTCTTCGGCTTACTTTCCTTCTTTTTGTAGTCTCCGGATCCCCGACAAATATCTCATCTGTGTTCGTTGACATGCATTCCATCGGCTCACTTGTGGTCTCCAGTTCTTCCTTCTTTCCGGCGTGCAGCGCTTTATATCCAGTGTAACACTCCTTCCCGTTTGTTGGCCGCTTGTGACACGCAAAGAAATGTTAGACCTTTCTCCTACGTACGTTTGGACGGAAGACATCCCTGTCCGCAATTGATCATTTTTTTGTTTCCATTATTATTGTTTCGCTCTTGGTCGGGATTGCTTATTTGATATTCACATCCATCGTCCTTTGAAGCTGTACGAGAAGCTCCGTCGGGGGTCATCCATCTATCCGCCACCTAGTGGCCTCCGTCTAGCCTAAGCTAGTTTATACCTTCTATATTACTCATTTCCATGACGCAGAAACCAACTTTGAGGAGGATCGGATAGCCGGCAACTAAAATATCTTGAGAGGATTCAATGGACGCACATATCAAATCGGTATTTAAATTGGATTATGACAACTGGATACAGTGTCTAAGAAAGGCAAAGACTTTATTGAAGCTGGTGTGCCACAGATCATGATGATTTAGGGTCATTTAAAAGATGTTTGGCTCCAAAAATTTATAAGCTGAGTTCGAAAATGTATCACGATTTCATAAAAGATGTAATTGTTTCATAAAATACTAAAAAAAAAGAAATATAGTTTTTTTCTCTTGAGAACATCTTTTTCCTATTAAATTTTCCACTGGTAAATCTAAAGCTAACACTCTCCAGCTATCATTTCGAAATTAAATACCTCAAACGTATGTACATAGGTATCTTATAAATAAAGAAAACTGTCTGCGGATTTGCGGTTTTGTTTGAATCGTGGCAAAAGCAAAGATACTTAAAGAAATTTGATATTTCCTTTGGATTGCATACTGTAGGCTTGCTCTAATAGTATGAATAATTAACAGTTGCCATTCACTATAGAGTTGGATCTGTGTTTTTTTTTCGTATAAAACTTTTATACAAACATTCAGTAAATAATATTCACCCTAGAATGATTTTGTTGTGGAACAGAATTATTTTTATTTTCCATCTCTCGAAACTTTATGGCTTCCGTGATTATTGTTTCGTTTCGACTAAGAAAATTTAATGATTTGCGAATTGTTAAGAATGTTCTTGCACTTGACCAGCATGGTAAGTATTGGATGATGGTTTCCAAACGATTTTATGCGGAGTTGATCATTTCAAAGCACTGATTTCGAATGGTGCTAGAAGTTTTAGTAAAATGTAATCTATCCACCAATCGACTTCAGTCCTTCTTCATGAATTGTGACCCATGAAAGTATTCTAGGATCATCTCATAGGTCGGCGATAAACACTTTCAAACTATCCAAACTGTGTGTCTTCATAGTCCGTTCCGTTCTAATCGACGTACACTACACTTGACTATTGAAGAAAAACTACCACTGAGTTTGCCGACAATGGTTTGGTGTCCTGGTAATCCAAACATATTCTATAATCCTTCCGTTTGATTCGAAATTGAACAGCAAGAACACTCCATTTGTCGCCGAGTGAATGATACTTAGCAAACTGCAGAATGGCAACTGGATGCTTGAGCTTAAATGAGAAAAACGAGTTACAGCTGAGAAGTCTCGTACAAAAGATACATTCGATTTATGTAGACTGCACCGGGGGTAGGTGTAATACAAGAAAATAAATCTTTATTACAAGCATTTTCTCTTCGTTCAGCTTCCGAGACACGATGCCTGATGGATTCGAATTGTGCGCACCTATATTTAATTACTGAATCGTACGAGCGGTCGCGACCAACAACAAAAGACACTTCGAGGGACGCTGCGCGATTAGAAGGGCTCGGGCTTAATGTTGGCGATGTGAAGCCTTTTGTTGGATAGGTGCAGAACATAACGGATCAGTGTCACATATATGGATTTTCTAATGTACATGTTGGAAGCCTTTAATGCAAGCGTAGCTCAGCAATTGGGTGCATCTTTCAGATAAAAGTTAGTTTATTTGCCGACAGTGGACATCACTTGGATAGTAGATGGTAGTGTTGAAAGTGCATGAAGATCGCATGACAAATAACAAAACACTTTTCGTAAGATGGTCACAAAAGAATCATTGTAATTGAGACTTGAACATCTTCACTTCGGGTATCGTCTCGGCTTACATTACCTTGCGAAGGAATTAGAATATGACGGGGCCGTTAAGCAAACCTATAAACGCTTGGATGTATAATCATCCTCATAGTTTCTGCAATAATTGCATAAGATATATACATTCTCTTCTTAATTCTAAAACATATTAGATTAACGTTCGAAATCATAGAAAAATTCATGCAGGATCAGACTGAATTGTGCTTTAGATAGCAACTGAGAAGGACCCAATTTACTTGGTATTCAAATATAAATTATTCTTCAGGTGTATCGATTGTAAAAAAAAACACCATCAGTCCTCTATATATATAAGTTTGAATATATTGGGTGTACAACTTTGCTTCCGCGGTTTTTTTCCCGGAATTAAAGCTTTATTGTCAAAAAGTACTAACAGATATATTATTCAAAGTATTGTCCATCAGTTGCAACAATTTTCAGATCCCATTTCGGAAAAAGGGAGTGTCACGCGCTCCATGATTGTATCCATTTTCGTACTACCTCACACGAAAGAAAATGCTGATCAGCCAGACCGTGCGTTATCGAACGAAACATAAAAGTCGGAAGGAGTGACGTCTGTGAGTACGGCGGGTGGAGCAGGACCTCCTATTTCAGGGTTTTCAAGTATGTCTTCATCATTTTTGCGACGTGTGGCCGATCATTGTCATGCAAGAAAATGACTTTTTCGTGTGCTTTTCGGTACTGTGGTCGTTTGTGTTCGGTACCGATCTTCTGTGATGGTTTCATTCGGTTTTAGTAACTCGTAGTATATCACATCGAGTTGGTCCCACCAAATGGAGAGCATAACATTGGCGCCGTGAATATTCGGCTTTAATGTCGATGTGGAGGCATATCCTGATTTTCCCCAACACTTTCTGCGCTTGGTATTACCGTAACGGACCCATTTTTCGTCGTCGGTTACGATGCGATGTAGAAATCCCTTCCGATTATGTCTTCCCAACAGTTGTTCGCATGCAAACAAGCGCCGTTCAATATCTCTAGGCTTCAACTCGTACGGAATCCAATTTCCTTGTTTCTGAATCATACCCATCGCCTTGAAGCGTTTGGACATGGCTTGCTGAATCACTCCCAGTGATTGAGCAAGTTCTTCTTGTGTTTGGCATGAATCTTCATCGAGCAGTTCTTCAAATTCTTCGTCTTGAATATTTTCTTTCTCTCACCATCATGCTTGTCTTCGACATTGAAATCACCACTCTTGAAACCATTCGTGACAAGTTTTTCACTCAGAGCAGTCTCACCGTACGTATTTGAAAGCATTCGATGAGCCACAGACGCAGTTTTTTTTTAAATGAAAGCAGAAAATCAAAACTTCCAGCTTGGCGCAAAAAAACAGACATTTTGAATCAAGGAATCATTAAAAAATGTAAACAACTTTTACTAATACGGTAATGTCCATACGTTAGCAGATGTCCAAAATTACTTTTGACAATTTTAATCTATGTATGTACCGACCGCAGCGTACCAATATAGCCACCTATCGGGAAACAGCGGAAGCAAAGTTGTACACCCAATAATATTTACTATTGAATCGCTTAAAGTCCAATAGTCAATGTACCTCACAGCCAGGAATGTTCTCATAACAATTCTTGAGATTTAGTTTTATCAAATACTTTGGTACACATTTTGATTTTATCAAAACGTTTCGACTGACTAATCTTTGCTTTTACTCAACTCTAACGACCAACGACAGAATATCTTTAAACTTTACCAGAAAATGGCTTGGGAACTAAGAAGGTACTCTTTGTTAAAATGTTCTGAAAAAACAACTCAGCCAAATCTTAAAAGTTAATATCAAAGAATGATAACCACGCTTTCAAAATGAAAAGAAAGAAGCCTGCACTATACTACGAAGACCTTCAAGAAAATCCAGTAATTTTTCAAAATGCAACAAAAATTTTTGCCTAACAAAATGATCATATTGCGATTAAATTTCGTGCCTAGTTGAATGAAATTTTCGATCTTCACACCACAGATCCTTAAGCTGCACTTTTGATAATACTGCGACGCAAAAAAGGCAACACAATTTAGACCAGAAAGAAATCACCGAACAGACCAACAGATATTACATTGAATTTCTACAGATAAAAGTAGACGCGATGACTACACTTGATACCAAGTTCAGCATATTAAATTACATATGCACATTCTGTCTTGACTTTTCACTTAGTTCCGTAGTCAATGTCTCAAGTCCAACATATTCCTGGGAAAAGCAGGAAATGTAATGTATGGGTTGAATGCGATTTTGAAGAATATATGTAGTAATTAATTATAACAATCCAGCATTTTATTTAAATCACAAATAAATCTTTGTAAAAATTACGAATGCTACTTTTGAGAATATATGTGATTGGTATATTTTGTAGAACAAAGATTCTTATTCGCTTTTTAATATGTAAAAGTCTATTTGCAGATAAATCTCATTTCTGGTTGAGTAGGTTTGTTAAAAAGTATAACTGTCTTAGATAATTCAAGTCAAATCCACATGTATGTATGTTGAACTTCTTTAAACTCTGACAAAGTAGGTTTGGTGCGCTGGAGGCACCATTTGCCCATTGTTTTAAACAATAGGTAAGTCTGCCATTCTAAAAACTTTATCTACTAAGTTCGAAAATTGACGCTGATTGTACGTAGCTTCCTCAACTTTTCCCGAGTAGTAGTTTTTAATCGTACTTTTGCATTCGATTTTTATAACTTGAAAGTTCTTTTATTTCTGAATATTTGTTTCAAAATATTTGTTAGATCTTTTTCTGATTTGTATTTGAATTAAACGTTAGCAGCTGTGCATTGAATAATTCCAAACATTATTGAAATTCGGATCGATTCATTTTATTTAAATTCAACAGTCGCAGTCAACACGAAAGTGATTAACCGTCATTTCCTATTTGGATGTCATTGTGAATTGCTTACAACACTTACAATTGCTTACAAAAAAATTCGGTTCAGACCTTCGCTGCCAATCTTTTCAAATCCGAGACACACATCATGCAATGACATTTCACACATGTTGAGTTTGTCTGGCTGTGTTGTGTTATTTGTTACGTCAAACTTTGTTAAAATCGCGTTCCAAGCTGAAATATTGTCATAAATGGATGTAGATAGCTTTCAAAAGCAGGCGCTCGTTGTCGATCTACCCGATGAGAATTTCGATCCGACAATTGAACCAACCACTGGTGAGGAATACCTGAAAATAGTCATACACGAAAGAATGCGATGCCCGGCCATAGTTGTCAAAGCGGCAACAACGAAACGATCCATGCCGGCTGCCGCAGATCTTCAAAAGTTATTCGCCGTAAGCCTTCCATTGATTGTCCATGCACGAAAAAAATTGTAGCAACATAACTAAACATCATTGCAGGAGAATATTGTGGATAGTTCGGATGAAGGACTTCGCCCCACGCCAGAGTGGAAATACTATCAACTGAAAGATTTCACAGAGCTTCGACAGAAAATTGTCAATTTGCGCCTGGGACTATCCGACCACGGGTTTGTTGCCAATCTAACGCCACTCACTGACGACGAGGATATGTGGCAGAGTTTCTGCCAGCAGAATCCACCCCTGCTTAGTACGGTGCTGCGAATTGATCAACGTTCGCTCGAGTCCCTTTTGGAATACGAAGCGAACTGGTTGCGCGAGCGATGTGACGATGAAACGCCAACAGAGTTGGCGAACAAGGACAAATGGTTGGGCACGTGGATCTATTCCACGCTAGCATGCTTGCATTTGCCGCTGGAGCCAAGTGTTTTTAGTGCACTACGAGATATCGCCAAGAGTTGTGTTCTGTTGAGGAATAAGTTGACCAAGGAGCAGGAGGACGAGGCAAATCCGTTGAATCTGTTTATATATTTCATTTCAAAGTACTTTAATCAGTTAGATTTAGCAGAGTATGTCTGAAGACGATTTGGTGGACTGAACAATATATTTTGTTTATCTTTTAATTGATTGTGGCTTTTAGACTCTTATATTTCATGACGCACGCACGGTTAAACTTAATAGATTTTTTTCAGTTTAAAATGAGCTTTTGTCCGGAAAATCATACACATAGAACCTTTTGCTGGTTGCTTAATATTGCACCCAAATCGTGAAATGAAAATAGACTGGCAGAAGCGTTTCACACATCAAGGAGAAAGCGAAGTAGCTCGTTGAGAAATTGAGGATTCACTTAATCCACGTGACGGCCAAAAGCTACCCCTGAAGACAAATATTCCCATCTCGGAAAAGATAATAGTCAAATAATCCGTGGAAAAATGATTATGTGTCGGTGAAACAAGAAACAGGAAAAACAACTCACTTGCAAAAGCAACTTATTTTGAGCAAGATCGATGAACTCTGTCGGAAGTTTAAAACTGAATACCTGAGCATTAAATTAGAGCTCACAAATGTGTTTTACTTTACGGCCTAAACAATGTATTCTCGCTGGAAACAATGGTGCATATCAAAATGCTAAACTGATGTTGAATAGACGTGACAATGCCTCTCTTACTGCTGGATCTGGCATGTATTTGTCTTCCTATGAAGATTGTCTGCGAATTATTGGGTGTACAACTTTGCTTCCGCGTTTTTTTCCCGGAATTAAAGCTTTATTGTCAAAAAGTACTAACAGATATATTATTCAAAGTTTTATCCATCACTTGCGACAACTTTCGCCCATCTCTCCGGCAATTTTCGGATCTCATCTCGGAAAAAGGAGGCGTCTTTTGACGCGATCCATGATTGTATCCATTTTCGTACTTTTTCGTACGAAGAAAACTTAGTACAGTCAAAGCGTCCGAATTTTGAGGTAAACCGTGCATTTTGGGTAGGCAGAATTTTTTTTGATGCAATGCGTGGGCAATGGTATAGAAAGCTTAAGTTCAAGTTTTTGGGGTCGCAGCTTTTGTCCTTTGGGCTCCATCTTCAAAACAAAAGAAGTTGGGGCACCCTCATATCTCCGAAACCATGGCTCCCACAAGAAAGTTGTGTATGGCAAACTTGCGTAGAATAGAATGTTCAGCAAGTCGGTCATACATCACTTTTACGTTGGGTCAATAATAAAAAAGTTACAAGCTAAAAACCACACACAAAAAGGGGGGAACATCTTTCGGGCGCCACAACTTTTTTAATTACAAGCTTAACGCAAAACACGTTGAGATATTATTCCAAGATAATTTTGTCGCAAATCGTTTGCGGTATTGATTGTTGCAATCACTGCACATTAACGGGAGTTATTCCATCCCAAAGGGGAGAAAGTCGCGTGAAAAACCCGTTTTAGGCCAAATAATCGGCTTTTGATGGCAAACCCCCGTTGCGAAACTCGCGGAGCATTTTGGTAGGCAAGCAGATTTTTAGTGCAATGTGCGGTGTGCCTTACTGGCAGCTTAAATTCAAGTTTCTGGGGTCGCAGCCCCAATCCTCTGCGCTCCATCTTGAAAACAAACAAAAAGTGGGGCACCCCTATATCTCCGGAACCATGACCCCCACAAGAAAAATGTGTATGGCAAACTTGCGTAGAATGAAATTTTTAGCAAGTCGTCCATACATCAATTTCACGTGGCATCAATAATTAAAAAGTTATAGGCCTAAAACGACATCCAAAAAGGGGGGAAACATCTTTCGAGCGCCACAAGTCCATTGTTTTCACTTTAACCCCAAAACACATAGAGAATAACTTTAAGGCAATTTTGTCGCAAGCCGTTTGCGGTATTGTTCGTTTTGAACGCTGTACACTGGCGGGAGCTATTGCATCCCAAAGGGGGCAAGTCTTAGGAAAAAAGCATTTTAAGACCAGATAAACAGGTGTTAGAATGGTTTTTCCTAAGACTAGCCCCCTTTGGGACACAATAACACCCGTCATGGTACAGTGATCGAAACAAGCAATACCGCAAACGTTTGGTGATAAAAATGCCTAAAAGTTATTTTCGGACGAATTTCGTCGTAATAGGGAAAACCAAGATGTTGTGGCGCCCGAAAACTGATCCCCCCTTTTCAACGTCGCTTTTGGCGTGTAACTCTTTTAATATTGACATCACGTGAAAATAATGTATCAACAACTTACTGCAAATTAAATTTCACACAAGTTTGTCATATAAAACTTTTTTGTGGGAGCGGTGCTCTCCAAGATATGGGGCCGTCCCACTTTTTTTTGTTCTCAAGATGGCGCCAAGAGGATTGGAGCTGCCAACCCAGAAACTTCAATTTAAGCTCACATAAAGGCATACTACCTACTCATGGCAATTAAAAATTTTCTGCTCACTAAAATGCTCCGTAAGTTTTGCAATGGGGGGTTTGCCATCGGATTCAGATTTTTTGGCCTAAAAATGCGTTTTTCACGCGACTTTCTCCCCTTTGGGATGGAATAACTCCCGTTAATGTGCAGTGATTGAAACAATCAATACCGCAAACGATTTGCGACAAAATTATCTTGGAATAATATCTCAACGTGTTTTGCGTTAAACTTGTAATTAAAAAAGTTGTGGCGCCCGAAAGATGTTCCCCCCTTTTTGTGTGTGGTTTTTAGCTTGTAACTTTTTTATTATTGACCCAACGTAAAAGTGATGTATGGCCGACTTGCTGAACATTCTATTCTACGCAAGTTTGCCATACACAACTTTCTTGTGGGAGCCATGGTTTCGGAGATATGAGGGTGCCCCAACTTCTTTTGTTTTGGAGATGGAGCCCAAAGGACAAAAGCTGCGACCCCAGAAACTTGAACTTAAGCTTTCTATACCATTGCCCACGCATTGCATCAAAAAAAATTCTGCCTACCCAAAATGCACGGTCAAACTACCAATTGACTGGACTAACTGCTGATCAGCCAGACCGTGCGTCATCGAACGAAACAGGTAGTAGTCGGAAGGAGCGTCGTCCGGGGGTGGGTGGTGCAGGACCTCTCACTTCAGGGTTTCCAAGTATGTCTTCACCATTTTTGCGATGTGTGGCCGAGCATTGTCATGCTGCAGAATGACTTTTTCAATACACGTTTCAGACGCATCAATTTTGTTCGGTACCGATCTTCTGTGATGGTTTCACTCGGTTTTAGTAACTCGTAGTATATCACACCGAGCTGGTCCCACCAAATGGAGAGCATAACCTTGGCGCCGGTCCTGCTTCTAGAATAAATTCGACTATCGTCAATGTCTGACTGTCGATAAAATAGATTAAATGAAAGAATCAACACTTACTACGCAAGTATATGTACGCTGCGATTTTTGATTTATTTTACAAGGGTTAGTAATACTCATTTGCTCTGTAAAAAAATCTACGTTCCATAGCAAAGAGTAAATTTAGTAAGTTTATGAAAAGGAACATCAATTTGTTATAAATATTTATTGATTATTGCGAAAAATTAAACATAATGGCCTAAAAGTATTTCATATCAAACTAAAATAAAAACGGACAAAGATTTGCTTGAAGATGTTCGTTAAAAACCAAAACTGCCTTGTTCATCCTCTTTGGACTCTTTCCACTCTTGCTATGATAACTTTTGTTCTGATTTCAAACCGATTTGCGGCGGTTCAATCAATTTTCAAATTATCATATCCAGATAAACAAGCTATGAGTGGTCCACATTCTATGAACGATCCCACTAGATACAAGATACAATCTACATTGTTTGGTACACGTTGAAAGCTTAAACCAGTTTCAGTCGAGAGTGAAACTTGAAAGTGTTTACAACGAAATTTCAGATAAAAAGATGCCTCAAAGTGTGTCACGCGAGTGCTTAAGTGAAAATGATCAAAAAGTATTGGATTCCATGTTCAATCCTTTACAAATAGGCGGCAATGCTCATGGCATGTACGATATTAAAACCGAGGAACTAGTCGATCCACCCGAGGAGCAAACTGAACATGTTAAGAAGTCCACCAGTTTAGAGGTGCAAGCGGTCGAGGCAGCTGAAAAAGGAGATAGTGAAAATGCGTTGAAATTGTTCCAACAGGCAATCGATATGTGTCCTGGAAGGTCCAGCGTTTATAACAATAGGGCGCAGACTTATCGGCTTTTGGGGAATGATAGTGGTGAGTTGAGAATGATGATGATGACGATTTGTGTGGGCTAAGACATGAACCAAAAAAGTCTGGTGTTGAAGTCGAAAGCGTTAAAAAGCTCGAATGATTTTTGGATGTGATATTACACGTAAAGCTATCAGCGGTGATTTTATACTCCAGGTGAAATGAGTAAATTAAATTATTAAATGTTTTGAACCCGAAAACCTACTCGAAATTGTTTGATAAAAAACTCCTACTTATATGCCAAATTTTATCCTGATCTTAGATTACAAGGGCGTGCTTTCCCCTTGTAAGACCGTCAACGTTTCGAAAACAACGATATGCCGCCTTGATCAAAAAGTTCTCGGAATTTATTCAGAAAATTAAAAATACAATATTGGCATAAGTGCAACGCTTGATTCAGTCCTCGAAACACTTTTAATATTCGTTTGCCGGTATGAACAACAGAGCCACCCGCGGTTTTTCCACGACCTCATCTCGGGTGCTGTAGCGCGTTCCGCGGAGTGGTTTCTTCAGTTGACCCAACAGGAAAAAGTCACAGTGGGGCCAAATCAGGTGAATTCGGTGGTTGATGGATGGTATTCGTTGCGTTTTTAGCCAAATTTTCACGGATAATGATGGCATTATGCGATGGTGCGTTATCGTGGTGCAAGATCCACGAGTTGTTTGCCCAAAAATCCGGTCTTTTTTTGCGAATTGCGTCACGTAAACGACTCATAACGCCCAAATAATACTCTTTGCCAACAGTACGGCCTTCAGGAAGGAATTCATCATACACAACACCTCTGTAATCCATAAAAACTGTGAGCATCGCCTTTTTTTCGACTGAAAATGACGTGGTTTTTTAGGTCGGGGCTCATTCTTCGAAGGCTATTCACTCGATTGATGTCTGGATTGCGTGTCATACTCATAAATCCACGTCTCGTCACCAGTAATGATGTGTTTGATGAATGTTGAGTCTGATTCGGCCATTGCAATCATGTCTTTTGAGACGTCAACGCTATCCTTTTTTTTGCATGAAATTCAGTTCTTTTGGCACCAGTTTTGCAGCGACACGTTTGAGGCCCAAATCATTACCCAAAATATCTTGAACGGATCCATAAGCAATCTCCAAGTCCTCTGACATCTCTTTAATCGTCAATTTTCGGTTTACGGTCATCCATTCTTTGATTTTGTTGATGTTTTCGTCGGTTTTCGATGTCGATGGCCTGCCAATGCGTTCATCATCGTTGGCCGACTCAAGGCCATTTCTGAAACGTTCTTTCCACTGATAAACGACTGTTTTTTTTTCAGAGAATCCTTGCCGAAACACTTTTCTAGCATTTCCAATGTCTTAGCACCATTGAAACCCCTTTTTAACACAAAATTTAATACAAACTCGTTGTTGCAGAATCAATTCCATTTTTAATGTTGAAAAAATTCGCCAACACGCACAAAAGCAGATGTACTCAATACAACTTAACTTTTGCAGAATGTCAATAACAGATGTACCAACAAAATCATATTAGACAAATCGAGTATCTGCAAGCGCCACACGGTGGTGATTCCGGGAACTTTTTGATCAAGGTGGTATTGGTAATCATACAGATTTAAATATTTCCAGGACTAAAATAAGTAAAGTTGACATTACTTATTTTAGTCCTGGAAATATTTAAATCTGTATTCATATACGATCGTTAAGCATGGTCAATGTGCTCACAACATTAGGAGCAACAATATCTTTGCTATTCTAAAAATATATTTTACCCTCTGGCTTCATCTTCCAAAACGTATGCGTTGCGTTGTCGTTCAGATCGCGTATTTCACCCTTGTTTCATTCCGATTCATGACACTTTCCATAGCCGTTAGACCTACTTCCCTGACTCGCTCTACATCCAAGTGGAAGATGACAATCACACATATGAGCTGCTATCTTACACTCTAGCGCTTGCGATCATTTCCATTTGAGTTCAAACCTAATTTGTAGGTTTTAATCTAATAATTTATTGTTGAAAATATTATTTTTTCAAGATTTACGTTGATTCTGCTAATGAAAAATTAAAATAAACGTTTTTCCTGATTTTCTTGAAATGAATTTAATTTTTACGTAGAAGATATTTAATTTTTATTAATATCTTGATCATATAAAACTCATTTTAATTAACCAATTCATATCAGTATTTCTTTTTCCGCGACTACGGTTTCGGCTTCGGTTTCGTAATCGATTGCGACGTCTATTAACAACTCGTGGCCTTCGTCTGCGAACATTTTTCCGATTTTTGCCACGGATTTTTTTCGCGGTAATTACAGGAAACTTAAAATAGTTTTCCAAACTGAAATATGTAACTTGCGAAGTAACTGCTTTAGCAAACACATTATTCAGAGATGTCTGCAAAAAAATATTTTTATTTAACCATGTTCCTGATACACTATTTAAAAACTTCCAACTTGTTCTTGATTCTGTCCCGCTACATATTCGATTGTAAAAAATACGAATAATGTTAAGGCAAATGTAGCGAAATATGAATTTTTCATTTTCCACTCTTATTTAAACGGATGACAATGTCCTACTGTCTAAGACTAACGTCGATTTCAAAGACTATCAGCGAAAGTTGTTAACATTTGATACTGTTTACACATGTGCCTTGAGCTAATAGACAACGTATTGTCTTATTTGATTCTTATTTTCCATAAAAAAGTTCTGTAAGTGATCGCATCTATATTGGATTTGATAAAAATTCGGAAAGTGTTGCTGTTAAAGTACGCTTCATGTTAATTTCAAAAAGTAAAGGCGAGAAAATTGATTGAAATTTTGGTTATTTATTTTCATTAAAGATACGTTTAACCAACGCAGTGGGTTTTAATGATGGAACGGATTTTTTTATTTTCTCCATTCATTGTGTATTAAACTTGGCAGTCTCAGCGTGAGACGGGTGCTTTTTGCTTGACTAACGAAATTTTTACGAATCTTTTAGTATTCCTGTACGTAAAAGTCGTGAATTTTCATTGTAGGAAGGTTGTCTTACCTTACAAAATGTTCTTCACACCCGCATGACAAAGTAAGTAAGAGAAAGTACTTATACTAGTGACACATTACACTTAAAAAAAAGGTAAAGTTCTACGACTATCCGATCACCAATACCCTATCGCATCGTGAACCGATCTCCTTATCTCCGCAAAATTCTCGTCTTCTATCCAACAAAAAGAATTTTCCACCATGGCAATATATTTCATCACAAGGGAAATCGTCGGAAGCATCTATGGAAGATGTGAGTGCGTTTTCACTCGAGCGTTTTTCTTCGTACATAGACCAACTTCTCATCTCGTCCTGAGAGCAAATAAACCCATGACTTCTCGATCCTGAAACACTGACAAAAACGAGGTAAGATAAGTAGGCACACAACTTTCTCAGGAGACCTTGAAAATAAAACCACCCAGCCAAGGTTTCAAGTCAAGTATCCAACATCATGTAGGCATCATCGTATTATGTATGTCTAATGGTTTTTTCTTTTTTTTTGGGGTCATCCATTTGGTCTTAGTTACATTGACCTTTGACCACATTCTCTTAGCCAATGTTTCGAGGTCGATGAACAATTTTTTGGCGTTAAAAATGAATCAACCTGCGCTTCTACGTTCACGCATTATCAATCGGGATTTAAGCTGGAGATAAGGGGAATGATACCATTAATATGCTTCAGACCCGAATCTGTTGGTAAGCATTGAATCAGCGCTCCTTGAACTCTGAATTAGGACCCTGGAATCTTGGGTATATTCCAATCTACTCTATCATATGCTTGTTGAAAGTTTACTGTCCGTTCCAAATTCAACTTTAATTTTAGAGGTTTGGGTCAGTCTTGAACTCTGACTTGGAAGTCTCGATTAGCCATGATAATGTAGATCATCTGGGCTAGTTTATATGCTGCTGTATTTTCACTGAGAATCATAGGTCTATAATGTATTACCATAAATTTTTCACTCCTATTTGGAGGATATTTGGCCTTATGTTGATCCGTCGAAAAGTTATCGCTCTTCGAAAACGACTGAGAACTTTTTTGGTTCGGCAATTTTTTTTGGCATTAGGTGCCCAATAACAATCCTTATTACTTTTCTAATTAAAAGCCGCTCATGCCGACCTGGACAAAGCACTTGAATTGTCGGAAGGAAAAGGACGAACTGGATGCCAAGCACTTTGCCAACGTGGAATCTTGCATCGAAAGCACGAACATTTGGATGCGGCTCGTCATGATTTCGAGGCTGCCGCAAAATTAGGAAGTAAATTTGCACGTGATCAGGTAAATTAGTCTCTTTCAAGGATACATTTAGATATGCTAATTGCATAGTTCCTGCGTGTTTTAGATATGTAATCAGCAATTAATTCATGCCGAGTGTTGTGCGTTTCATATGGGTTTGTAAAATGTTACAAAAAATTTTGGTAGTTTTGAGGACTATTGTTAAATGTTGATGTATTTAGTGCATAATTGTAAATACTCGTACCTAATTGGATTTAATTTTTTTCGAATTGTACATAATATAGTCAATTTTTTCGAATTGTAAACAATCGGGTCAATTTTTTCGATAATTTTATATCCTTTTCTCTTCGCTGTTTATTTTACTGCTGACATTTGTGATGCGTAAATTGTGTATCTTATTTAGTCCCTGTATATCTTCACATTAGATACGTAAGCTGTTCCGTAAACTTCATCTACCACCCTTAATTTTTTTTTTCAATATATCTTCTCTAATCTCTCAGTAGTTTTGAACCAATAATTTTATTTTGGATTTTGTTGAAAACTTATTCGATTGAAGGCTTTTCTTTTTAAAAATAAATCACCCTTTAATTGGTAGTTGAATATTTCTCTATTTCTATTTCTACTTATTTGTACAGTGAATGCAACCTTGATAAGTTTGTTTTATTAGTTTTAGTATGTATAAATTTTTTGATTCAAAATTCTGCATGTAGTTTTCCTATTTAACGGCAGTACTCAAATCATATTCCAAATCTTATTTAAATTTTATATTATTCCCAACTGTAGGGGTGTTGGATTTCCTGCGAATTTCCCTGTAAAAATTTCATAATTTCCATATCCAAACGTGTGTATATATTTATACATAAATAGTTTGGAGTTCTTTGATACTGACCAATTTAAACCTCGCATGGTCTCTCATTAATATAATTCTTATAATTTTTAAAGCAAACGTATTAACGAATTTTCTTCACAGCTAATCGAAATTAATCCTTATGCGGCACTCTGCAATCAAATGCTTCACGATGCATTCTTTAAATTGTCCAAAAATTGATTGTTTGTTGCTGACAATGTCGATGTCTTCACTATTAAGTCGTTTGGAAGCTTGCCAGAGTTTTATTGAAAAAGTTATAAAGAATTATTTGTTTTTGATATAATAAAATGTATTATACATTTGAATATTATCTCATGAAAATTGCTTGTTCTATTTGAAAACACAATAAATTGTATAAATGATTTTTGCTGTGTTTGATACTTTGCTTAGAGTTTAGAGCTCATAAATTCCCGCGTTTTTACAAATTTATAGAAGTCCTGTTGACCTCACGGACGTTCAGTCCCTGGGACGAAGGAACGATTTTTTTTAAGTATTGCAAACTTGTCTTGGTTCATCAGCTTCCAAACTAGCCAGCGACTGCTGGCAGACCAGCTCAGCATGGCGCGTTGTGTCGTAGATCGTTTCTTTTGTCTGGACCACGAATTTAATTACCTAAGATTCAGTCAACATATGTCCAAATGACGAAACAAACCGACAATAACTAAATCCACAAAATCAAAAATCAAACTTCATCGTTATTAGAGGCTAGTCGTACTAGTTTATTCTACCAAAAATGATCTCGCCTGCATACCGAGTATAAATCGCGATATACGACTAGCCGAGTGCACAAAAATCAATTATCCATTTCGAATTTATTCCTGAAAATAACGAAACTTCCGAAAAAAATCGACGTTCCTTCAAATAATGTCTCGAGCGGCCGAAACTGTTTCGTTCGACTACGGTTATCAGCACAGCTCGCTAGGCATAAATTGAATCGCCATCGTCCATTCTTTTATGGCTGATCGCTTGCGATGTCGCATGTCATGTGCCGCTAGGCTCCCTTTATTTATCTTAGTCGGGATGAAATATACCGGCTGCATTCCGCGCGGTACGCATAAATATAATTATGTGTTCAGTCTGGAAATTTTTTTCTCGATGTCTCATCAAAAAAAATATGCATTTCCCCTTAGTAAAAACTATTCAAGCGTTTGCTAATATGAAAGAAAGAAAAATTTGCCGTACAAACGTTCAAATTATTATCTTCGTTTGTCACATGAATTTATCGTCTTTGGAATGCAAGTACTACAGCCAATTTTCAGTGGTTGAAACAAACGATACCACAAACGGCTTGTGATAAAATTTTCTTAAAGTTATTTTCAATGTAATTTGCGATAATCGTGAAAACAAAGAAGTTGTAACGCTTAAAAGATGATTCCACCTTTTTGGGTGTGGATACATAGACAATGAAAAGGACAAAACAATGGTCACTTTAATTTTGAAAAAATCATACTTGGCAAGATTATTCGGAGCAATTGTTCCGTGAACTCTCATTGTAGCTTTGCGCGCCTCCTTGACAATCCTCCACTATCTTTATGCATTCAATAAAATAAGAATTCTGAATAAAAAGCAGGTGCTATCATCACAATTTATTACTATTATCTCAAAACACTCTTCAGAGCTCACATTCCAATTTTTTTGTCTCACCTGAACATTATAACCTGTCCTAGAAAAGTCTGCCGATAATTAAAACATCCACATAACAACGTGTGACATCCACGAGAAAGGTGGCGATCATTCATACTCAAGGACTAATTTGCTATGTCAATCTGCTAAATAATTTCACCTCGCCACGCACCTTTCGATTTCAGGTGCTACTCAACCAACTCCTTATTCAATTTTCAAGATGCCAAGTGCCATGGTATGTGCATGGTGGATGGCACAAGCCATACGTTCGCGTTTCGATTACTCTGAAGAGCACAGCACGCCTTGGCACTCATCGGGAATTCATCGCAATGCATGAAGCAATCTGGTTCCCGATCCGATATTATGCCATTTTCGATCATTATCGTCCCGATAATCGATCGATTTGCAATTATTGCAGACCAGTGCCACGAGTTGATGGTGGGATTGGTTACAGTCGGTAAGATGAAGTTCGGTTACACTATGTGGAATGAATGTTCACGTTTTTTTCAGTGTTCTTTAAGATAATCCAAATGATAATTGAAAAGTGAATTTGAAATCTGTAATGTACTAGTATCTTCAAAGTGGGTGGATCGTCTTGACGCGTCTTGGTTAGAGTGCTTTTTCTTATGCACCAAGTACCAGGTTGAAAGCTGCTTGGGAATAAGTTATTTTCAAATATGGGATTTGGTGCTGGACTATCAGTTCACTCAGCTTCCTGACTCAAATCAAAGTAGTACTAGTCACGGACCTAAATCAAATTAGAGTAATAGTCACAGACAAGCGTGTTGCTGATCATTTCAACTGTTAGTGTCCCGTCGGTAAGTAAATGAGGTAACTTTCACATGTAACTGAGAGCGTCAGCCAAATTTGCGCTGTTGCGCCAACATTTGCTGTTGATACAGATTAATTGGACAATACTTCTAAGATTTGAGGCAATTTGGAACGAGGTTTTCACTATCTGCACCACTATTGGCTGTTATATTGTATCAGCCCAGACTATCCATTGGAGCAGTCAAAATGGAGGAAAAAAAATGAGCATACTTCTAGTCCTACAAAGAGAAACAAAACACACCAACTTGACCAGCTTTTCCAAAATAGACTGTTGCGCTGTTAACCTAAACCAGGCTGATCTCTTCGTCTTGCTTTGCTCGTTCCCATCTAATAATGATAATAAGTTCCTTTCATCCGCTCAAAATAACGAAGGTTTTTTCTTCTCTCTGACTAAGAAACCCCTCTATCTTTCAAACATAACATCTCACGGCCGCTCCCGCTGTACCATATTTAACTCCGCTCGTCAACGGACGTTAAAGCGCAAATTCCTGTTGCCGTCAACTGTGCAGCTAGCGGCGATTGCTTCAATGTTCCGATGGAAGCGAGGGTAGTATTTTATAGCTTGGAACTTTTTCTGATGAGAGAATATATTACATTTTTTGCAATTGTTTGATTCGTATCAATTTTGAAGACCATTTAATGCTGACGACAAAATTTTGCAGATATCAAATTGTTCAAAATGTTATCGAGAGAATTCGTTTTGGGTTCTGAATTTCGGAGAAAATGTTTCGATCATTTACTAAGAAGATGCTTTTAGGCTTAACACTCAAAAAATTGATAACACTCTTCACACTTGTTACCTTACTGACATCCTTTACTGTTTCCATTATCTTTTGCACCTCAGCTTGTCTCGATTAAAAAACTGCACATGCTGATCATCATACACATCTGATTAAGAAGCAAGTACGCAAAGATACGTGAAACATCTCCGGTGGTAATGATGACGGGCAACTGTCTTCCGGAAGGAAAACAGCAACATCTTGTATCTTTTTTATGGTCACGCAAAAAACAAATAAATATATGTATGTATGTATGTATGTATGTATGTATAACGAAAAGAAATTGAACGGGTTGTGGCGCACGCATGCAAGATGCGGCACAAGACATCATAACACCACGATCTGTGACCAAGTACTTCTTGAACTCTTGTTCTTGTAGTGTTTCTCGTTGTTGTTGCTGCTGTTGGCGGTAACGGGCAATCAATTATGATTGGTAAGCGCACATCGGGCTACCAATCAACCGAAAAGACCGATGGTCAGTTGTAATTGCCGATGGCATTTTCTGCACTTCCATAAGACCTACGCGAATAATTAAAAACTCCTTTGGAAACATTGTTTCCAGAAAAAAAATGATGGCATGGAATTTTGGCGGTCTCGTCTTCACGGCAGTTGAATTCATTTAATGGTCGGCATCTGGATTTTTGTGTGTTAATTGATTAAACCAGATTTGTAATGGACAATTTGGAGCATTTTCAAGGTACTTTCTCCCGGCGAGGAAGTGAGGCTAAATGTTGATATTTTAAAAATGCCGACCGGAGATAGTAAGTCTTTGAGCTTTGAATCGAATTTATTGTTTCAAACGATTTTAGAGGTATTTTACTCTGTATAAGTAACTTAAAAGATGCAGCTTTGTTTTTTTGCTTCACGTTTTCATTCAATTATTTTCTATAGAAAGAAGGACACTTTCTGTGTAGCGTTCAAAATACTTGTAGCTAAATATGAAAAATTCATTTGATTTTTTCATAATTATTGCAAACATCCACTGATTCATAAAATCGATTCATCGTTTTCATAACAAGGAATGGGTATCGTATTTTTATGCAAGCGATGAGACGTGAAGACGCCACAATCACAATGTTGGGACTGTTAAGTACGAATTCAGTTATTCAATCTTCCAGTCAAAGCGTCTGAATTTTGACGTAAACCGTGCATTGGTATAGTTAGCTTAAGTCCGTGGAATGGTATAGTTAGCTTAAGTCCAATTTCTTGGAGTCGCAGCTCCAATTTCTCGGGCTCCACCTTAAAAACAAAAGAAAATGGGACACCCCCATATCTCCGAAACCATGGCTCCCACAAGAAAGTGTACTCGTGTAAAATTTAATTTGCAGCAACAATAAAAGAGTTACAATTGAAAATAACTTAAACACAATTTTGTCGCAAGTCGTTTGCGGTATTGATTGTTTTAATCGCTGTACACTGGCGGGAGCTATTGCATCCCAAAGGGGGAAAATCACGTCAAAAAAGCATTTTTAGGCCAAATAATTGGCTTCCGATGCCAAACCTCCCATTGCAAAACTCACGGAGCATTTTAACGGGCAAAATTTTTTTAATTGCAATGAGTAGTATGCCTCCATGTGAGCTTAAATTGAAGTTTCTGGGGTCGCAGCTTCAATCCTCTCGGTGCCATCTTGAGAACAAAAACAAGTGGGACGGCCCCATATCTCGGAAAGTACTGCTCCCACAAAAAAGTTTAATATGACAAACTTGTGTAAAATTTAATTTGCAGTAAGTTGTGGATACATCATTTTCACGCGCTGTCAATATGAAAAGAGTTACACGCGAAAACGACATTGGAAATGGGGGATCATTTTTCACGCGCCACAACTTCTTTGTTTTCCCTATTATCGTGAAATTCGTTTGAAAATAACTTTTAAACAGGTATATCACCAAACGTTTTTGCGGTATTGCTTGTTTCGATCACTGTACCATGGCGGGAGTGATTGTATCTCGAAGGGGGACACGTCACAGGAGAAAAGCATTAAAAGACCCGTTTATCTGATCGTCCTCCCCTTTGGGATGGAATAACTTCCGCTAATGTACAGTGATTGGAACAATCAATACCGCAAACGATTTGTGACAAAATTGTCTTAGAAAAGTTTTTCAACGTGTTTCGCGTTAAACGTGAAATTGAAAAAGTTGTGGCGCCCGAAAGTTGTTCCCCTCTTTTTGGATGTGATTTTTGACTTGTAATTTTTTTATTATTGACACCACGTAAAAGTGATGTATGGACGACTTGCTACAAATTTAATTCTACGTAAGTTTGTACTACACTACTTTCTTGCGGAAGCCATGGTTTTGGAGATATGTGGGTGTCCCAATTTCTTTTGTTTTTAAAATGGAGCCCGAGGGATTGGAGCTGCGAACCCAGGAATTTGGACTTAAGCTTACTATACCAATGTCCCTGCATTGCAGTAAAAATTTCTCTGCCTATCCAAAATGCACGGTCAAACTCCCATTTCCCTGGACTATCTATATTGGACAAAGTCCATTTCATTTCCGTCGAAATGAAGCGCCACGAGTTGATATCCATTTATCCTTCTTGCTATCGTGAGCAAAGTTGCGATCGTGGACGAATTGAGAAGTTGTATGACTAAGTGATGCTTTTCCCTATCAGAATCAAATAAAATCATTCGATTTAAATACTAAACAAAACTTAAAATTTTGGCTGTGGGACTCTATCGAATAGATTACACTCAATAACTTCCAAGTCTTTCTTCAAGGAAGAAAAAGGTCACACCTCTATCCCATAAATGGTCACCTCGTTATCACTTCATTGGATTGCTGTATAACATGCCGAGCCCGCTGAAAGGTCTTTTGCAACAACGAGGTTTCCAAGAGAAGGCAAAACAAGGCGCCAATACCCAATTCGTAACACGCACGGCTTCTCACCCATGTTCTTCGGTTAGCAATTGTCCACTATCGCGAAAAGTTCAACTTAATTTCTGCTGTACTACAAGACAAACTCGACTCTCGCAGCAACAAGTCTTGTTGCCGGCAGTAGCCGCAACACAACAAACAAACAATCCAACAAACAAACAAACACACATTCGTTGTTTTGTCGTGTTGCACTCCTTTTACGATCAACTTCAATTAAAATCAAATAAAATTTAAATAGATACGCTTTGATGTTGGCTACTCGCACGGTGGCCACGGCTCGTGAAGGACCGAAACAGCGAAAATCATGCAAATTAATTCGATTTGCTAATTCCAAATTCGTGATTTGAATCGTGGCCGATTGGAAGAAAGCCAGTCTTAAGGAGGCTATCGATGTTTGGAAATTAGCTGCAAATGGTGGTGATGGTGGTGACCCAAGTCCCGGACAGGAGAGAAAAGGAATCGATTTGAGGCCAACAGCTACTGATACTGGGCATGTGGCTCGTATATTTCGTTCGGCCAAAGTCATGATTTTGCTGATTGTTGCCGAATGATAGCCAGATTTGAAGAAAATCGTTTAATAATTGCAGCAAGACAATAACGCAAAAATGTTGCGGTAGAAAGTTCCATCAGTAATAGCCTACTATCGAAACGATTCGTTATAATAATCTTATTGAATGGCGCTCAACATTCTGCTGGCGGGCCAATGGCAATTTCGTTTGTATTTCTTAAACTTGTTTATTTTTAAAATCTTTGAACATCTTTGAAAAAAGAGTCCTCTGAATCTGTACCTTTATGCATCACCCAATTCGTTACCAAGGACATAATAACGACTTTGATAATATCATAAAATTATTAAACGTATTTATAATTCACTCACCATATCTTCGTATTCGTATGATCTGAAAAGGATTAAAAATAATTTTCTGTTCTCACATATGCCCAATAAAATCATGAGCCAATTTTAAAAAAAACAGCAGTGTGGCACTCTGGGAGTGTCCGGTGGGAGAGGGAGCAAGGATTTGAACCCTCTACCTTCAGAACAAGAGTCGGGCGCTCTACTCACTGAATCAGTCGCTCTACTCTTATATTTGCACATCATTGCTATGTATTGTGCTCACTTTGTATTCTTAGAAAAACTTTTTGATAGGAAATATTTTTCTTACAATGATTTAAACATTTTTTTAAAAAATTGTGCAAATTTACTCATAAATAGTAGTCATTAAAATTTACCTGGATTCTGTTTCATGAAGAATTGCAGTAGTTACAATCGCTTTTGAATCGTTTACCGTTTCAATAGTTTTCATCAATTTTTCATTTTGACTACTGCTAGCCGTTCGCTTTTTCGTTCGGTACGCTTTTTCTGGGCTCACTCCTTTCGCTTACTTTTCGTTAGAACCTCCGTAAAGGAAGCTAAACTTTCAAAAAAAAAAACAATTTGTAGGTGTAAAAGAAGTATATCCAAACAAACATGGTTGTGCTGCTTGCAACACACCTCACGTATAGAGGAAGCTTTCATGCAGCTAGAACGCCATTCATACCCCGAGAATCTTATTCTTTCATAACTTACTGGTGAACGCAAGAACCATCTAAAACCTCTGCCGATCTCTTGTATACCGTCGTTTCACAAAAGCACACCGGAGTCCCTGATATTCAGAAGCCTCGAAAAGTTAGTGGATGCCAAACTCGCCCCAAAAGATATCTACCCACGATACAGGCACGAAACAATGACCATCAAATTTTCCACTTCAGGGTCTTCATGGAATTAGGAGGAAGCCTATGGTACTAGATTGCATCCCGTGAGGTTATTCAAGCTCCACTTCAGTTGTTACTCTTGAACATCCTGAGGATCGTGTAGGGACGATTTTTTTATATGGCGTCTACATCTTCAAAACTCCGTTCTTAAATGTGTATTTTCATTTTTAGTAAAAAAAAAGAAGCTCGCTGGACCGGACTTGGTGAGAAGGAGGGTTGGGAGACGACGATCATTACATTTTTTTTTCGAGAAAAATTCACGAATAACGAGTGAAGAATGAACAGACAGCTTCCACTTTCCACTTGCCCACAACTCTAGCCTCTTCTTCCTCACAGCTTCACGCAAGTTTCCCAGGATTTGAAGATACTTTGTATCACCTCTTTGAAGAAATTCGTGGAAGGCAACGCCTTTCTCGTCCAAAAAAAAAACAGCGGTAAGTCATGCATCTCAAGGGTTCAAAGGCCTTGCAAGTGGTCATCAAAAGAGCGCCGTGTTCATTTGACACTTTTCAACCACATTTTGGTTGGCATAGCTCTGTAAGTAATTCTTACTAATTGATCCTTGTAATTTATGTTTTTTGTGTTTATATTGTTCGTGGGTGCATATTGGGTATGGGTGACATAATACAAATCAGTGCAGAGTGGTTACACTACACATTAAACCTTTTGAACAACTCATGGCACTTGGAAAGACTCAAACATTCTTCCCCGAATGCATTTTCAACATGCAAAAAGTTTCTGTAAACGTTTTCGCTAACCTCACATAACACTTGACACAAACGCGTCTTCTCAACAGCTGATGCTTCGCTTTAAAATATGTTATCATCAATCGGTTGTACTCGGAATGAACCTCTTAACACAGTAACAAAGAGTTCGTTGGCGCGCTATTTAAAAAAATTACTTGAATTTTAATCAAACCCTCAATTAAATGTGTTTTTGATGATGAGTTAAAAGAAGCCCTTTAAAACATAGAAAGTGAGAATGATTTTCATTCGCTGCATTAAAGATTTTCAGCACCACAACATATCAATGATGGCATCAGCCCAAGACGAGCCTTGGCCTCCTGAGCTGTAACATATACTTGAACAATGGTAAGTTTTGCAAGTCCTGCATGCAGCTGTTGACATGCCGGACAAGCAATCGAGCCGTATCTAAATAGTAGTCTTAAGGAAAGCGCTTACGTTCAGATTGTGCGCAACTGTCGCTGGTTCAGGTGAAAAAGATTGTCCATCGTGTCCCTGCTAGCCCTTTCTTACCAATGTCGCCTAATTGCATCTCCGCTTCGTTGCAAGCATCCAACGTCGCGAGACGTTCTGTCTGATAGCCACAGTATTTTAATTGTTGCATCTATACAGTTCCATATTATTTGGTTGGATTTACTGCAGCTATTGTGGCACCGTTTCTTCCACTTCTTCCAATTGTAATCGATAGATGACCATTTTTGGACCGACCAATTGATAGAGCCAACGACTTTTGTTATGTCCGCGATACAGTGCATAGAATTAGGTTGCTTTGAACTTCCGAGATACACACGTACCTATAATTGTTGGCTGGAAGTGCTCTGGCTGGTATTGTTGCCGCTCTAGCCATTCTAGCCAAGCTGTACAGTGAGTTAGCGATAGGCGCAACAAAGGAAGTATTTACGATTAGCAAATTTAAAAGTGGCTATGTGTCACCAGAACATATATGTTCACTTATGCAATGACTTTCACGTATGTATCTTGGATTTGGCGATAGTAGTGGCTGTTGTCTTGTTTGAGGCTCTCTCAGTACCGCAGTCACTTATTTTAAATTAGTGGAACATTAGTCACACATACGTTTCCTTCCTTCAGTGCTGATCCAACCAATCGATTGGCATATCTCCACGATCATTTCATCACTTCATATTTTATCTTATTTTCGAAAAAAAATCTCAACACAAAGGCATAAGCCCTTCGGCTTCTTCTTTGCCTTTTCTGCAAGCTCCTCTAATTATCTCATGACAGAATGAATTGACCGTTTTTCGAGTAATTTTATTCGACGTATATGCACATAGATATAAGTATGTATCTTGTTTTCACATATGCATGCAGGTAACATATGAAGTGTTTAAGCATACACACACGTGTAACAACTACTGGCTTATTTTAATATCAAAAGGTGCGTGCCATTTGCTGATCCTCAACTGCTTGGCGGTAACGTAGGTCAGGTTGTTTTTTCGAGGATTTTTCGATTGAACTCCAAAAAGCAGCTTTGGAAAATTGACTTTAATCTTGGACCCGATGCCGACACTTCGACAGGTGATACACAAAGACTACGACGATGATAATGATAATGATGATTTTTCTTGATCTTTAAATTGGTCTCGGATGAAAGGAGGAGTAGTAGATGATGGGCATCAGATCGGTCCAACTGGAAAACCAGTGCGCCAGCCTGGTAGTTGGAACATCTTGAGATATTCGTGGCAAAACAATTACCAGATATTTTATGAATGATTGAACGCACGTATTGGTGAGAGGATTGGACAGTATAGAAGGAAGTAATGCATTGCGGAAAGACTGATAAGTGACCAGTAGAGTAATTGATTCGATTTAAGACGATCAATGTGTGTGGTGGATTGGGGCCACCACTTGAGGAAGACGATAAGAGAATTGTAGCCTAATTTCGGTCTATAATTCACGATAAAATGGTCTCCCATTTATGTCTTGCTTCCTTTTGCTGTTTAAAATAGATTATGCTTGGATTCTATCAGCAACAAAGGAATCAATGCAACAGTTTTTACATTGATCTGTTAGTCGATATACTTTGAAAAACTTAAGCACTAATTTACTTACCTGAGCACTGAATCTGAAGTGAAAAAGCGTTCAGGACCAATACCTGAAATCAACTACCTCGAACGACTTCGCAATTGATCGGAACAAATCAATATCTGGAACCAAGAACGCAAAGAAAACACAAAATGCACTACACTTCAGCTTTGTATTATTTTGTCGAGAACAACAAAACTGGACTGTTTACCCGAAAAAAAGTTTTTTTTACATCTGCTCGGTCAAAAACTGGAGCGCTTTTAGTACGCCCGCTACCACTGCTGCTATCCTAGTTGCATTGGTAATCTCGTCTTTCGGTTGCCAAGACCGAAGTATCTTTCACAATATCTCTCTCTCAATATCTTTCACCATATTTTCCTCAAATCTGTCGTTCTCCGTTAACACAAGCTATTAGTGATTCTTGCTGTACGATTACCCAAAAAGAATGATTGGTAGCACATCGAGTTCCTCGTTGAAATCTCCAGATTCCAGAAATATGTATTTAGTTGTCTCCGACACGTTGGAACCTTTCCCTACCTGTAGAAGTAATGTTTTGCTGACTCGTTTTAAACGATCCGTTTTAAGGAGGCATCATCCATTCAATCAATCCATTTGTCGTGTGAATGCGTTGTCATTGGAGATCGAACCACAAACTTATATGTTGGAACTAAAAACCCGACGCTATGAACTTTTTTATGTCAGTTACGTGCGGAAACTCACGCCTAATAACCGTTTGGAGAATATTAACACAACTATAGTGTTGTTGCCGCGAAAGCAGACATAGAATTTTATGGCCTTTATTTCTGCAGCATGCGAAGGGATGGATCAACGCCAGGGAAAGTAGACCTCGCTTCTCCGATTCGCTGCTTTCACCATGGTTTCAGGTCAGTCATTTCGAGTAGGGAGGACTGGACCGTAGAAAGAGATGTGATGCAAGAATCGATCGACATCTACACTGATAGATCAAAAATGGATGGCAGAGTTGGCTGTGGCGTGTTCTCAGAACTATCCGTCCGATTAACAGACCACTGCAGTGGCTTTCAGGAAGAGGTCATTGCGATATACAAGTCAGTAGTCTGGCCGAGAAATCAGAAAGTTTCCATAAGATATTTAAACATCTTTTCTAACAATCCAATTACTATCCAGCATGTATACCTCATCCAAAATTGCAATGAAATGCCGCTCACAACTGAACGTGGTACCGCTTCACTGTGAAGTGATTGTTTGCTGGGTACCGGGGCATAGCGACATACCAGGAAACTGCGAAGCTGATGCCCTAGCGAGAGCTGGCACTGAGCTTCAGGAGTATACATTTACCTCCCAAGTCGGCCAACCTCTAGCCTCGATAAAGCAAGGTTTTAAGCAATACTACATGGAGGCTGCAAATAGGGCCTGGCTGCTGGAAAAAACCTGCAGGACAACCAGTCAAACTTGGCACGCACTATGCTCCAAACGCACCAAGCAGCTCCACAACACAAACCGTGAATCCCTGAGTTCCATCGTTTCCGTACTGACGGGACACTGTCAGATCGGCAGACACGCAGAAAGATTGGGTGTCCCTTTCAATGATTTCAGCCGTAGTTGCAGATCAGAAGATGAGGAAGAAACAATTCAACACTTTCGGTGCGAATGCCCAGCACTGTCTAGGAAACTCATGCAAACCTTGAGCTTGCCCTTCCTGGACAACCTTACGGAGGTAGCTGATTTAGATATTAGCTGCATAGCCGGCTTTATACGAGAATCTGGAAGGTTCTCGTCATCCCGCAGGTTCTAGTGCCACCCCAAACTTCTGTGGTACCAAAATGGGCCTATTGTGGCCTAAGTGAGCCACCTTTTAGATGAAGGGGACTGCCACTACTACCAACCAATCATGTCTGCAGCACGTCCGCACGATATAGTGACACGTGATGCGGGCGTATTGCAGAACAAAGCAGTTTTGTCGACATAATGTGAACATGCTACGAACTCGGAAGATGCGGATGCGGTTCCAACGAAGAGTTGCAAACATTTCGTGCTTGATATGTTGCAGATCTGAAATTTCAACTCGGTTAACATTCTTCAAATGAGAAGCCTATACCTACTTCGGATCCCAATTATGTTAGACACCATTCTTCCTAAACTATACTTCGATGGCTCCACTCTACGAGCCTCAGTGAAGTGGTTTCATGTTATCAGAAGTAATCATTCAGGTGGTCTGGGTTCCTCGGGGTAGTTCAGGTGAGTCCTGATTGATTTTCGCTTCGAAATTAAGTCATTTAAGACTTTTCAACTGTTCGGCCACGATGAATTGCGACCGTAACACTATCGCTTTCAGACATCGTTTATAGCCTAACAAAATCGAATTAAAATATCTAGTCTATGTGGTCTTGTATCCGAATTATCCTCATTATCTACTGATCAAGAATTTAAGGGCTTTTAAATTCTTGTTTTAAAACATCTTTGAGGTCGCTTTTCGCTCAATTTATTGAGGCTCTAAAATTCAGTTAGCTTCGAATGCAACATTCATACTCAGACACTTGTTCTTATTCCCTTTGCCCCCTTAGTCTACGACGCCCGATACAAATCAAAGATCTTCCACCTAACAGCTCCGTCTATAAGACGATGATCTTTTTTTATATCCCCTATATCCGAGGATCGAATCAAAAACCAGAATCAAGAACAGCTGGCACTTTGGTCCATGTCTCATAAATTCTTTTTTCTGTGGGCACATATGACGTCAAATTGGAAAACATATGCCGAAGTCATTGTTCTGCAACGACGAGACAATCAACTTGGACAAATGATGATGATGGCATGAAGAGCCAAGAAACAAATAAAAACAATCACAAAATCCAGAACGCTTCATTTCTTGGCTACGATTTTGCTGGGTGTCTATTTTTTTATTGGCACTATTCCCGCAGAGGATAATGCCCCTTGTCTTGCTAATTTGTTTCGTAGCATATGCGGGTCATGTGAGAATGCGGTACAGATGGATAAAGCAGTCCCAGTATAATCTGCAGCAAATATTTGAATAATGAAAGGGTATGGTATTATGCGGAACACAAGCACAAACTTATATTAGTCAAGGAGATGGCTATTGAATGAGTGTTGCGGTCAAGGGTGCTGTTTAGATGGCGTATTTGAAGAAGACCACTGTCCTTTCGTCAGGCCGCAATAAGGAAGCGACCAGATACAAACTCTTTAAGTGGTGGTGGTGGTGGCTCTTTGCCAACCGCGAAAAACGAAAACTTTAAAGCCACAATAAACCGGGGCAACCTAAAATCCAGTTGTCTTGGTCGCGTGCCAGCCTGCCGATGGTTGGCTCTTCGTCATCAGCCTTGTCCGGCTTTGTGCTATCTCCTGTCTGATGGCCACATGCCGGGTGTTCCGATAAAAAGTCGAACTGAAAAAGGCACACGGTTACTGCACATTGCACCTTTGCTTCAATACCTGAAGGTAAAAGCAAAAGATTATACGCTTACGAAGATACGAAAGGTTGCGCGCGGATTGTCGCGTTCTTTTTGTAACTTTCGTGGCCGAAATGGTTTTGGGAGCATTTAACTACTGACCAATTTTTTTATCTATATTGAGAACTTACATAAGAAATACTCTGCACTGATTTAGGCCATTGATAGACTTTTCATAGAACATTCTGAAGAAAAAACTTCAAATGTAACAGATCTTCAAAAACTTTTAGAATCTCTCATTGAAAACTATACTCTACCATGGAATGTTGCTGCACATTTTGTGTCTTCTTCCTCCATTGTCTTGCGTTGTCCTGATTTAGCTACAAAAATAATATATAAAATACAATCAAAAAGTTGGGCTTGAAAGGAACCGCGATTCTACATCGCGACCGGTTTGAGGAAAGATAAAATACTTGGTTCTTTATACACCGTTCACCTATGTATAAGGGAAGAATCTGGAAAATAGGGTCGAGGGTCTGAGGAATGAATGATGACCACTGGCAATCAGTTGTTGGATGGAACATCATTTTCGACATATGCGCCTTCAAGACATTGAGACGCCAGGAATGAATTGTGGCTGTGTAATTATGTTTGTGTGGTGAACAGATTTTTTTTTAATTAGACGATTATCGACTGCAGATTTTTTAATCGAGAAAAAAATACGCTACAGGATATTGGAAAGATGTCTTTGGGGTTGAAATTGATTGACTGTTTTCAATCTTAATAGCTTCGCCTTGATATCTTGGGATTTTGAAAGGAGGATTAGTTAGATACGAGAGAAAAATGAACGTTCATGAGAAATGTTTGATTCAAGTTCAAAATTGTTACGATATCTTAAACAATCTGAAATTTTAAGCTAAGGAAGGAAACTGTTTGTTGAATAGTTTACCCAAGGAAAATGATTTGCAATTTTTCCTTACGAAAAATGGTAACGAAAATGTTAGACTCTTGATTCAATATTTTACACATCCTGGCTACCCTTGAACTTCTTATGATACCACGTCCTACTCGTGATATCATCACAAATTTGAAACATTACACAAATGAATTTTTAAGAAAACGATGGTCGGATACACAGATGATACTGATACTGAAAACATTCGACACGGTAAAGAAAAGTCATGCTTAAGAGGCCTACCCTCTTTACAACTTTCAAAAAATCGATTTTTCTATTGCATTTTTGGAAAGTATATATATACAGAAATATCATATGCAAATTTTATAAAGATCGAAGCAGTCTAACTGTATTTTTGGGCAACTTTCACTTTGTCACCCGAGCGCGATTTTTCATTAAAAGAAACTTTAACCGCATTTTTCTCACAAAATTTTCACCAGACATTCTTTATAACTACAACTATAGAATAAGAGGTTGTAAAAAATTTTGATTTGAAAATTTTTTTTGCCCAAAAACGGTGAAAAAAGCACATTTTTTCGTAGTTTTTCAAAAAATGTCCGCCATTTTGCAGAAATCAAAAATCGCCCTATTCGAGAGTGTAACCCCTCTATCAATATTTATAATTTAAATCTATCTGAAAAATTATTTTAAAAAACCCCCGTTTTTACACTGCTAAAAAAGGGTAGACCCCTTAAGAAACACCGGAACGATGTGCAATGGGATCCGATTTTTTTTATAGGTGAAGAAGAATCTTGCTTTATCCCGTTCAGAGAAGTTATCAGTATCCGAAATAAAATTATTTCAAATACAATGTGATCCGAAAGATTGGTACATAAAATGTCGCCCTAAATAATCATAAAATGTAAATAAAGTATCCTCGAATTATCTTGACAAATAATAATAAAAAATATAATTTTTCACCACTAAACCTCGTCAACACGTATTTCTAATGATATAAATATTAGATAGTTCATATAAGCACCCTCTTAAACTAAAACCGGCCACATAAAGAGTCCGTTCCACCCACAAACCCGTTATCTTCTAGCCTAGCTTAGCGAACAGAAATCGTAAAACAATATCTGGCTAAGCTAAGAATCCTTACAACTTTCTCCGGAACGATGATGGACTATCACAACTGCTTGGGCCGTGTCTGCCATGGTCTTCCTCGTCGTCTAAATGGCTCCTCTCTCAATCGGCACAAACAAACACGACAGTTGAATAGGTTAATCCGATTTGCAGGTAAATCTTTAATTATCCTTTTCGTTTCACTCGAATTGCGATTTTTGCAGATGTCATTAACATTAGCATGGACTGAAGACAATCTAGCCAGCGAATGAACGTTAATAGTTCTTCCCAATCGGTGTGTCTTGGATTTAGCTAATCAGAGAGAATGACGTTGTGGGGCTTCAATAGAGATTTTGTTTTGCTTGCAGGATTAAGCGAAGGGGATAAGACACCATTTTTCGGATAGATTGCAAAATTGTTGATTTTTAAATGGTGGAAAATAAGGGGGGACTATTGGTAATAGAATAACGCATGGAAGATGATTAATAGCATTTTTTTAAAGAACGAGTTATTAAATATACCATGGGTATTCTTAAGGATTGAATAATTTGTACGCATTACACAATACCCAAAACGACTCAACAATAAGGCTTTCTGCAAGGATTCTTTAAAAGAAAAGAATCACCAAATTGGAGTTAGTTAAGCATGAGGGAATTAAAACAAGCACTTAACATACCACCATAATTTTTAAACCTCTGGCTGTTGAGACTAGAAAGGTAAAATGCAATAGACAAAAAGAAAGCTTTGATTACGGAGGATCAATTAGTTCCAACATTCATCGTGGATTTTCAATAAAAAAAGAAATCTTAAATAATTTTCACCCAAGGGAAAAATAACTTAAGGTTGGGGCTGGGACTGGGACTAACTACCCCGAGCAAGAGTAGCCGACCGCAATTAGAGACTATTCTGTGAATATTGAAAGTACTTTATTGAGGATGTAAAAACAGCAGTGAGGCACTCTGGGAGTGTCCGGTGGGAAGTTGAGCTTCGTTTTGCAAATGACTATGTAAAGGCTAAAAAGTTGTATATAGATAAATGCAGAAAAAATTCAGGAATGAATGTGACAAATTCAAAAATCTAGAATGCATATAATATGACAAAATATGGTGCCGTATGGTGACCGATACGTTCTTCTCCTTTTTACTTTGCGTTCGCTTTTTCGTTCTGTACGTTTTTTGTTTTGTACGTTTTTTCTGGACTTACTCCTCTCGCTCATATAAACGTTTATATAGCGCACCGCGTTCGTCTTACTTCCGTTCGCTTTTTCGTTCGGTACACTTTTTCTGGGCTCATTCCTCTCGCTCACTTTTCGTTCGAACCTCCGTAAAGGAAGCTAAACTTTCAAAAATTATCCTTTTATTTAATGATGAAATTTAGTGTATCCAATCACCTCGTTGTGTCACCTCAAAGTTGGCTAATGAAGTCCTTCTTTTGCACTTTACTGATCTGTTCTTTTACTAACTAACTATCACATTTTCCGGAACCTAGACAATCAATTACGATGTACATGATAAAAAAACCGGCCCCTTAAGTAGTTTATTCAGGATTACAGCAAGGACTTCTTTGGGAAAACTATCTACAGAAACAGACATGGAAAATATATATCAAAAATGCCTTCGTCTGCAGGCTGCACATCTTGCAATATATTTCATGATGAAGCCTTAAACTACAGGAGACATTTTTTGTTATTGTCGGTTTGGTACTCTTCTGATTGATGAAGTCCTGACAGCACTTTCACCTGATCTTCTGTAGTTGATCACAGACTTGAATTCTTCTAACTGTTTCGGCCACCAGATTCAACATAACCGCCACGTTTGTCTAATTATTTAATTTTTTTCGGTAGTTTCAACTGATCCTTGTAATTGTTATGACAAAATTGCTTCTGTTTCAACTTAGACGAGTGAATTTTTCATAGTAAAACGAAGAACGGAGAACGAATTTACTATAGTCCGTCTCACGACATACATATCACTCATATCCAATTATTCAAACCTCAGCCGCAAACCTAAATACCACTTCATTTTTCCACCACCCGCTGAAACTTTTGTCTTCAATTCCTGTAACAATTAAACATCGTAGCCCGGTTGAATCCTCTGCACTCCTTGTCGTTACCATTTGAACAAATGATCCAAATGGAAAACATCTTCAATGAAAGCGCTACTCATGACAGACAAACCAAATGTGTGATAATGGGTAGTAACAGATAAAGATTGCCAGGACCCCCACTAGTGCTGACAAGACCGCAAAAGTCCAAGAGCTATTTGTATTTCTGTTCAACTACGAATGTTACTGTTGGCGGTACCAAATACAGAGCGCCACCAAGTTGTACATACAATCAGAGTACACTCGTGACCACCTCTGCCATGGTAGCTATCATTAACTACTGTTTGCGAGTGCAAGAAGTAGGAAGCCAGAGTTTCCATGCTAATCTTTGTCAGACATGCAGGATAGCTTCTTGTTTATTTAAAAAGTAAATTTTTTTGCTATTTTTGTATCTATAAAGAACAGCACCACTAACTTTCTTGTCGAACTCATTTCTAAATGTTAGTATTAGCTCTTAGGTCCTTTTTTGAGAAAATCGGGTCATGATAACACCCAAAAACAAGCAACTATTTGAAGGCAACTGTCGCCACAAGAATCTTGAAAATTTTTCAACGAAAAAATAAGACATTGGGCGACAATTTTCAAAGTTTTCTTTACCTCCTCTCTTTTTATTCATGGCAACAGTCGTCACATGCATTTGCATATAATAATTGCAACTATAGTTGCTTCATCCGCGATTCATTCAGACGATTCAGTTCAGCAAAGATGTCCTGTCCAGAAAAAACCAACAACAACAACTGAAAGATATGATTATGCTCGAGAAAATTAACGGCATTTGACCATAAATGATATGACCATGTCCAAAAATGTAGGAAACCTTAGTGAAAGCAAATCGAGGAGTTTTTCATTGTTGAATAATTTAAACTTCCATTCAATTTCACATTTGCTCAACATTTATGTACATATGTGCATATATTGCTCCCCGGAACTTAATATGTGTGGTGCGTACATATGTTGGATGATGTTAAATGTGAGACGATGGCTTCGGGTGAGTGTAAGCTATTGTTAATTATTTAAGATCAACACATTTCTAGATAAACTTCGATTAATTGTCTCTGCAGTTAAGAACATCTCTGTATACGTCTCAAAAAATGTTTTTATTTTTTTCAAGTCACTATTAAGATTACCCATCTGGACGTTGTTGAATCGAGAAAGCTAGAGGTACTGTCTTCAAAAGGCCAAAGTTCAGTTTGAGCTAGTGCGCCATTGATGATGAGGATTACACACAATCCCGTTTATAAAGTTCCGTGGATTCACTAGCACCAGCTGTTCTCCAGATCTACGACCATCGATTTTTGACCTCAGAAACAGCAAAATTTTCTCTCTGTGGTCTTCATCCACCGCACAAAAAAGAAAAGACAACCAGGATCAATCTGAACCGATCAAACACTTGGATAACCATAAACCTACGACCATTGTCAGTCATAGTATAGACCATGAGCATCCTTATTTATCGAATTCAAAACCACGTTGGTTCTTTTTTTCGTTTTCGGGAGGTTGTTGAACTTTGAACTCAACCACAGGATACTCCACCATGTTCAGTCATTTCTGGACGCGCTCTTTTTCATGCATGGTAAGATCGGTGGCTTCGTACGGCAATGACAAATGCCGATTGTTAGGTTTGTTTGTTTTTGGTCGCGATCGGTGATCATCTGATATAGAAAAATTCGTGCGCAATGGTTATGTATGAAGTAGCACACACAGATGGTAAAAATCCTTCTTGCACATCCAATACAATACTCCGAACTTCCCCGGCAGCAAGTCAAGACTCTCCCGGGAACAAGTGATTTTTTTCTGGACAACTAGCGATGAGATCTTCCCCAAAAGGACATCAAAAGGAAGGATACAATGTTTGCCAACTGTTTACAGTTAAATCAGTCGCACAAAAATTCGAATTCTCTGTGAAAATCATTCGCAAGATACTGAAAACAGAACTCAAGTCAAGTCAAGACTACCCCGGGAAAAAGTGATTTTTTCGTGGACAACTAGAGATGAGATCCTTCCCAAATGGATATCAAAAGAAAGTATACAATGTGTGATAACTTTTTGCAGGTCAATTAGTTGCACCAAAAATCGAATTCTTTGCGAAAAATCATTCGAAAGATATTGAAAACAGAACTCCCCCGGAAGCAAGTCGAGACTACCCCGGGAAAAAGTGATTTTTTTCTGGATAACTAGCGATGAGATCCTCCGAAAAAGGATCTCAAATGACCGACCGAGTTCTAAAAAAGTACTACAGAGCTTTCGATTTAAGTTTCTAATCGCAAGTAATTAAAATTATTCAAAATGAAATGAACGAACTTCTTTTAGATACATTCGAAACATGCTTTGCATAAACCTGGCTTCAACCTTTGTCCATTGTCTGCAAGACTCAACGGAGACAAGGTAGTCTCTTTGCTAAAAGCCAGCAGTTTTTGTATTCACTCAATTCACTTTTCTTCTTGGACCAAACTGCAAACCAAAATGCCACGCAATCTTCGTGGTCGTGGTCGGCTCAGCATATCCTAAAGGCAATTAATAAATGTCAAAGTCATAATTTGTTCTGAACTTCGTAAGGATACCAGACCGAGAGTGGCACGGCTAAGGTTTAACCAAAACCGATCCCATCGTCGGGATGGTATCTCGTGATTCAGCCGAGCAGGTGACTAGCAACAAGATATGGGCACTCAGCGTAGCGCAACGTCCATTCTAACATCTATACAAAGAAGAATAGAAGATTTTATTTTGCGATTGTTTTGTGGTTCAGATTGTCATTGTACGCGGATATAATATACAACATAATATCATCAGCTTTTTCTAATTTGGATATTAGATTTAGACGTATAAAGGGCTATCTTGAAAAGCTATCTCGCGACGATCAAATCGAAAGATTTCCATAAACGAACAACAAAGATATTTCCTGGCAGTAATTGTTTTATTGAGAGTCATCTGTAATATGTTTGCGTATTGCTGGGATAATGGATTATCTCGATGAAAATAAGATTTTTTTGTGGGAATGTAAGCATCCATTTCAATACTCATGTAGACTTTAGAATAGAATTTCGTGAACGATTTTCAGAAATCGCATTCCATTAGGACATCATAATTTTTCCTTATTATGCATATATTGTTTTCAAAAAAGATAGGAGGTCATTTTGAAGATTTTCTATCAGATTTCGTTCAGAAAATTGACTTAACCACTTGAGTATATAAGAATTTTTTATCATTAACTTTGATTTGAAAAAAAGAGTCACATCGTAATAACGAAAACTGTTTTATACCAAAATATATTCGTCACCATATAACATTGATTTTTTTTTGGTTTGAGGGCATCGTATATGTTTCCAGAAGAACCTCCTATGTTGCAGCGAGAGTCTAATCTGGAACGAATTGGATGTTAACTTCGTGACTTCAGGGGATATTTGTGACTTGATTGAACATATTCAGGACCTGAATTTTTTTTCGTTCTCATAAAAATTTAGTGAGGATCAAAATATGAATTTGTCATTTGTCAGAGTAATGAAACTTTTTTGTACACACATTCTTGATTTGATGATGTCATTTTTAAGCTGATTTGTTTTCTGAAGAATGCACAAAGCAATATTAAAAACATGCAAGGGAATTTTCACCCAATAGCACAATGTGTTGGCTAGAATTATCTGAGGGTTTATGTTTGTCACACCCTTGTTTCGTTCTTTTTTAACTTTCCAGTATATGGGAGGTTCTTGTAATCGCCTCGAAAATCGAAATTGAAATTTTCAACATATCTTTATGTTTTGAGGTCTTTAGAGTATATTTTAAGGGTTTTTAGAAATAATTATGTGTGTGTATGTACGTACGAACGTACGTACGTGCGTTCGTGGACAGTTTTTTCTACGAGCATAACTCACCTAAACAAAGTTGTATTGACTTCGTTGAGGTGTCAATCGTCTTTGCAATTTTAAGAGCTGATTAGTTTTTGGAAAACTTCGGTCGGTGTTTTCACCCTTTGAAGGCCATTTCTGTTATGCGCTATATCTCGCGAACCAAACATAGGATTTGTATCGTTAAGGTGTCAATGGACGCGTATTGACATTTGTGTATTTTGAACAAAATTATTTAAAATAGTCACAATGTGACAAAATCTCTTCAATGGGCGTAATAACAAAAACTGCATTCATTTTTGTTAGCGCTCTTTTGTCCTTCAAGCATCGATATAAAAATAACAAATAACGTAAAAAAGGCTTTGTACCCTGCCCCCCCCCCTCAAATTTATCTACGTGAATATTCAGTCAAACCAATCCACCCCGCATCCACCAAAAGCCTTACGTAATCATTTAAAATAGCATTATTATTTTTGTGATTAATATTTTTAATATCTATGTAAATATTACTGTGAAGTTCACAGTGTGGACCACAAGGGTTGCACCTCGCGGCTTGTTAAATTTGGTTTTGGTGTGGACGAGCTAGAAAAAAAACGATACATCAAGCTCTGAAATTATATATATATATATATATATATATATATATATATATATATATATATATATATATATATATATATTACATAATTTTCGATAATGATTACATAATTACAGTCTAATCCAATCACAAAGCGTTATTTCTTTGAGAAACACCCTACGAAAATCTCCAAACGAAAGACTGCGACGCACTCATCAGGCGACTAACTTGATTTTACCACTTACGAACATACATGTGATAACAGTTAGACTGTATAATAAAATCCAAAACAGCTGCTGATGCCGCGATTATCCAAAGAATTTTGGCTCGTGCCATGCATCCAATTTGGGCTGTATCATCCGCCGACAGTTTACATAAATTTCCAACGAATCTTTTCCTTTCCTTGCATCCTCCACCGGCAAATGACTTGTCCATTTTCTCGTGGTATGTCCGTCTGTCTATACTGTTGCTCGTCGACTTCTTGCAATTGTTAAAAAACTGTTTTACCCTCGCGCGACTTATCAAGGTGAGAGAGACAAACGAGAAGGTATCTATTTGCCGCGCATCAACGGTGAGCCGTGGTAGGTTTCATCGATGTTTGGTGTCTTCCGAGGAGGTCGAAGAAAGGTACACGTACGGACACGACATCGAATACACCTGTCGCGTAAAGCTGCGCGCTTAAACTTTATAATGAAAACAGTAGAAGAGTGGTGTAGGTTGTGAAGAACACCTTTATCTCGGGAATCTGTAACATTTTTTTGTTTTCGACCATCGGTCGTCGCGTCATGGCCTTACGTTCTTTTAATGTTGCGCCGTAAACGATGGTCTTTTGATACGTCGCTGGTCGATGATTGTGGTACCTTCACCCTTATGTTATGGATTTTTTTTTCTGAAACCGATCGAAATGCACCCGGAAACCTGATTTGATTTGAAAAACTCACCAGTGAAGAATTTATTTTTAACTGTGAGATAGGTGATTGGAAAAGGAAAAGCAACGCGACAAGATCTCACCTTATTTAATTGAAGAGCTAGGACACTCTAACAATAAATATTTTTGGTTCTCTGCAAAAATATCACAGAAACTACATTCTCCATAAAAGAAAACGATGAAATGATCCTTTTTGTGGTTTATTTGACCTAATTAGGCTCACACACTGCGCGTTAAGAGCACCTGCGTTACTGAAGTGATACTAAATGGAGCAGAGGTTGTTGGAAACAGCCAAAAAGGATGGCAAAGACAAGACAACGTTTGGCTGGACATGAAAATATCATCGATTTGTCATTAAGCCTTTGATTAAGTAATCCACGATAAAAGGTGCACGGAAAGGATGCCACGTGCTCCATTCTCGGACATATGGAGAGTAATGTGTTGAAATTAATATTGCGTTCGATATTGAATTGAAAGTTTTGAAAGGTATTTTCATTCGGTCGACTCGTGTTTGTTTTATACGGAAAAAAATATTTTAAAAACGATGAGAATCGGAAAAATGCTAAAAAAAATATGAGACGAAAATTCATTCAAATCCATTTCAAAACTTTAAATTTTAATTTTGTTTCAATTCCTTTGTTCAAGCACGCGCCAAGGGCATAAACTATAAGAAAGTTTTTGAATTTTTGATTTGAGATGAACCTGCACCGAAATATTCTGCTCAACGCAAAAAAAAGGTAGGACTAGGAAAACTCCTGGAAAATTGACAATTTTCAATGTTTTTAGTTGCAATTTTCTTGAAATGCTAAACTTTTGTGTATGTAAATTTTATATAAAATATATTTTTGCTTTTTAAAATACAATTTTTTAAAAAGTTGTTTTTTCCCTTCAAGACCTATGTAACCCCGTAAGTTCAATTTTCTGGGGTCGCAGCTCTAATCCTCTGGGGGCCATGTAGAAAAGAAGAAAAGTGGGATACTTCCATATCTCGCCAGCCAAGACAGTCAAATTTTCAAATTTGTGAAAAATTGAACTTGCAGCAACTTGTGCATACATCATTTTCACGTTGTGTCAATAGTAAAAGAGTGCCATGCCAAAAACAACACCCAAAAAAGGGGAAGGGGAGGGAGTGCGAGACGCTGAAAATATTAGAGCGTCCCGAATTTTTTGTTTTTAACGTTTGCTGCGTGACACGTTGACAATAACTTTAAGACAATTTTGCAACAAGCCGTTTGCGGTATAGTTTGTTTTAGTCACTGTAGTTTTTTCTTCACTAAATAAAGTCTTTGCATAAATTTTTCTAAAACACAGAAACACACAAATTAACTTGGTTACCTAGGTAGATAGCACCTTAACACCTCCGTTTTTTAGGCACGAGTTACGAAAAAGCTCTCACACATATAGTCTGATGAATCTTTCAATTAGTTCATAGCACGGTTATGATAATATATGATGATATGTCTCATTCATAAGAGTAATATGCTGAGAGTTTCAGTGATCTTCTGCGTATCGGTACAGTTGGCGTACTTCGTATAAGTCCTGTTTGAAATTTGTTATAAGCTTGCCTTAAGCAGTTCACATAAATAAATGAATGAGAGCTATCATTGGAGAATTGCTCGGAAAAGGAGAATCAAAATTACTGATTCGATTGGTTTTTTTTAAATCTTTTGATAGCCCAAACAAATTATTCATTCTTGACTTTCAATTTCACATATCTTATGTACTTGAAAAATGATCAAATAAAGAAAAAAACTGGCAAGATTATTTACAGAATGATTTAGGATTTGGTTACATGATCAGATATCATCAAATTTGTCTATCAAAAAAACTGAATGGAACTTTGGTGGACGTATCTTTATTGTTACTATATATTAATTAATTTAATTTTCGTCTAAAGGGTAACAATTGTATTTTCAAAGAAAGAATCCGAATTAAACAATTTTTTAATTATATTACTGACAAACTTTCTTATGATTATTACTTTGAATCGTGACAAATGTAGTTTTATTCGATATTTTTAGTTAAATTGAAATTTTTCTTACTTTTACACGTTAGAAATCATTGCAATTTCAGTCGTATTACCTAAAAATATATTCTACTTTCGCTGCAAAAAAGTTTTTTGGTCATTATTATTGTCCCAATCTTTATTTAAAAATACAAGTCTACATTGAATTCGAGTTACAAAATTTACAAAATTATCCCTTGAAAGACAAAATAAAATACGTTATCCCACATACGTTTAATTGTTTGAAGCGCAGGATATTGGTTCCGAAGACCATTAAGCGGGTGCAATTTTTCCTTTAAATGAAATTATGTCCGGGGCATTGCTGTCACGACGTCGTCTTGGCGCACAATCCAATAATGGTTAACGTTCTTTCTATTCGTTAATTATAGTGGTGAATCTATAAATTGTCCAACTTCTTGCACTTATGGCGGTGGTCAGGTGCAACTAGCTCCTTGAGAATACTGTAGGCATTTAAATGATAGAAAACTGAATTTATTGTAATCGGAAAGGATAAAGGTGAGTTAAGGTGGTTTGTGTCTCACCTGTGATATTTAAGCCTGTACGGTGAAGACATATTTCAAGGAATAAGGAAGTGAATGAGGGATGAGGGTAAACACCTGTGTTTTAATTTGAACTGGATCATGTTATTATCTATAGGGGAAAAGAGGTGTGAACAAGGAATACAAATTGGAGTCGTATCATAGCTGGGCTTCATGTTTTACTGATTTACTATGGATTCAGGTAAAACATCTTTGCAGTGCGGTTCATCTTATTGTATCTATTTGTCAGTTTAAAGTAGTATAATTTTATTAGAAATCAAAGATACATCGGTGGCAATTATATTTTGGCACCCAATTCTACTAGGTTTTGATTTTGACTATACTATTTGTATTCAAAAAACAACTGTTAAAATGGCTTTTTTTAAAGATGCTGTGATGATCAATCCAAGCAACCGTGAACCAAAAATAATTTGCATATTTTTCTACAAATTTATATTCTGAAATTTATGAAGAGAACATATTTATGAAATCTCTAGGAACTTTGAAATATTTTTGAAATTAATTATTTTCAACTCTTTAAAAAAATCGAAGATCCTGTTTGTTTGAAAAATTTCCTGAAAATAATTTAAAAGTATCATAATATTGAAACGCCACAAATCGACAGTCTAGTATGCCACTTCTTTTGACTAGATGGGAAATTTATGTAAATTTCAACTTTTTATATTTGCTATCCAAAAAGAATTTTAAAAGTTATCAAACTTTTCTATGTCCCATTGATTTTCGCCACCTTAAATGTCAAGGGATCGCTCCTGACGAGACTGTAAAAACATTATTAGTAAATCCGCCGAGCTATTTCAGAGAAAACTGCATAAATATAGAGAGGCATTTCCCATAAAAATATTTTCCGATTTTCTGTCTATCACATATCTCATTCGTGCGAAATTTTACATAGTCTAGGCTACCATCCATGCCAGTTCAACATCTCTAGCTCCTAAAGAAATAAAAGCACCGCCTTCTTACAATCATACTAGACTATACACCAGCCAGTACCGCTACCGCTAATTGTATCGCTCCAGCACATCTGGAAATCTCTTGAACCTATTCTACAGCCGCCTACGGTAGATGAAAGCAGCATGGGCAATCGCCTGCGCTAGGTTTATTACAACTTCAATAGACAGTGTCCTGTAAAAAGGAAGTCGTTAGAGAGAGAGAGAGAGAGAAGATAGAGTCTTATATTTTCTTATGTAAGGTTTCAAGTTTTCTCTGAGCTTGGATTGAATAAAATCGTGGCAGGGATGTAAACTACTTTTGGTCTTTTGTTGAATGCCATTTTTCAAATCAGAATTGTACTCAAACTTTAAAGACGATCTTTACTTCAAGCTTTGCGAAGTCATCAGTATTTTTTCCCTTCTCTCATTGTACACACATCATAGTGATATTATTTTTATTTTTCAGGGTGATGAGATACTAAGGGCGTTCCCAGGTAAAGTCAAAGTCATTATTGCTGCGTAAAAGGTTTTTTTTATAAAAACATATTTTTTTAAAGAATCTGAAAATTAGGATGATAACAACGAAACACAGAAATTACAAAACTCTAAAAAATACAGAAAAAAACTCATCTAAATAGACTTCAGCTTTTTTATGCTCCGTTAAAAATGTTTTTTTTTGGCTCCTGAATGTCTCTTGTTTATTAAAAATGAATTTCTCTAGCTACACTACAGATAATCAAACAACTATTTTGGCAATGATTTGCAGACAGTAAAGGGTAAAAATAATTTTTCTCTCACTGTAATGTCCTTGGAAATATATCTGAAAATCAAACTTTAAAATTGATTTTCTCAAAGAAATAACAACGAATCTGTGTATTTTTGTCTAAAATTTAATTTATTAACAAATTTGAATATCCATTTAATATTTATAATATACTAAGCTAGATAAAACAATCGCAATGGTATAAAAGATTAAATAAGATTGGTGCTTGCTTCCATTTGACTACTCACTTTGTTCGTAACCTTACCATGTATGACACTTGTATGCTTTGCTAAATATTATTTGTAAATGGCATGGTGACATAGTTCCACCCTTATTCCTCCATTATACATATTTCGTTTTTACATCTTGTCTATATTTTTCCATAAGATATTTTGTAATCGCAGTGAAAGTGTCCTTACGGTGTGTACATTATGCTCTTTGGTATGCTTAGCTGTTTGATTACAATGTTCAACAATTGAATTTTCCAAACTCTATACACTAAAACAGATTTAATTAGGCAATGTACAATTTTCAATACAATTATTTCGATTTCGTTGTCTTTCAGTATTTTCAAAATTCTATTTTTACAAAATAGATTGAACCCTCTTCAAAATCAGACTAGAACCTCAAAACTCTTTTGTCAATTTCACTGGTACATATTCAGTTTAGATTAAGCTATTTTTTTACAATGTTCTTAATTAAATTCTAGTAATTTTTGAGCATCACTATGTATTGTAACTTATGGTTAACTCAAATCTAATATGTGTTTTCTTCATTTTCAAGCTCTAAATATATAAGGGCTTACATAAAGTACTTATTCAATATTACTATTCCATAAACTAAACAATCATAGAATATTTGCAATAAAAACTTTGGTTCATTTTTTTCAAGTAAAATTTTATATAGTCCTCAAAACTTCTGCTACTTAATATTATTTAAAATAATGTAAATTTTATGCTAATATTACTAATATTAAGCTATTGTTAATTTCAACTAGCAGCTACTCGTCACCTCCATTTTGATGCCGGTTAAACTTTCGTCGTTGTGTCGACTTTCACGATGTCGTCGCAAATCAACTTTTCGTTGAAACGATTGATCGCATAATCCACATGCGAAAGGCTTATAGCCTGTATGTTTACGCATATGTGTAATGAGATTCGAACTTTGGCTGAAGGCTTTTAAGCAGACTGTACACTTGTGAGGCTTCTCACCTGTAACGGAAAAAAATGATATTTGATAAGAATTTATTCAAAGTCGTATGTGAAGTTCAAATGATCTATGTTTTGTAATGAACCCAGTAAAAGCGTTAAAGTGTGACTAACATTTCCATTGAAATATCTGGACCATGGTCAAAAAGTTGTCGGTAACAGGACGTTCGGTCGTGCTGTCCACAGCCACTGACAAGCTGAACAGGATGACTATGCTCTATCTTGACTGCAAAAGTGAACTGGGAGCTTTGAACTCATTATTGAACGGATTTATTATTAAAAACTGTTGTAATCGTGGCCAAATCATAGCTAATGGCAGGTTCATCCTTTTTTTCTAGAATCAATCCAACGTCCTCTTCGTGTCTCATAGCCAACTCGGCAAAAAGCAATAAACCAGGGTGGCGCCCAACGTCATAAAGTAGATACTAGGGACGTAATTGTTTAACAGTTCCATAATTTCCGATTGCTGTGCTCTAAGCAAAATCCTTGCCGGATGGTCATATAGCATGGTTATATCATGTGATCTAAAGAACCAGGAAATCACACTAAAGACTAATTTTTGTATATATTCGCACATCCGCATCCTTTCCTTAAAATGTAGATCAAGATCATTGTCCAGTTGTTGAATCAAATGGATAATATATCTTCCGCTTCTAAAAGGATCCTTTTATGACTAGGGGAGTTATTAATTAAAGTATAGTCAATGCAATCACACCATTCTCAGTCATGCCTAACAGGATTGCCCATGCTGCTCATGTTTTATGCACTAGTCTTAGTAAGAAAAGAGTTTCCTTCTAAAGTCATTGCTACGAGTATGATTCCATTGAAATATCCTTATAATCATCTTGATTCTATCTATCTCTTCATTGAGTTTTCAAATATAAAATCCTTCATGCCATCAAACTCATAAACAAATTATCAAATAAATCAAATTACATAAAATCACATCAATTTGCTGCATTCAATCAATTAACTAAATTAAACCACAAATAAATACCATCTAATTGACCATACTTCCTTATCCACTCTTGCATCCTAATTCCCCCGTCACCAGGCATGTAACACTTCTTGCACCATGTGTGACAGTAAGGACAATGCATTGTACAGTAGAATTCAGTGAACGTTTGCACTTCGTAAACATATTGTAACTTCCGGACTGGTTATAATGAACTCAACGTAGAAAGGATTGCTTCAAACGCAAGAAGCATAATCAAAAAGCAATCAGTGCATGTGCAATTGTGTCGTTGCTGTTATATGCATATAATCTGATTTAATTTTGTTAATGGTACGAGGACAAAAACATGAAATTAAAATTGATTGGAACGAACCGAGGATATATGATAATTGGTAGTTGGTTGAGTGGGCATAAAGTGTAACTAAGTGATTGCCAAGCGATAGTAAACTTACATTGGCATTTAGCCAAACATGGATACTGAATTCAAAATATTGACCAGGGTAGACAATAAAAGTGTATCCATAATCAATGGCGTGCCATCCTTAATCAAACTTTGTCCTACTGAAATCATTACCTCTTAGTGTTTTGGTTCAACGATTATAGTCTGCAGTTACAGATCTACACCCCTTAAAAGGCTATTCTATGAATGTAGACTCGAAGAAAGGCAGATTAGATCATTTACTGTACGATCTCATCGAAATTGCACCGAATTCACCTACCTTGTATGAGAAATACGGCAGAAAGATAAGAAAATTGGACTACGAGAAACAACATGAAAAAATCAAGCCATAAGCATTAAAATTTGCAGTTCCTTTTAAATAATTAGATACTTTTCCACTCATTTTCTTTTCTCAGCTGAGGATGCTTTTCTTTGGCACAATTTTGAATGCTTGGATGTATTGTTCTGTTTCGCTTATCTCCACTTGAAATGCTCCTGTGGATTAGCCAACTTATTTAAATTGCACTCTTGCATCAGATCCTGCTTTCGTCTTATCATTGGAAAAACTACTCGCAGTAGAAGTAATAATAACCCGGAACGATATTATTTAGAAATATCGCTCCCTAGCTCTGAAAACTCCCAAAGGTGTGGACCTAATACCATGATATGTGTGAAAATCGTAGGTGCCATATCTGGGCTAAAAATTAACAACAACTGATGTCATTGAAAGAGTTCCAACAGGACTGTCCAAACCAGTTCAGAAGTTCTTTGAGCTCTGTTGAGCCGCTTGTTTGTTTTTCCAGTAGCTTGTCTACTTGTTTACGAATGTCCTTATCACTGTTGTTGCATAATTTGGTCGCTGCTTCAATATCAATCACTATGTCTTCTTAAATGTCTTGTTAAAGAAATCCATCTGTTCCTTCGTAAAATTCTCTGTCGTCTTGTTTACTACCAGATCGGGGATGATGTGGACCCTTGGAGTTTCAGGGTGTTTAGATGTTCCCTTGATGAGGTGTCTGAGCTTCTTCCTTTTCCTTAGTTTCTCAGAGTTGTACGCTTGATCTGGTTTTTTTTTCAAAATCTCTAAGATGTCGTCTTTCCTTTTATTCTTCATACTCAGAATATTATTATTTGTTAGCCTGAGTGGCGTCATTATAACTTGTTTTGCCTCTTGAGACCTTCTGAATAAATAAAATCGGATCTTATTATAAAATTATGTGTGTTTCAATTTGTATTTTCCGATTTTAATTGGGATTTTCCAGATGTTTCACAACCCAGCCACTTTTTGGAAGAGCCAAAAATAACGTCCTTAGAAAATAGGCCGCAGTGAGTTCAATTTTGATCAAAACGCTAATCTGTCTACATAAAAAAAGTTGCGTTTTATCTTCACCTTTCCAACGGTATCTTGAATTATTCGAAAATCTTTATTCTGTGAAAAGTTAGAGCCTAAAAACAAAACCCGGTTCACAACCTAGCCCTCTCCCCTACTTGTCTGATTAAAAAGATGGCATGGTAAATTTATTAATAAACTAAAGAAGTTGTAAATAAAGTAAATTAGCATGTCGTTCATTTTTCCCCGAAACATTTGAAAGGATATACTATTAATAATTTTAACTCACCAGTGTGTATGTAAGTATGTTTCTTCATATCCGATTTTTGATGAAAACGTTTACCACAATATTGACAAGGATACGGTCGTGTGTCACTATGTATTAGTAAATGAGTTGATAGAGTGCTGGACCGTTTGAATGTTTTCCCGCACTGTTTGCACTGAAATAAGTAAAAAAAAAATTGGGGAATCAAATAACTGGTTTCAACGGTAGACAGTTTTATTTATGTTGTGTTAAAACATCCTTTAATATCAATACGTAAAAGTAAAATTAGTTTTTCAAACTCCTTTTCAAAAGTTTATTCATGATAATTTTTGTATCAGAGAATATTATTAGTTTCATATTAATCATCGATCTAGATACCAATTCTTTCACTACAGCTCAAATCTAATTCATCCCTAATTTACATATTCGCAATATTCAATTGCGATCACACAAACTGTACAAATATTTTACCAATCAAATGCAAAATATACGCACAAGGACACAACACTATGTCGTAACAAATAAATTTGAATTAAGGACAATAACAAGTGTCGATAAAACAAATAGACTTACAAAACGAAAATCGCACAGAATGAGGTAAGGCAAATCTTCAATGTTGACGCACAATTTTTTTCTCCATCTGGTAAAAAAACATATGAATCCACACTTAAAAAACCTTATTCAATTTCAGTCTGTTTGTATTTCAATAATTAACTATTGATTTTCCAACTAACAGCAGTTGATTCGCATTCTTTTGAATAATAATGATTTTGAAATGTGTTTAAAATTTATGTCTACGTAAATCTGATAAACGCAGAATCGAATATTGAATGGAACATTTGTTTCGCTTCAAGTGAAATCTATTACTAATATTTATTAAACCTGGAAAAATTAATTCTTGTGCTGATTACCGCAATTTGGTGAATAATATAACTGAATAACAAATGCGTGCTGATTAACGCAAAATAAAATTCTAGGAAAAAAACTTTAGTTTTGTTCGTAATATTTTTTTTTGTGGAATTCAGTCAAATGTGGTGAAATCTTATGTTAAAGAAATTGAGTTAATTGAAATTCAAACAGTTGAGACAACATTAAGTCATAGATGTATAATTGGGGTTGCAGTACAGTACAAAAACGACTCATGACTTTGCTATTGTGTCAAGAAAACCATAAATGAAATTTTTGTTGAGAAAATATCTTTTTATAAATGATTTTTCTGCAAATTACTTTGACCAACAAATCTATTGCATCAAATACAGTTTTTTGAAAAGAATCTATACTACGGATCCTAACAGTTAAACAGAGAACGAAAATACTTTTATTACAGATAATATAATGTCGACGCCCACGTTGGGCGCTAATCCGTATTTCCTCCGTTTTTGATGCAGATAATTTTTGTATAATACGTTTTTTATGTTTCTTAGAAGTGCTATGCTTTATGCATCCTCGATGTAAAAATGTATGTTATAAAAATCCGTATTATGAGAATTTGAGTTAAATCAATCAGTGTTTTGCGTCACGAAGAAAAAAAATTGTCGCGTTTCAAAAAAAATACCTTATTATGTACATCTGCGTTCTCAGAAATATTGTTAGGTATATCCGTGTTATACTGAAGAGCAGGAACCCACATGTTATCTGCATCCGTGTTATGCCAATCCGTGTCATATGAATTCGTTTCCACGTCGACAACATCATCTTGTCATCTCTCCTGACTCCTGTTCCGCTGTTCACTGCCATGAATCTAACCAGCAATGCCCGTTACCGGCAACCTGCAGCTGACATCAGTCGTGTAGACATTTTAATGGAAGCATTGATAGATTTTTAATGCTTTCACTGGTTTCATTCGGTGGAACCATAACGTCTAATGCTTCAATTATTATTAATTTTCCTATTGGCATTGGAAATTTCGACCTGCTCAGATATATGATAGCAAAAATGATTGATTTGAAGCTAAAAAGCTCATAATATCGTTTGCGCTATTCAACATTCCTATTGTTTTTTAATTGAAATTTTTTGCTGACCTCTTTTTTCTGCCTATTCTTGATGAATCGCAGGCTGAAATCTTTCCGTTTTTCTGGATTCTTTATGAGAATAATCATTGTTAATCAGGATAGCCTCGAATAATATCTCAATTGGCTTGAATTGCAACAGCACAATGCTAATTACATATCTGACAACACTTTCAAGAATACATCTAAATATAGTAACATCTTACTTAATACAAAACCATACTCAATATTTCACGAAAACAAACAAACTTTCTTTACTAAATACTTGACAATATGTTTACCAACCCGACAATAGTAATTGTAACTTCCGATTTCCTGTCTGTTGTCCTTTAATTAGATATGCATGTCATGTGCGTTGTAGTGAATACAGCTATTTTGCGTTCACGAAAAAAAATGTGAATGGAAAAAGATTCGTAAGTCTGGTTTTCCCCAGACATCATACTCTTGAATGATATCACAAATGGATTGGGTCTTTTGACAAATGTATCTTTTATATGTTTCGTGGCGGCTATCCGACAAAGGTAAAGATACATTGTTGAATAAGATAAAGAGATCACGGCATAGTGATGAGCCAGTGTTGCTAGTTGGTATTTACGCAAGGGATGAGTAGTTTGGCTCTTCATGAGTCTCTTTATGAGTCAAACTGTTGCCTTAAATGAAAGTTTATGTTGATATTCAATGTCACTCGTAAGATATCTTTGGTAATATTGCGTTTTTTTCATTAATAACATTTTTTTTAATTCATAAAACACTCGATAACACAATATGAATGTGTAGTATCAAAACACCTGTATTCGCACCTTGCCCTTAAAGTATCTTCTCGTCGTCAACCCAGTTTGAACACTTGTTCTTGTTCTGGCTACTGTTTCCTCTGCATCTGTTACAAAAGTAGCTACCATTGTTTAATGTTGACAGCGGCATGTTACAGGCGATTCTTGGTCGGGAAAAAATCACAAGTAAACCAAACAATATTGCTGCTCTTCATTGTTACGACTTTTAATTTTTGTTGCCGATGAAAGTCCCTAAGTATCTTGTTCTGCTCAGCACAAAACGCTTTGATAATAAATGTTTACAGATGAATTGTTAAAATATTGTACGCTTAGTATGTTTACGATGATTCTTCGGGTAGGTGTATCCACATACGTGATACAGTTGAATCAACATACGTAATAAATCGTACAAGTATGTAACTTGGACATAGTTTTGATATGTACATATATGATGCTTAAAATATAGATTCGATACGGATCTAAGATCTTAATGGCGACGTTCTGTATCGATCCAAGCAGAAGAGATACCTGCTCGTGCGCTAAGCATATTTTGATAGGTGTTGTTAATGTAAACATTAAAATTTGGATTCAATCCATATCCTCAAATAAGATATTGAAAAGTTCAAATATGACGCATGGGAACAGATATTAGGGTAGATGTTTATTAGCATTTACTTTGAGTTCTTCAACTGTTCAAATATGCATTTTTGAGATGGAAAGATAAATTGCATTCTAAATAAAGTGGTATTTTGTTTCCATGCTACATTTGGATGTAATTTTCTAGATTCACCAACACGTGCTGTTCATTTTTGATTTGAACATAAGAATAAGTTTGACTGTCTAGTACGTCCTTTAAGTTTATGTACAAACCCTCTGCAATAATTGGCAAAATAGTTAAATGTGTCACAAAAAAGCTTCTCCGTACGCTTGAAATCCATGGAAAAGATTCAAAAGGTCGGAAAATTAGTGCCACTGAGCTGACGGAAAGACAACCACTTATGATATTTTGCTCTCCAGACTCAAAAAAAGGGGCTTGTCCCATCGGTTCTACTCACCAGATCTTTGATCCATCCAATTGGGTTTGTTAATGAGAACTTTCAGGGAAGTGCAAAGCCTTACCAATCATTTATGGGTAGTACCAGACAAACTACATTCTTTGATCTCGTCAATGAATCTTAGTGAAGAGAGAGTGGCGGATTCTACCTTGTATTCCATGATGTAAGTGAATATCCCGCCTCTTATTATATAATTCCAAACAACTATCTTTTCACATAAACATGTATGTACATAATTCCAACGCTTCATATCATATATTCACTCCATAAACATTTCACCCTGAATGAACCATATTAAATATTCACACTTCTTACATTCCCTTATAAATTTACATTTTGATTTCATCACTTTGATAATAACACACATCTACCCTTATATTGAGGTCAATCGTACCAAACAGCCAAACGTTATTACATCCCTTCGCATGGAATCCAAAACAAATAACAGAAGTCTCGTGGCCAATCATAAAAATTAAATTGTTGCGTGTGCGAAATTTATTACGTTTTCTTTTTGTTCGTCCTTTCGATATATTTCAATTGTTATCATTATATCACTTAATCGCGATGCGATTTTTATGACATATTTCACCCTCCTTTTGTTATAGTGGCAATCATTGTACGGTTGCAAGAAGGTAAGGATGGTATCGTCGCAATGATAAATAGAAATGTTTCAAATGGAAATTTAATTATTTATTGATGGAAACGCAAATATCATAACAATTATATTTGCATTGACAATTGATAATTAATTGCTTAAAAAATGAAGAAGCACTTAAATGTTTCAAAGATTAGTTCATTTTTTGGTTTATTTAAATTTAATTATTTTATGGAGTATGCAAATAAAACTGAAAGGTTTTTCTTAAATACAAAAAATTGGAAAACCCGCCAGTTTCAAAAGAAAGGCAGACAGTAATTTGCTTCGTTATTGAAAATCTTGCTGCATTTTGAACCAGTCCAATTTCAAACAAATCGATGCACATTTGCTGAAGAAGTTTAGCGTTGAATTTTATGATAACTGTATATCGATCTGTAACAATCAATTATTAGGTGCATGATATGTAACCATGGACTATAAAGAGCCAACACTGAAGTTTCGTACGAAATTCGTGACCGTCTATCCTCAAGAGAAGAATGGGAGAACAGGGGTCTATTGGGCAGAGGATCTTTGTCAGTGTACAAGCATGGCTCGAGCACAGGTGCAAAACTTGAGTAAGAACTACAGATTTAAAATACTCTTTTAGACAAAGACGAAATACAAGATAAGAGACCACTGAAGCTCTTAATCCCTTTGGGAAGTCAATGACAAAGGCAATTCTAAAACTTTCAGTGGAAGGTATAAGACTGGAACCACTGCTTAGTGAGATACCATCTGAAAAATATGGAATGTGTCGACAATAAACCCTACCTAGCTGCAAAAGGAATGGCAATCTCAACCGGCAGATTCTTCAAGTCTCTCAACTTGTAACAGCAATGAACAGAGCCAAATAGATGGACTTAGATTAAAGCAGTCACTAGTACGCTACGACCCTAACATGCATTTTGCTGCAGATCCTGTCTGGAACATACAACTTTTTTCCCTGCAATTGTTTTCTGCAACCAGCCTACTGCGTCTAAAAAAAGGCATGGATTTACTATGCGGAAAAGGCTTAAAGTTGACATGGATAAAAAAGTCAGTGGAAGCTAACTTCTAATTTCATTTCTGATATCTATAGCAGAAAGTCCGAACGAATCTAAATTGAGCCAATCCTGGCTTTTTCGAATTATCCTTATGTTCTTCCAATCCGTCTTATTCTTTTCTCACTGGGCGCTAGCCATCTTTTCGGGCGTCAATTGGTATCTGCTGGTATTCCCGCAATACGCACGTTCTTTGATGTGTTCTGGGGAAAGTGGACCCTGTCTGAAGGACACTTCAACTTGGTAGCGACAGCTTGTGATACTCTTGTTTTTGTACAGAATTTCAGCCGAGTCTTGAGGAAAGTGGCAAACTTAGATACCGTTTAAGCCAAACTCTATTTTTTAGCGACTCATAGCTTATTTGTTCGTTCGAAGATTTGTTTGATTAACGCAGAATTAAATGTGAATTCCACAGATAAAGTCAACAACCGACAACATTCCTCAAGAAGTTCTGCGGCCGGAGGACTATACCTAGACCATTCTATTTTGAAAAATTCCTAGACTATGTGACTCGCTTCAGCTTAAGACTGGATTAGACTGCTACCATCCAAAATTAGGCTGAACGTGATTTACAATGCAATTTTGAATCAATAGCACTTTAAATTTATTTTGATTTAATTCTACAGAAAAAATGCCTCGTTTTTTTCGTAACAACATTCGAGCCAGGTTACTAAATTTCTAATGACTTTCACTTCAGTTACTTTTCTCCTATGCTACGTGCATTTTCAGAGCGCCAGCTCGTTTTTTATATATAATTATCAAAATAACAAGCACGCAATCCTTCGATCCTTCAATTTTCGACAATGTGTCTCCCCGCGAAGGATACTTCACGTGAATAGGGCCATAATTAAAGCATAACTGCTGTTGTTATCAAATTAGTTCGAAACCAAAGGAAATCAAAAGAAGATATCACTATCACTATCGATTTTTTTTTGTAATCACAATCTAAACTAACTGTAATAACAAAAGTACACCAAAAAGATACTTTGTTCGGGTTTTGCCTACTCGAAATAATAATTTATTGTGGACTTAACCTAAACACATTTCGGAAGGACACTCATTTTGTCAGTGGCAATCAAACTAAACTCTTCTCTTACCCTTTTAAACGACATGGAGTGTGTCCTTTTACGTAATAAATAGGACGAATAGTCCTGTTTGTCTCATTTCCGTTATTTATCTATCGTGTTACAAACGATTTGTTCGTATTAATTAGACAAAAACGTTTTTGATTGTTGGTACCAAGTTGTTGGTCATTTTATCTGTATCTGAACAGGAAAAGGATATAAAAAAAATGAATAGAGGACACTTGCATATTGTTGTTTGGATTGATGACAATAAATAATGGAAATGGAAGGTGTCACTCATTCAGGACATGAAAAGGTACCGGACAGTTCGGAAAGGGAAGCAATCGTTCGTAGAGAGGATTTAATATTTTTAGTGTGTACAAAAGACACCGATTACATTTTTTCACCTGAAGTCGAAAGGTGAAGGGTTGTTTCATGTTTGTTTTAGATTGCATGATTATGAATATTAAAGGAGGTTTTATTTGATGACGATTTTGTAGCTGGGAACTATTGTAGGATAAAGTATAGCATAGATTGAATTAATTGAATTCAATCTATTCGGTTTGGAATAAAGTGTGTCATGAAATGAGATTTGAAGCCATCAAATATTGTTGGTGGTAATATCCTTAGAAATGTTTTATCTATTTTTCCTGATTTTACTTCACCATTGTGCGCATAATGAATGATTTAATTTAACAAAAATATCATGTGGTTTTTCGAAATTCACTCATGGATTAGTCATCAAAAATGATTTTCATCCACTACCTGTCTTATTTCAAAAGAAATACTTATCCGTTTTCTAAATTCTCATTTAACTTCATTACTATCAGCTGTTGCATTAAGGTTACATAAGGTTTCATAGTATCTTATTTATCTTATAGCTCTTTCCGATCGATTCTATGTCCTTTACAGATATGATTCAAAACCGATGATTAAAGTCCCTTTATGTTTCTTTCTTTAGTATTAGCTTTGTACGCTTTTTTTCCTTAAGACTTTTAATGGCATAAAATCGACGACCGCCAACAACACAGTGGTGGTAGCGGTACTTGGCAAGAGAGGTATATCCGAACAATCTTAACCCGGAGTAATTTTGGAGAGCTGAAGTTAACTGGGTGCGTGATTTCGCAAGAGATGAGTGGTAAAATATACCAACAAACTTTTCGCAGTAGCTGTATTTTTCCTAGAAAAGAAAAATTGGTTGGATCCGACATAGTTCTGTTTTTTTTTCGTGGGATAAATCAAGAGAAAGGAAGAATATGCGTCGTTGGAAACGATATGACTCGAATACTATATAGTCAGAGTGAAGCAGTAGAAACCACTTTCAAGTAATTTTTTTATGGGTGTCACGGCAGGATTAATCCAATTATGCTCATTCTTAACAGGGTAACGTAGCTACAAAATATTTAAATCTTGCATAAACCACCTTGAAAGCAAAAGTATCTGAAAAAAGTATTCAACTTGTAGCTCTCCTCATAGAATCCACGGCAGTCTTAATCAATAACTACTTCCGCTCATACTTTGGATTTGAAAGTATCGACCAACTGAAGATAATCAAATTAAAAGGAAACTCACCTGAAAGCTCCGCTCTCTTCGCTTTTCCTCGACATCGCATCCTCTTATCGACGTCACGACATCGCCGCCGTGCACAATTATAGCCGTCGAGTCTGGTCTTGCACTTTCCGTTTCACTTTTAACACTACACACACTACTGTTCTTGCTGCTGCTATTGTTGCTACTAAATTTGTTGCTATTGTTATTGTTACTAATTGCATTGTAAAAGTCGCTAACATTCACACTAGCGCCAGCGCCTGCATCAGCCCCACCACTGCCACTTGTCTTCTGATGTTGCGCGACCACGGCGGCTGCTGCTGCTGCCGAAGAAAAAAGCTCCAACTCTCGGCTACCGCGTTGTTGCAGATGTTGCGCGGTGGAGTGATGGTGATGCTGTTGATGGAATCGGGAATAAATCTGTCCTGCATCTGGCGTCCCGGATGTTATCCGGGATAGAACGGGCGAAGGTGGTGTTTGCGATGCACTATGGCCACTGATCATGCCTAAGCGGCGCTCATGTTCCAATAAGTCTTGCTGGTGCTGCTGGCCTCGATGGAAACTGGATCTTCTTTCGTACTTGAACTTTTTCACAATTGGATCGTCGCGTGTAAAGTTCAAATGTGATCCACCGCCGCCGCCTGGCTCGACCCCTGGCACACAACCCTTGCCCTCTTTTTCGCACATGCTTGCCGGTGACCAAATAATTGTCGAGCTATGATGATGATGGTGATGACCCATAAATGCAGACGTCGTCGCGTAGCCAGGCGATGATGATGGTGGAGGCGTCGAGCGAAGGTGCTCGTCCTGCAAACTGCTGCTGCTACTACTCGAATTGTGATCGATATGCAGTCCAGATGACGGCTTTGTGGATAGATTCAGTGGCATATCGCTTTCGTCAGCAGGATCTTCCTTTTCCGGGGTCAATGCGAAATCTCGATGGCTGGAATATCCTGGCGATCGAGGTGTGGCAGGTGTTGATGGTGTGGACATGCCTGATGTGGATGGGAAGAAGAACTGTGGCCACAGCAGTGCGCTAGAGTATAGTAGCGGATTGTAGAGTAACGGCAAGTCTAGAAATTATTGAGAAGATCTTCAGATATCTGGTTTACCGATTGACGTAAAAACTTACCTCTTCCGTTGAATTTTTGACTCGCAGAGGCCAGAACGGAATTGAATGCAGATGCTCGCTGGATAAGATACTTTGGTGACGGCGACATGTCGAGGGGGTTGAACGGGCTCAGCGATTGGTATTTCTGTTGCTGATGCGCAGACTGTGGTGATGGCGGCGGTGATAGATGTTCCATTGTTGCTGAAAATAATAGAAGTTAAAATTTGCCTTCTATATGAGGGTTTCTTTAGACGTACAGGAAACTTATTCAGCACAGAAATTCGGTCAGAAAGTCTTCACAAAAAATTTACTCGAAAGAAAAAGGATATAATTTTTAACCACTTAAGGGGGAAGTATCGGTTCGAATGCTAAAACACAGACTAATTTTCAATATTTTTTTTCTCAGCTCCTTTATTGTGTATAAATTTTAAATTTTCATGGATGAAAAAAACATTTTGAAAATTACAAACAAGATTTTTTTATTTTTTTTTCCATTTTTCTACTTATTTATAGAGGGTGTTAAAGTTGATATCTCGAAAAATACCTCGTCCCACTGCGGAGAGATAACGTCAGGAATGAAGAATTCGCAATAAAAAAACCAAACCGCATTTTAAAGAGAAGTGTTTCTTACGTGGTAATAAATATAAAAATATTTTGAAAAAAGTATCAAAAAAAATAGCGGTTGTTTGAAATTTTTTTTGGAATGATTTTTGACCTATATTGTGGTAGATTAATACACAAGATACTTGAATAAAGTAGCACACCAAATTTTATATAAATCGGTTTGGTCAATCCGGAGAATAAGCGTCCGCAGTTGAAAAAACATCATTTCGAGAATAACGCGTTTAAAGTTTCGATTATCGAAAATATCGCTTGCAAAACGAAAAAGGCGTGCGCGCTCAAACTGCTGTAACTCCTTTTTTCTCGGAAATATCTTAATAAAATTTTGAGGCGTGATTTCTGAAGGTATAATAAATTGAAAAATGAAAAATTGGTTTTTCGAAATTTTAACCGGTACTACCCCCTTAATAGAATAAATAATGAAAAATTTAGGTTAAATCAGAGCAGAAAAAAAGTTCAGCTTAATATTATTACTTTCTAAACACAATAAAATAACTATGAGTAAAAATCCATAAACTTATCGATTTGATTCCAAAAACCTTCCTAACTCATATGATCTCCAAGCGTCTTTGAATTATTTTATTTAGTGCCAAGTGCCAAGCATTTTTTTTTTAATATGGATGGATAAATAGTTCTATTGTCTTGGATACATTGCCTAGAAGGACACGGAGGTGGGTTTAGTCGGTAGAAATCCGGCATATCGTGAGGCTGGAGCCGATCGGTATCTTTTGAAGATTCCCACCTTTCAACGACGAAAAAAAATGTGCCTAAAAAGAAGTACTCGTCCCAGTTTTCAATGTGTGACCTACTTCCCAAAAGTGAATGAAGTACATGGAAAGCAAACCATATTTACAATTAACACGAGGCATTCTTTGACTTTCTTCGCTTCAGGCTAGTTTTCATTTATTTTTAGTCCATAATATATTTCAATAAACAACAACTATTCCAATATATTGTTGAACTCTTTTAAGTACTTTGTTCTTAATCAAAAGTTAATAAAACATTCATTAGTAACACCGCAAAACAGCATGCGACTTAAATACATACAGTTGAAAACATAACTAGCATATGTTGGCTAGAATAGATATCTGTTCCAAAAACCTAATTTGAAAGCTAAATATAATAAAACATGATATCGTTTCTTTAACAATAAACCATAATCATGCTATCAAAACCATATTTGAGTTTAAATGGTTTCAATTCTTAAACATGTCAGTAGAATTAAATCGAACACAGCCATCTTGGAGAAATATTTGGTCAATAATTTCTAAAATATCATTACCTAGTCTAATAGCAATTAGTCCATGCGTAATTTTTTTTTTTGGGTTATTGTGATGACAATATCCTATCCTAATCCTATCATTAGATTCTTCTCATAAAAATTGAAGTTTTCTACATGCAATGCCACCCAAAATGGAAACAGTAATAATTTTTCGGCAGTTTTTTCAATATTCATTAGTATCCTTTTATCTTTCAAAGGTAATTCCACGTGTTAACTTTAATCAAATCATTTTTTATTATGTCGATGTCAATAATAACCGCATATCCAAACATTCAATGTCTTAATCAACAAAAGAATTAAAATTCGTCCTTATGCAGAAAACAAATGTCTGCTGGTTGATAGTCAAACAACAATTCAATTGCACTCCATTTCATTACACCACTCCGCCTTCATACTGTCTAGGACCGAAATGTTCTCTACACATCCTTCCATTAGTTGAACTTTTCCGAAAATAAACACCAGAATGCAAGGATGTGCAGAGGACATTTCGAATGGAAGAAAAGGTGTCGTTGTGAGAACCTTGAAACATACATATGTTTGTCGTTATATCCCGACATAAACTTTCACTTTGCTAAAGTAAAATGCAATTTACTTTATTCATGTCCTTAATTGAATTATTATAGCCAACTAATTAGATGTTCTAGTGATAAAATCATTATTTCCTTCTATTTTTGATACACTTTATCAAATGAATTGTGTAAATTGAATGGATTATTGAAATTATTCAAGTAAATCGACAATTGCTTTATTCATTTCCGTTTTCGATTGCATTGAAAATTATTATTGAATATTAAATTCATTTTGAGGACATCAATGGAAATTGGTCATTCTTTTTTGAGTGTTTTGACTAGCAAATAAAGAACGGTTCAGTTAATGTAGTCGATAAAAAGTATATTTTAATGCATAAATTATAACAATAAATTGTTGAAGGAATCAATTTACAAATAAAATAATTCTTTCGGATACTAATGAAAGAAATCGATTTATATTAACTAGTATTTTTTGTCGTTACAGGAGGACTTTGCCGTTACTTCGATTATGGGTATGTTGTTATTGATTTGTCAGTTTATTTACAAAAATTCACCTACTACATACCGTTTATATAAGCAGGGTGATGCGTCCTTGATGGCTGTAAATGACACCCCTGGGTTTTTAAAGCGTCCTGCACACAAAAACAAGAAAGTTATGAGAGTTTACACGGACAACGTTGTCGTCTAGGAACGGAGTATTCCCCCACTTCTTGTATATCTCGAAACACCCTCACACGTACGATTTTTTCGCGGGATACGAATTTCGTAGTGTCCTTTACTGCCATCAAGTCAAAAACACCTTTTATAATATATATATATATATATATATATATATATATATATATATATATATATATATACATAAGTGTATAAATAAAAGTGTCCACTGACTACGTAATTTTCTAGACAATTTTTAAAAAAATATTTATCCGATTTTTTAACCCTCTAGCTGCCACAGCCACGTTACAGCTTTGAAAAAATTGCCGTTCTCAAATTCCTAAAAACACAATATCTCTACTGTTATCTAAGATACAACATTCAAACAAACAATGAAACGTAGATAATATTTTATCGCAACTATTTAAAATATCGAACAACCATTTCGGGAGAGACAGATCCCGAAGGTCGAAAAACGTGCTTTTCTAAATGAAAATTTTACATTTCTCCTTCGATGTCTCGGTTTTTCACGTTCATAACATCCGATATTTTTCAAAAATGGAATTACAGTTATGTTACAAATAAATAGTTAGAACAACATTTTACTGTAATTCTGCAAATGCTGGTAGCAAAACCACTATACATACAAACCATTCTAAAACGAAATTCGTACACTGAATGAAAGCATTCGGCTTTCTCCGAACGCAAACATATGCTTTCAACGACACTGTTTTGAATGAATAATTACAAATGTGTGTGTGTTTTTATAAAATCATTTACAACCAATGCTCAAGGTGACTTCCTTTCATTTTCAAACAAGAACCGATTCTCTTTTTCAAGCTCCGTATCGCTCTTGACAACATCTTGCTTGTTATTTAGGCCCTGGCATTGCTTATTTTCAGTGAGAAGTGCTGTAGCCATTCACAAAAATTCACTCGCTTTGCGTTATTCTACATGTGTAATTTTTCCACCTTCGAAAAGTGGTAAGGGTGTAAAATTAAATTGCGACGAATTACTTGCACTGTTTACTTTGCACGCCCCAATTCTCTTGCTATTCCTCTTGTGCTACAAGTTGCATCTTCTACGACAAAATTATACACGGCTTCTTCAACAGTGCTTTTGAAGACCTACGCTGGCCTGCGAGAACTTTACCCTCTTTATCGTCCTGGAAACTCACGCCCCCGGAAGACGTTAACATCTATATGCCATCTTCTATATACGGTGGCTACACGTCGCCTAATATTTTCGCATGCTCTGAGCACAAGAATCATGCCGAAATGTTCACTGGATGAGTGCTCCATTTTTGACCACCAGCACCTCATAATTAGAAACAGTGTAACTATCAGCAATGAACAAACAAGGATACAATGATGTTCTAACTATTTCATGACAACCTAACAATGGTTCATTTTTTGGAAAAATAATTAGGTACTAAGAACGTAAAAATCCGAGATATGGAAGGAAGAATGGAAAAAATTCGCATAGAAAAGTAAATTTCATCAACTTTCAGGAGTGTCTGCTACTTCAAAGTTCATCTAGCCATGGATAATTTTTTTATGCTCCATACAGACTTCGTTGAATCTTTGTTCTAACCATCTCATACATTTAACGAACATTAAAATTGTTGCGAGAATAAAAAGGTTGGACAATATTAACAACTATTCGACGATTTCAATGCAATTATGTCTGTGTTGCAGCTACCGAAACTTAGTTTTGTGTGAAATTGCGATTTTCTAAACCCAAAAATTTATTTATAATATTAGGGGTTTTTTGACGGAGTTTATATCCTTGCAAACGAGCTGATCAATTTCTATGATTCGTAGAGTTCGATGATCAACGAATGAATCAAAATGGACGACAGCTTTTGAACTGATAGACAAGGCACCTTTACATGAACTTTGGAAAATATTGTTGGATTTACTGAAATCCCAGCACAAACTGTCAGGTATTTTTACAATTGATGAGCAGTTGGTGGCAAGAAGAGGATAGTACCTACTATTCAAACTTGGTAAATGGGACACCAACAATGTTTTGGGGTTTATACCGAGAACAGCTATCCGTTGAAAAACGTAGCAACTGTGACCAATATTTTCTATAATTTCAAATACCCCTCCAATAGTTTGTACCAACAGTTTTTGGAACAGCTTACATTTTATTTGATAAGCCAGGAAGTCCTTGCTTAACAAAACAAATCGTTTTTTTTTTCAAAAAAAGTAACAGTGGCCATCGGTCAAAATAGGCGCAAGTCAAATGAAAAATCCATGCAACAGTAACAATCTGTGAAAATGGACTTCAAGTGTCCTCGAAGTAAGGATAATAAAGCTGTATTGCCTGATCATATTCAGTGCAAAATGCATTAGCTTTAAATGCGTTGTAAATGCCACATGAATGTAAAGTACAACCAATTTTCAGAATAAGGAAATTCCTCAGTAAATTCGGTTTAAATTCCTACTACGAGTATTGTTGTTTTGAATAATGATTGAAGAATAATCTCAAAAAATTGACTAAACACTGGCCCTAAAAATTTGAAAATTTACTAACACAAGGCCATCATTAAACATTCTTGGTCGGTAAGATCTTATTTACTCTGCTAAGTCTTTTTACTTAATTTTATAGATAGAATCTTTTTAGAGGAAACCGTTCAATTGATGATAAACCCCTTTTGGAGAGGCATGAATCCAAGGTTTTCAACAAATTAGGTCTCTTTGTAATACTGTTTGTGATTTTAAGTATTGCAGATAATGTGATTAAAAGCATTTTTACACTTCAATTGATGGACTCCTTTGTCTATTTGTAAGCCCTCTTCCAATGGTACATATTTAAAATCTTTTAAGATATCTCTATACAATTTTTTTAATCAAACTCGTACATTAACTTTCTTGTTCGTTTATGGCTTTAAAATACATGTCGTCCATTTTCACCATAATTTCATGCAATCTTTAAAATTTCAGGCTATCTTTAAAAGTGTCATGCAAGAATATGTTCACCATATATATAAATTTCCAATGCAATGACTTTAAACTCACCAGCCATATTTCCTATTGGTTTTTATCACTGCAAATTTAAAGCTAGTCGCTTTACTGTTGAACAAAAGAATCTTGACAGTATTGTTTTAGAGTTATGAACCCGCACTATATTCTTCCACTAATAATTCCTTAAATTTGTTTGGTCAAAGTCCTGCCGATGATAACCCTTCACCAGATTTTTTTTCACTATCAACGATATTTCATTGAAAAGTTCTTAAACAGTTTCACTGATCCACCATAATTGATTCAATGTTAAATTTCCTTTTAAAATCACAATTTCATTCCGATTTTTTTATATTGAATCCTTTAACTGAAAAATTTCACTCATTTTTATTCGAAAACGCAAACGAAACTATCCAAAATGTACACCACCCGTCGTCCACAAATTGCGTTGACCGTTTGGTTCGGTGCTTAGCACCTGACTGACTTTAATCGAAAACAGATAGAAAGGTGCTCCTCAAGAGTCCATCGCGAGTCCCATTCGATCCAATTCGATACGGGCTTGAACTCTACACAACGAACGAACGAACCACCGCACAACACAAGACTTTCCTGTCCAATCTTACCTGGTTGGATGTAAAACGGTTGACTGCTCACCTGAGGAGAGATCTGGCCGCGCAAATCAACCGTTCAAAGCACAACCCCCGAAGGAACACACCAAAAGATGGTAGATAAATAGATAGTATGTATATATATATATATATATATGTACATAGCATGTTGCCCACCTTTTCAAAACTAACTATCCTAAAACGGTTTCAGCTCTTGTGTACACAACATACCTGTGTGAATGTTGTTATATTTACCTGGCGTTGGATAGGTGCTACCAAACTGTATCTGTATGGAAAAGATATCCTCCTGCTGGGGTGTAGAAAACATTGTGTGGTGGAACGTGCTTCAGGTGATACTGGTAGAGAGAGATAATATGTAAATGACGACAGACGGTGTCACAAAGAAATTGTTTGCAGACAGATTCAACTACGGTTGACGATGTATAGATAGTAATCCTACACACATGATCGCCTAATTGTTTATTTTCACTGTTAGACATACAGATCGTCTAGTTAATTTTCTATCGGATTCGTTTGGAATCGTGGATAGATAGTATATTAATTTGCATGGATTGAAGGATTTTGGAACGTATTAGTTGACGAGGGTGGGACTTGCTTATGTTATTTGAACGAAAAAGACTTGATTTTTGTTTGACTCAAATCTCAAAAAGGCAGTTCAGTTTTGTATATTTTTACTCAATGTTAAATACCAACAAAAGAAATTATTTTTAATAATTTAAACCTTTTAAGTGTGTTCTTCATATCTTAAAATCTGTTTGAAATGCTTGTTGGCAAGCTAGATTCAAACGATCCTGAAGATGTCTCCATTTCAACACATTTATATGTCCGTCCTTATATGGAAAATACTGTTCAAATCCAATAGTTAAATACATCATTTATTTAACTCAAATTTGTTGTCCATTTTTCGTTTTACATTGCCCATAACTTTGTTAAGATTCATATCCTAAGGGCGAAAGATGGAGTAATCGTATCAAAAATTCTATAACTCATGCGACTGTCTGAAAAAGTTTCAGTTTATTTTTCCTACAAAATTCTAGTATTTTTTATTGTTATTTTTGCAAAAAAAATTAGAAAATTTAATGGTGATTCTAACTCTTTCGTCTCATTGACCTCGTGGACGTTCGGTGCCGGGGACGAGGCAACGAACTCTTTTGTCATGCAGACTTATTCAGGTTCGGCTTCTACCTAGCTATGTCGTAGGTGCATGTCGTTAGCTTTTGCGCCCAATTTCTACTTCCAGAGAATCAGAAAAACTACAATTCAAAAGTTCAAACACCAAATTTCTTAAGCTCCAATTCCTGCTCTACTTTACTCAGAGCTTTCTCGCGCATATTGAGAAAAGAACGCGTTCAAGACCTACCTGAGAGTATTAAAAACGATCTACCTTGCCCAAATCCCAGATCCTGTCTAAATCCCAAAACTAAAGAACGACTTAGTAGACGAAAAGAAGGCCGCACGAACAAAGAACCTTTTCAGGTTTGCCTTTACTACAAGAATGGTCAGCTCGCCCGGCACAGATGCCACTGTCTGGTACCGAAATGGATCTTTACGATCTAGGGTTTCCAAACGGAATCACCCATGAACCGGAATTCATGCACCCACGACATTACGCACCAAGCTGAGCTGGCCTGCCAGCAGCTATCGCGCCTCTAGCTAGGTAGAAACCAAACCCAAATTAGTCTGCTCGACAAAACGGTTCGTTGTCCAGTCCTCAGGACTGAACGTTCATGGAGTCAACGAGATGAAAGACAAACAAAACAAAATAAACCACTTACAATTACTTGTTCGTCCTAAAAACAAGCATTACAAGAGGCTCAATGAAAAAAACAGCTCACGGAAAATAAGCAACGGATGCATCAGCCCAAAAAAGGGGTTGAAAAGGATGCAAACACTTGAACTTCGGCTTAAAAGGCAATTGATGCAAGTACTAGTTCTGAAATCGCTGATTATTATGCTCTAGATGCTACTTCAGAAGTAAATCCTGATAGAGGTTCTCAAGAAATTGCATATATTGTACGAGTCTTCTATCTGAGGACCGAAAGAGGAAACCTGGCTGCATTGTATGCCATCTCAAAAGTAGGCATTTGTTGAAACACATCACTTTAAAATTGAATACTGTTATTAACTAGCATAGAAGAATAATGCAAACATGGGCCTTGTGTGTGTAATATATGGTCCGTATTTAACACGCACTGGTTTGTACTTTTGAAATTCTTAGAAAATTGGAGTATTTTACATTTCATTTTACTTTCTCCGTTATCAATGAACAAAAGTTCTTTTATTATTTTGTTCTAAAAAAAATTATACTCCTTATGAGCCAGAGTTGCCTGATTATACTTTTGGTAGTCCTTTTTTCCGCGCTTCCTATATTAGTACTGTACTATATATCATCACTACTAGCGACAGCATCTTCATCTTGAGAAAGTTATCAGTCTATTTATCGCTCGTAAGAATTCATTTCTTTAGCTAATTTTCGAATTCATCAGATCTAACCTTATCAAATGCAATTGGGTTTTTAATTTAAATTTAAAAAAGTACCAATGCCAAAATGTTCACCTTCATTTTGTTAATATCTCTTCAATCTTTGATTCATACCGCGGTACTCCAATGCAGCTACCAGTAACTGCAAAACGTGAGGCCAATCAAAATCATGTAGAAAACATCATCGTCTGCAGTTAACGTTCCAATTCGTTACACATAAAACCGACAGCACATCAAATCGTAACGGATTCTCCATATGCTTCCTACGTTCACCTATCAAAGTCTTATCTCTGCACCTTTTATTCCACCGAGGAAAGGAGTCTTTCGTATAAAAAAAACAATTATTTTCAACAAATCCAAAGATACGTAAGTACATCAACAATCCAGCCCGGCTCCTCCCCCAGCCGAAGCCAAATCAACTGTTCCTCCATCGCAATGTGTCTACATATCAGCGAAGAGGCACACGTCCGACCCGACCATACCACGAGTCCATCCAGGTGAGAGGCGACCCGTCGCGACGCTTACCTGTGCGGGCCCCGGCGGTGGAAGGTATACAATCAAAGCGGGCGGAGTCGCGCAGCTGCGTTGTGGCCACTCGACTGTAGCGGAGATTGTTGCTTTGCTGTGGGCGCGATTGTTATGTGCTTGGAATGAGGGGCGCATCGACGAAGAGATGGAAGCAGCCGAACCTCAGGTAACACACGTGGACGTCGAGGTGGTTAAGTGACCGTGACGTGTGGCGAAGAAGTCATGCGACGAGTAACGGACATCGTGCCGGGAAGTGGAGAAGCTAAATGGGGGGAAGCACGCGACCGATGCAAAAATATTTTTCGTCACGAGCCGAGCAACATTGTTGCCAAAAGGTGTGAACAACATGTTACCAGGTAAATGTTGCTTCAGGTAGACTAAGATGTTTCCAGGTAATGTTGTGACGGTGCGTATTGTTAAATTTTTAAACTAGAAGAGAGAGAAGCTTTATTAAGATATTATTTTTTCGTAAGATGCAATTTTCTTGGCGTATCACAAAGAATGCTTTCACCATGAATTTTAGGGTGATATTTCGTACACAGGGAGAAGGGGGTGTTATAAATTCAAATCGCTTTATCAATGACGATGATATGAGGGTCATTCAATAAGTAACGAGACAAATTGTTGTAGTTTAAAAACCGTTTATTCAATCAGTATAAAATTTTGGCTACTTTGCAGCATAATCCCCCTCCAACACCTATACACTTGTCTCATCGTTCCTTTAACTTTCTTATGTCACTGGCATAAAATTCTTTTGGTAACTGTTGGAGCCAAGTTTGCACGTGAATCTTGACTTATTCGTTATAGCCAAATTTTTTGCCACGTAGCACCTCCTTAACAGGACCAAACATATGGAAACCTGGTGGAGCAAGGTCTGGGCTATAATAAGAGTGTGGAAAAATCTCCCAGCCCAATTTTTGATTGCATTCTTGAGTTGGATGTCCGTAAGTTGTTTTGGTACCCATCTCGCGCAAGTTTTCTTGTATACCAGCTTATTGTGAATGATGTTATGGACAGTTCCAACACTTGCATTCACTTTTTCTGCTATCAGTTCAACCAAGGGCGGATCCAGCATTTGACCCAGGGGGGGTCACTGCCTCGAAAATCACAATAAAAGAAGACAATATTGCAAAAAAAACGTAAAAATCACTAGTTTACCTAGGCTCAGGGGAGGATCATGACCCCCCCCCCCTTTATCCGCCCTTGAGTTCAACAGTGATTCGACTGTTATCTTGGGTTGTCACGTCAATGCGAGATTCAAGGGAAGAAGTTGCAACTTTGGCCGTTCGTCCAGTTCGCTGCCCATTTCTAACCGCAGCCACTTTTAAACTGTTCCATTCACTTATAAATGTTCGAACGGTTTAAACAATTGTTTCCATACACTTTTAACATCTTTGCATGGATCTCATTACCTTTAACATCTTCTGCTACTAAAAATCTAATCACAGCACACGTTGTTCTTCCGCGGTGCAATTCTCAATAGGACTTGACATCTTCAACTAACTGAATTATACGTTATGTTTACAAAATCGTACCAAACAGCCGATCAGTTATAATAACAAGGATGCCAACTTGAAATCCTAAAAGTTTCGTATTGAATTATAAAGCAATTTTTGACCTATGTTAATTTGTCTCGTTACTTATTGAATGACCCTAGTACCTAGTCGTGTCATAAAATCCGTCAAAAGGAATGAAGACTTTTTTTTATAAAAGAAAGAGAGTTTTTGATGAAAAGAAATAAATTTTATCACAATGCACTGCTAGGACTACAATAAACAAATATTTATTCAAAATGGCCGCCTTTAACTCTCAATTTTTTTAATTTATTAGTTTGGCCAGTCATTCATGACACTGTTTCTAAAGGAGGAAAATTAGCTTCTGCTAGTTTTAAAGCTCGCGCAAGGCTCTCCATGTTGGAGTGGCTTATTGTGTAGAACAATGCAGTCTAACTCTATCCATAGTATTTAATCCAGGGGATTCAAATCTGGGCTCTCAAAAGGTCATTCCAATGCCCTTATAAATTCTGAAACATTGCTTTCTAACCATGCTTGTGGGCTTTATGCGCCGAACCAGAATCCTGCTGGAAAACCCAGTGTCGGTTGTTGAACAGCTTACAGTTCAATGGCTTCACACCCTTCTCAAGAATATCCATCTGAAAGTTTTTTGCTGCAATTTTCACGTCATTTTCGCAAAAATGAAACTGTGTGGCATCTTCGACATGTTGCCGTAGTCGAGATAACAAAATATAAAAACCGACTTCAACTCGAAACCACTATACGGCCATTTTCAGGATGCAGCAAGAGTCTGAGTGAGTAGGTCGTGTAGTGGCCCCATCACGCATATCATGCGGTATTGCACGTAATTCGCCGTGAAAATGTGATAAATCTTATTGATGTGTAATTCAAAATTAAATCGTATACTTGCAAGTAATGAAGATTGCCATGATTGCTTGACATCTTAATTTAAACACATAATTTATCACACCGACTATGTGCAAATGTCTCAATCAAAACTAAATAAGAGTGGTTGCGCCTCAATGCTGATACAATAAATGTCTGAACCGTTAAATATTACAATAAATTGTTGCTGATCATCCAACCCGATTATCTATGTAGAAGCTCTAACTGAAGATTGCTTAAATATAATTTAATGTCCCGTGGAAAAAATTTCACAGGAAGATATCATCACAATTTGATTATTTAATACGATCCGCTATAGTATTGGCAATTAAATCTTTCCGAACAAATTTCACTATGGTTTCACCATTGACCTTGTGAAGTGTATGTCACATATGCATGATATTATTTTTAATTGCCAGACATATAATGAATGTTCCCTAATTTTCTGCTCAATTTAAGATCTGAATTGTGCCTATAAAATAGTTCAACTTAGAATTCACAACCCAAATTTATTGTGAACTCGAAACTAAAATGTTGCATCGTTTATTTGTTCTGACTTCTTGCTTGGCGCTGATCATGGTAAGTAAATAATAGACTGATACGTTAAAATACATACAATTGATAATATATATTTAGGCAATTAGCATCGATAAAGCCGATATTCAAAGCATCGATAAAAACTACATAAAAATTGACTATAAACTTTACAACGATTCAGGTCTCTCCAAAGTTGATATAGATTCTGATCTTCTGCAAGATCTCGATGATGGACTTTTTCTACAAATTATTATCGAAAAGAAGATAAACGGAAATTACCAGAGTTTTTTTAAAAGTGCTGTAATCGATAGATGTCACTTTGCAGAAAATAGAGATAAATATCCGGTGGCGAAAGCGATCACCGAAGATTTTGTTAGGTACGGAAACATGTTTCAGAGTTGTCCTGTGAAAAAGGTACGTTTGAAATTGAATGAATCTTTGAAGATGAAAAAACGGAAAACGAATGACTGTCCTAATGTAAATTCACAGGGTCGCTACTATCTGAAAGGATTGGTCATTGATCCAAAGGATTTAGGCGAACATGATATAACTTCTGGTGAATATAAAATAATCTACACGTCTATGAAAGAGATAGATAACCAAAAGAAAATTTTATTTTCTATCGTATGTTTTGTAACTGTGTGAACTGTGCGACTTTATCGTAGATTCTTTATTTTAATTGAAGAAATAAATAATGAAAGCAAGCAATGTGCACATATAAATGTGAATAAATCTTTATTTTAACGTATTTGAAGATTGCATTCGAAATGACTGCTACAATTTATTCAGTGAATTGAGATACTCTTTCGTCATACCGTCATCATTTGCAGCTATATTAAACACTCTTTCATAGTACATCCTCTTTAGTCTATATTGTCTTAATTTTTGTCCATTCTTGGCTGTTGTTTGCCAATCGAAACTAAATTATGTCTGACTGTTTCTTGTTTTCGTAGTCACACTTTTGGTTTGGACATTTGAAATACTGGTCCAGGGTTTTGTATATGTCTATCCTGTCACGGCTTGTCATGTGCAAGACCGCATATTGTACGCTGTTATGTCCGTCATCAAGAGGCATGCAATTTGATTTTAAGATTTTTCCGAAGCCTTTTTGACCATTTAAGTATTAGTCGCGTCATGCAAGAGAAGTTTTGCTAAGCTGAAAGTTATAAAAAAAAACTATTTTCTATCTACTATGAGCTAAGAGCGTCTAGTAAATTTGTCAATTCTATCAATTTCATAAAACAATTTCAAAGAAAATTGACCTCAACGATGTTATTGAAAAGTTGAGTAAAATAAAGGTACAAAAACATGTAAAATAATTTTTAAACAACAAACCAAAGTGTCTGGAATACATTTCGAATCCCGGATCCCCGATGAGCATAGTCCGTCATTGTGCACCATACTGAAATTTAAAAAAAAATTGCACTATCTTGTGAAATTCTACTCATATTCCTTAATAAATGTTGTTCTGTTGCAGTATTATACCTGATACACACCAAGTGAAATTCACTGGAAAAAACTGCGAAGATCAGGTCGTAAACAATTCTTATCGAATGAGATGGTCTTGCTGACCATCTCATTAACATTTACGGGAAACCAACACACCAGTACCTACTTACATATGTCTCCTGAATATGCAAACTTTACAACATACTGATTATCTTTGTTTTTCATATTTCATTCCTTGTTCGAAACCAACTTCCTCCACCTCCTGTGTCTGAATCAACTTGATACGAAACAATCCTGCAACGACTACCTTCGTTCTGAGTGCATCTCTGGAAAAAAGTGCAAGAACATATGTTTGATGTCCATTGAGTTTTATAATGAAGTTTTTCGATAGTTGTTGATGGTCCGAACAGTCAACGAATAATTTTAAGGAAGAGGTCTTTTCGTCTGAAATTAAAACGGTTTTTCAATTTATAGAGGAGTGTAGTCGGATTGGAATAAAATGTGCTTTGAACGACGCTTTTATAGAAAGTCATTTATAAAAAAAATTATCGTCGGATCGGGACTTACATGCCTGTCCAAAATATCTAAAATACTCTACAAAAATGAAATGATAGAAATCTTTAGATTGGTTACGTAGTATTGAATCAAATATTCAAAGTTAATCTATCACCGTCTCTTTGTTACGTTCCTTGGATCACTAAACAACGACAGTAGTGGCAAGGGTTGAACACTATATTGCCGTATAGCAGCAGAACATGAAAGATGTTGACAATCTCTTATTGTGTAATGAATCAAGGATTGCCATGTATTCCATCAGCCTAAATTTGGGAAAAGTTACTTACAGAAGCAACAACGTCAGCCTTCGCAAAAACAACAGTTAAACAAATATACCTTCTGGTGTTTTTATGCCGAAAGATTAAAAAAAAATATTTTCTGCTGTCTTGTGCATCAGAGCGCCTGTTCCTGCCATTCATATTCAGATAATATGAATTTCTTTGTAAAATTTATATCCTCAATTGTTTAACAAAATCATATACGTCCCTAAGTTAATTTCGCGTTAATGTCCCCACTATGTTAGACGCCCGTTGGCGACCTTCTGGCTCTATAATGTTTCGTCACTTGTGCAGACATACGACACTTATGCACTCTTTATAGAAACGTTCAATTCGCGAATTGATGTTTTCGTTATGCAACGTATAAACAGCACAATTGCTACAAATCCTGAAGCGTTGCAGAGCGTCAAGATTCGATATGAGCTGAAGTGCCATTTATGATTATCATAAACCATAAACTAATAATCATGGTAGTTTCTCTTAATTACTTTCTTCAAGAATAACATTTAAGAAAAGTTGAAATACTCAAATCTTAAACAATATCTATGAATCGAGAGAGAAATCTTCACATCACATCCTTAATATCAAAGCAAAAATTCGTTCCGATTTCCGACGAATCTTCCCTACACACGTACAAATATTGAGATCAGGACATCCACCCCAATATCTGGAAATTTTTAATTTAACTTGTATCCGCTCAAACTAGGCCAACGAATTGGTATTAATGATGGCCACGAGACAGGATCATTCGATGACTTGCTGCCGCCACCTTTCCCATACCTATAATGGATGAATCACGAAATCATGACGAAGGATCAGATCAGATCAGTTGACTGAAATGCGAGGTCCGTTATCTTAATTGCATAACTTTTGAATTTGTTTCACTTTTCAATTAAATGAGCAGATGTTTTCCCGGATGATTTTTCCCAAGTGAGATTGATGACGTTGATAAATCAGAAAATGGAGCATATTAACGGCTAGACCTGTTTTTTTATTATTTTTCCAAAAAAAAAATAATAAAGAAAAGTGAAAGATGAAATAGGTTAGGAAGGTAGAACAACGGACGATTGAAATGTACATGAAAATTATCCTTCGCGTTCGAACAACAAAACAAAAGACTTAAGACAGTAACCTTGTATGAGTAATTTGATTAAAACTACATACTTCGAACATTGCTCAAATTAAAGTTCCATTTTATTTAAAATTTAAGTCTATAATGATGGAAAATACTTGCTTATTTGATAGTTTATTGTCTGCTACATAAAAATAAGACAAAAAATCGAAAATAAATAGGAAAAAAAGTTATCGACTTTGAAACAAATTATTGTTGGGTTGTTAAAGAACTGAACATAATATTTAACACGAGTCAAGTTATTGTTTTAAACCCTAAATAATTGAAACTATTACTATGGGTCTTCTAGCTGTGTATTTTCCTAGCAGGAAACTGACCAATATTTGTATGCTAGAAAAAACCAGGTTACCGGTATATTCTTTGCAGTTCTTCAAATGGGCATCGTATATACTCATTTTCCGGCGGATTAATTTTAATCATATAAGCCCGAGGAAGTTCAATATCAGTATCCTTGATAAATCAACTTTGTTGGTTTCAGTCCAGTCCAGTCCTCTTTCCTCATAAGATGGCCCACTTAAGCCACGATAGGAACATTGTGATACCACAAAATATAGTGACGGCAGTAGAATCTAACTAAGGGATGATGAAAACCATTTGGCTAAGTAAATAATATAAAATTAGCTACTTTTGTAAGACTATCCAAAAAGGGGGAGTTTAGAATTTACATTCAGCTTCTGGATTGTGCTGGGAATTTGTACAGAAAATGTTAAACCGTTTCTTTCTTCCGATTTGTTACTCCGGGAGAAGTCATTGAAGGGAACTACCAGTAGTTCTGCATGTCTACCAGGTTAAACACTGTCCTCTCAGTAAAGATATAATGAAACTTTAAGTTTCACGACTCAGGTTGAGGAGTTTTTTTGGTGCGTTTGGGAATCAGTTCAAACCAAGTTTGCCTGGTTGTTCTACAAGTTTCATCCAGGAGGTAGGCCTTATTTGTACCCTTCATGAAATGATGTTGAAATCCTGGCTTTATGCAAGCTAGAGGATGGCTGACCTGGGGTGAAAGTGTACAATCCTGGAGCTTAGTGCCAGTCTTCGCTAGGGCGCCTGCTTCGCAATTCGCAGGCTTATCACTATGCTTTGGTACCGGGGTGTAAAATGGATCGCCTCCTCGCGGTGCACCCTGGGTGACGCTAAATGGTCCAAACCGAAAGAAGGAGTCAAAACAGTAGAGCTCGTCTTTTGCTGACCGACTTAAGAGGGGATAGTCACCCTCACGGACTTCAGACTACCAGGACTCATGGTGTGTCAGAACAGTAGGGTTTTTATACTTTGCTGACTGGCATCAAGGGGAAGTGGTTGACCCCTAGTAACCCATTGGACCAAACGGCGATCAATCCGGAGCAGCTGTGGGCTCAATTGAAGAGGTTGTGTTGAGCTTCCTCGAAACCTTACCAGGGGTATACTGGTACTAAGGGATCCGGGGCCCCAGGGACCTAGTCCCTGCCAGTGTCGGTGAGGAGCCTGTGGAGGCTGAAACTTAGGGGTTGTGGTTGTACACCCATTAGCGGGTACTTTCATTATAATACAGTTTGGATCTTAACACATTGGTATAGGATCCTTCTGTATGTGGTGCATTGGCGTGCTGTTGCATTTACGACAGGGGTGCCGTTGCCCAAAAAGCGGCAAGGATGATTGATAGGTCCGAATCCAAACCAAGGGTTGCGCAAAAGACTCAGTGGCTTCGAATCTAAATCTGGTACCTGTATTCCGAAAAGCAGTACCCATACTTGATATGGACTATTGACTAGTACGTTTATGGGGGCGTTGGTACTTGTTGCAATTAGATACCCAGACGTAAAGACGTCAGTGTCCTAAAAGTTAAATCTGGGGAAGGCACTTAAATCTTTGACTCATCTATGCTTTGGTACCCAGTATAGGATCACTTCACAGTGAAGGGACATCTCCTTCAGTTATGTACGACGTTTCATTGCAGTTTTAATTAAATTATTCACGTTGGATATTGATTGGAGAGCAGCTTGAGTGAGAGAGAAAGTGTTTAAATTTCTTGTAAACATTTTCTCGTTTTTTATCAAGTGAACTGCCTTGTATGACCCCTGCCTGAATGATGTTGCAGTAGTCTGGAGGCTGGAACGATAGTTTCAGGCCTAGCTGCTTTAAAAAAATGGGTGCAGATGTCGAGCGATTCCTGTACATCTCTCTTAGGGCTAGTCGTCTCTGCTTGCAGCACATTTACCACTTATAAAACAATGTAACCAAAGAATTAAAATGCTGTTTCGAATATAATATACAGGATAGTAGTAGGTATTTGTTAAACATTGCACTTCATTTTTTCTGGGCCTAAACTCATTAAAATAATTCATGCGACATTTTATTATCAGTAGCAGTTCTTCCCTTCTCCAGTATTTGACTTTTTTATTGTTACACCGTACCCAAACTGATAGCACTCATCAATTCACCTTGCAATAAATTTTACAGTCCCTCAACCAACACCGTCTGTTGCCGAAGAACCACCGATTTTTCTTTACAGAGCCAACTTAAAAACGACAGCCGGCACGTGCGTATCAACTCTTCAGAATCAACTTACCATACATTCATATGTGATTAGTTGCCCCCCAAAAAAAGGCGAACGAATCAAATTGAAAGACAGAAGAAGACCCTAACAGCTCAGGACTGTCACAGTCGACAAAGCAAAAGTCGAGGAAAAAAATACGCTGAACAACAGCCGGGCTATATAAACTATACATATAACCGGCGAGGGTAGCAAAGCAAAGAGGATCGCCGACGACGTGATGCCACATACCCTCTGCCTAAGCCCAACAAATGACTGCACTGGCATATTATAAGGACAGCGACCCTCACCTTCATCAGGGTATCCCTACATATGTGGAAGTCTCGCTCGCATGACCTCATCTCCTATGGTAGGGGCCTAAAAAAAATTGACCACGCGATCGCACCTTAAATGCTCGAGCACCCGCTCGTGCGGCGTGGGTCACATACGTATCTCTATACGTTCCTACCTATATAAATGCGGGCATTAAGGTGATTGAGCGCAACAGTGCATTGCACCCCCAATCTCGTTGGAAAATGAAATCAGACGTTAAACCTTTATTGTTCCGTGGCAGTCTCGCGCAAGGGAAGTTTCTGTACACCTCATTCGGTGGAGGCTCTTTCCAAGTAGAAAATTACACGGTTCAATTATCGCCACGTCGCGAGCCAAGGAAGGGTATGCAGAATATATGTACTTATGTGGACATAAGTTTTGATAGTAATTGTTAGTGGTTTCGGATTGTTTCACATTTTTCGGGGTATTATTCGAACGTGGCTATTTACCTGAGAAGGCGAAACAAAGGGTAGTTGGGAATGAAGAACATATGGAGCACTCATCACTGTTGGTGTCGGTATTTCAAACTCATGCGGATTTTAATTGAAAATATTTATATGCGATCAATCATAATTCGGGAGTTACGGCAAATACCTTCTGACCAAAAAAATACTCGGAAATTTGAAATTAAACGCAAAATTCTTAATCATCATCATACTTTTTCAGATCACCTATAAAATATTCTCCGTTTGAAGCAATACACAAATGCCAACGCTTTTCCAATCACCAAAACATTTTTTATAGGTACTCTCTGGTGAGACTTTCAGCTCCTTCAGCGAATTTTCTTTGATGAGGTTTATGCAGTCATACCGGGTTCCCTGAAGCAGCAATTTAAGTTTGGGAAACAGGAAAAAGTCACACGGAGCCAAATCAGGTGAATATGGTGACTGATTTATGGTATTTATCGAATTTGTCCGATCCAGCATGTCTTCAGCGACCTGCTACCGATACTGTTTTTGGAAAAAATTCAGTTTCATCGCATTCCCAATCGGTTAACCAAAATCAAAGGAGCTGATTCACGAGCAATGTTGAGATCACATACTATCTCTTTAACACTAGTATGATGATTTTCGACCACGGTTTCTTTAATTTTTTGGACTTTATCATCAGTTGAAGACGTCGATGGCCGTCCGGAACGAGGCAAGTCTTCGATGATCTCCCGACCGTCTTTAAAGGCTTTGTACCAGTCGTAAGCCTGAGTTTTCGATAAAACAGACTCACCGTAAGTCTTTTTCAGCATTCGCATCGATTTGGCACACGAAATTTAATTCAAAACACAAAATTTGAGTCAAACTCTTTGCTCAATTTTTTGTAAAATTCGCCGAGCACTACTCAGGTGGACTGATTCAACCAGCTGCTGTATACAAACTGATTGACAGATCGCGCTCATTTTTGGCATAGTAATTAAGGACAGTCCTACCAACATACAGAAATACTTGAAAATACTTAACGCGGGCAATTTAAATGAGAAATTTCGGGTACTTTTTGGTCAGGAGGTAGGAATTGAACTACAAATGCAATATATGGAAAATTTAAAGATTTTTACATAAATTCTCAAAGAAATGATGCCAAAAAATAACAATTTTATGTTAATAGGAAATATACAAGTAGCTTTCTTTTTTTCTTTTCTTTTTTCTCGATTTGTTTTTATATGTTTACACAGAATTTGTTGCCATTTACTGGGCCATGGCGATCAATTGACCAAGAGTTTTAGGCAATAATTTTTTGTCAACCGATTTTTTGCCTGTCTTATTTAAGGACTTGAAGAACGATTTTTGAGCCTCTTCATTGGCGAGCCAATTATGCCGCGCGCATGCGAAGCGCAGTTTTTCGGGACGTGATGAGGCTTAGTAAGTTTCTTAAGGATTGCCTTCAGACCCAAAACGGCATTTTCGCTCATTTACGAACCTTTTAAGCCAGACATGAGCCTCATCGCTGAAAATGAGTTGACGTTAAAAATGCGGTGCAACTTCCAACTCATTCTCAGCCCATTCATCGAACGTACGACGCAAACGATGGTCCAATGGCTTCAAGTGCTGCGCTAGTTGAGTAGTCCTGAGTCACACTACCCTGTACAGCGATAGTTGTCTCGATACGCACCGTACGAGCTCGTGTTGGATGGACATTGTCCGATAGAGTATACGTGGATGTAAATCTTTCCATCGTATTGCATGTGAGTAGCTCAGATGGACAGTTATGAGCACCATAAATTGGACGAAGACCTGTAACCAAGCAGCCGCAATTTAGACCAGGGCGGATCTGTAGAAAAACGACTTCATTTAGCGATTGAGGGGGGCGGGCGAACTGATTTTTGCGGGAAAAGTTTTGGAATAACTCGTATAACAATAATTGACTTATCCTCTCTCTCGAAAAAGTCGGGAACAAGGGCCAACTGAAAACAGATCAGAGCCCTGGTCTAATTGGCTGTGTCTATATCTTTGAAGCAGGCAATCGTGATTTGGTATGCTTAGAATAAATTCAAACGAAAACATAATTCTCTCCAGATTTTTTTCCAAGATAAGATTAATTTTCTTCGGATTTTTCGCGCTATTTGACATCAAATATTCTGTTAATCAACTTCTTCTTACTTCTATCAATTGGTAAGTTTTTATTTATTGTTATTATATTTAATTATATTTATTTAATTTCATTTGACAAAAAAAAAGAAATAGTTTTTAAAATTTACTTGTCCCGGGCAAAGATATCATGGAGTAATACGCTTTGAATGAGAATAAAGTACCTAAGCACATACTTAATGTTTATGTTAGGTTGGATACGAAACTTACACCAGCAATAAAGATAACATCGTCAGTTTTGTCGTATCTGTTATGGTTAATTATTATGATGTGAGTTATTTGCAGGGATTAACATTAAGAGCATCAAAACTTTATTAGTTGATGAACAATTTACAGCCGAATTAATAATAATAAATGAGCACAAATTACTGTTAATATTTTAAAATTGAAAATAGTGGTAATTGGACCGAGACAACCATAGATGATGTCTTTAAGAGGTGAAATAGCAATCAAGACTGATATGCCATTAATGAAGATCTTCAACCGATTTCCCAGTTGCCTGTTAGGAAATGGAAAAAGTTGAATAAAACAATTTCATTTTGTCACCAAAGCTTCAAATAAAACGTATAAAAATGATGATGCAAATCAATCCAAATGGGTAAAACTCACTTAATAAATCAAATGTGAATCAAAAATTAAGCAGCCACTTTCGAATCAACTCACTTTCGTGTATACTAAAATCCAAACTAATAAATAGTGAAATAAACAAATGTTGTAAAGCTCTTCGCGTATTTTTCAAAACTAAATTTTCAGTAAAATTTTGGATAACATTAAAACATGATCGAAATCACTCTAGAAATTGTGAGGCCACAAAATTTTCATATAAAACATATATGCAAAAACAATTAAAATTCCATTTTATTACCACGTAATAAAAATTCATTGATTCACACTAAAATTTCAATACTGACTGATTTCCATCCATCAAACACAACACTGTGAACATTTTTGAAGATCTGTTGTCTTGAAATCTGAAAGGAAAATCAAATTAATTTGTTATAAATTATTATTTTGTTGTTGTTGTTATCAGTATTTATTAAAATAGTTTGTCTATGAAATTGGCAGTTAAAATCTCTTATCAGAAATTAGTCCATTTGAATTATTCATTAAGGGGTCTAAACCTCTTTAAAATTTTCAAAAAATCGATTTTATTATTGCCCCTTTGGAAAGTATATATATACAGAAATATCATATGAAAATTTTATAAAGATCAAAGCAGTCTAACTGTATTTTTGGGCAACTTTTATTTTGTCAAGCTCGATTTTTCATTAAAAAAATCTTTAACCGCATTTTTTTCGAAGCAACGTTTTTCGAAATCTCGAAAACTACTGAACCGATTCTCACCGAATTTTTACCAGACATTCTTTATGACTACAGCTATAGCGCAAATGAAAGGTTTTTCAAAATTTTGATTTGAAATATTTTTTTTTGGCTAAAACGGTGAAAAAAACATGTTTTTTCGTAATTTTTCGAAAAATGTCCGCCATTTTGTCAATTTTCCAAAAATAAAAAATCGCTTTATTCGCACTATAGCTATTAACATACTGAACCTCAAACTATTTAATTATTTTGTTTCAGATAAACCATCTCGAAAATTTCATCACTCATCGTTTTTTCGATATTTTTTCAACGAGCATTTTCATTGGTAAAAACTCACATAAATTTTTTTTGGGTATTTCGGCAAAGTATTTATTGAGTGTAACCCCTCTTTCATCAATTTTTATAAACTTATCCAAAAAATTATTAAAAATAACCCGTTTTTACACTGCCAAAAGAGAGTAGACCCCTTAAACTAAAATTGCTTTTTTTTATCAAAAGAAGACTATCTTGTTGGAATAGTTTCGATGCATAAAAATTATGATATATGATGATAAATATGTAGATGTAATAAAAGGCATTTAGTCAGGCTTATATAAAATATAAAAACTTACTTTCTTCAAATTCACAGTTGTAGCTTCGCATCAAACATTCAGTACTAAATGTTTTGAAGCAATGTCCATTATAACCACAAACTGGATTATATTCGTATGTGCAGACTCTCGGACAGGATTGCTGATCAGACACAGTATAACCCACCACTGCAATTGAAATTACATTAAATCCTTTCAAAACGGAACAGGACACAAAGATGTCTTGTACTCTCACTTCCAATGACCAACAAAACCACGGACAATTTCATTTTTCACTCGTTCTTCTTTTACAACCAATTAAACTTTATAACTCCAGGAATCGTATGTTGTTAATGTTAACGAATATTTCATGTAACTTTACTTCACATTTTCAACGGTTACACCTGTTTATATACGAAATGAACATTTTGAAGTAACCGCTTTGTTGCGGGGCTAGAACGAGCCAACTGAAACTGGTTTCCAAGTTAATATTCTGTCTGCAATTGATAATAATTTCCATATAGACAATCTTTTAATTCCAAACGATTTAGATAGTGTTCATGTGTTCTACTTAGAGTTATGAATGGAGAACCTTTGATTTTGATTACCTGTATGTAAATTAAATGTAATATAGTTGAAGTGTAACGGAAATCCGGAATAATGTTGGCAAAGAAAATTGGAGCATATGTTACATGTGCTAGATACAAATAATTAATATAAAAGAAGTTTGGAACTTGTATAGATCACTCTTTGAAATGCATTTGAAAGATTTGGTAAGAGTTTTCAGTTTAAGTTTAAGAATCTTGATATTGTTCCCTTAAGAAATCGTGTTAGTCCTCATAACTCATGAGACAATATTGCTGAAAGCCCAAGTTCTTATAATTAATCGTCTTTTTGACCATATTTTGTAGACCTAGAATCGGAACCGTGTAGTTCTTATATGAGTAGGCATGGTTTCATATCTGAGTATAATTTTAATCGTCCTTTTAAACGAAATAGTTATGTAGAACTTCTGAATTATTAAAACCTATCCAGCAATGTTCACTCCCTGTTTTTTGAGCAGTACTTGCAGCTGATTTTCTTATCACAATTCTTGGTAAACTTGTCCTAATATCCGCATTTCGATTGAGGTTTTGGATGTTATTTGCTAGTAGTGTGTTTGGTAGTCATTTTTGATGTATCTGAAGAATCCCATATCTTAAAACTACCTCTCTCTTCCACAAGACTATTGAATTCACCCGAAATCTACGCGCTGGAAGTGCTTTTCCAACTTTTCGGACGGCGGAAGCTATATGTATATTGTCATTTGCTCTTCTTAGGTTCTGAAATTCTGACCTTGCAAGGTTCTAAAATCCACATTCTAGCAACGCCAAGGTCTCGAATGCTGAAAGCACTCTCATATCCCATTGCAACTCGACTAGAATTGACCTCAGAGAAAATCTAACGACACATTTCGTTCGATTTTCGAACCTCCAATTCACCCAGATAAAAATTGTTTTTGTAGTTTTTTTCCAGGAATCCTTAAACAAGCAACTAGTATTGCTGACAAATAATCTATTCATAGAATTAAATCCTGATGGGAATACATGAACATAATTGAAATCATCAAAACGGATGGAGTGACGGAGATAATCTAATCTCAAATTTGAACCAATTAAAGCTTTAATTTTTTTTTGAAATACTTGCATACCAAAAAGGAATGCATAGGTATTTATAGCAGCATTTCCCAACTGGTTCAGACCTTTTCCCCAATTAGTTAGGACTTTCCTTCAATTGTTTTTGACTTGTTCCCAAAATATTTGAACTTTTTCCTAAATGGTTTGTACTTTTGTACAATTATAGACTTTTTCCCAGCATATCGAAAAAAATATAAACCAGTTGGTAAAAGGTTCAATCGTGCTAGTGGCGGAATTTAGTTTCGCAAATATCAACTAGATGGCGTTAGTGGCGGAATTTAATTCCGCAAATATCCAATTAATGGCGCTAGTGTCGTAATTAGTTCCGTAAATATCCACTAGATGGTGCTAGTGGCGGAATTTAATTCGGCAAAAGTCCGCTAGGTGGTGCTAATGGTGGAATTTCGTTTCACAAATGTCCGCTAGATGGCGCTTGTGGAGATATTTAGTTATGAAAATATCCACTAGATGGCGCTTGTGGCGGAATTTAGTTATGCAAATATCCACTAGATAGCGCTTGCCTCATTCTGATAATTGTGAATTGCTTTTTCTACTGTCAGAATTCTGACAACTGTCAAAATTTTGCGCACTTTCAGCCAGCCTGATTGATGCTAAGTTGCTGTGTCGTTATTGAAATCAGTCGTAAATTTAAAGGATCATGTTGATGGATCTCGAATCATTCCAAACCCAATTGTGTGATCGGAAAATGGACAATCAAAATGTGCCAGCATCGATTAAGAGTGACGGGCCGGCAAAAGTTGATTTATTCCTCAATAAAGGAAGTGGTCGTCGACGGAAATGGCATTCTGCGAGACGCATTTCGTCATCATCCGCTCGAGGGATGGAAGTGGGTATCAGTTGATGTTGAAGCCCGGTATTGTCGAAAATCTCCTTTTAATTGAATTGATTGCTGCTTCGAAACTTCCCACGAAGATCAAGTCTTAAACTTGTCCGTCGTTGATCAGCATTCGAATTCAAGAAGGCACCAACAAAGATCTTGCTTTCATTCTCCTGAAACAGCCATCAATGCTTAAATTTTAAAGCAATCTCAATATGAACCTGCAATATCATCATCACAGCTGCTCGATATTTGTTGGACGAACCATTGCATCCTTCATGAGTGTAAGTAATCAGATTTTGATTGTAGAACTCAATAGAGTACAACATTAGCAATTAAGAGGCATGAAAGGACATACAAAATTGCTGATATTTTTAATTTTTTTAGAAAAAACAACGATTCCATTTTCTTGCTACTTACACTTCAGACAGGATTCATGATAGCATCCACCAATTCCGAAAATGTCCACAAGATGGCGCTAGTGACGGAATTTAGTTCCGAAAATGTCCACTAGTTGACGCTAGTGGCGGAATCTGCTTCAGTCATTGCAGTCGTAACAATGTTAAGTTGGATGGAGCTCAGATAATTGTCCTTCCTGAATTTCTTTCCGAGACTCAAGAGTGTCAACAGCAACAACATCAGATCCTGTTTCCAGAGAACTCATGTAATTGATCATCGGGTTGAGGCACGCCGTAGAGAATGCGACATACTCCAGGCGTATTATACAGCATTCTTTAAGAGCAAAAGTCTGAACCGGGTAATAAAGATCATTGGTAGAGACAAAACGAATAAAGATCAACCAGAAAGCATATTTCAATCCAAGAAATGCATTGAAAAATATTAATTTTGAAGGTGTATGTTTATTTGCTATAATTTTCGGTCAAATTTCATTTACATGTTTGATATAAGTCAGTTCGGAAATGTTCTTACAAATCTCTTCATTTTGGACATCTATTCTCGGTAACAGCACATTCTCCCGGAGCAACAGCAGAAAAACCTACAAATAAATTTGTTATAGCCAACACTATTTACTTACAATTACAATAGTAATCACAACTCACTTTCTCCACGTTCACAATTGTGATGTTCCATAGTACATGGCGATGCGAATTTCTTATAGCATAATCCATTAAAGCCGCATGTTGGATTCAACTCTCTAGTACAAGCGATTGGACATTTACGTGCCATCACATTCAAAATTAAGGCTGAAGAAATACATATATATTAGTATTTTAACCTGATTTCCACTCATCCCACAAATTGTTTACCACACATAAAAATGGTGAAAGCCAGTAAAAATTTCATTTTTGGACGTCTGAAATGCACTTGCTTGGATATTGTCGTCAAGAAGTGCACAAGCTTTTTATATATGTGCTTTCAACAATTATAATATATGCAATTATGGTATCGGAATCAGTAGACTGAAAATCCACTGTGATATCGTCGGGTTTATGCAAAATATTTTAAACAATGATATTCAAAAATATTGCAAGTTGATTGGAAGGTGTTTAACATAATTTTGCAAATACAAAAGACAACAGCAGTTCAGCAAAACAATGCATAATAAATGCATTTTCACGACGAATTCTGGGTCGCTAAAAAGATTATTTCCAAGACACAAATAACAATTGTTACGAAGTATCTTGATAATGAACTTCAGACGAATTAATCGTACTATCAATGGCACAAGCTGCACATATGAGCAATGCATTCATCCAAACGATCCATCTATTATCACGGATTCACTTTAGCCAGTCTTCAAAGCGCCACGTGGTTCAACACGCGTCCCAAGTCATGGTCAAAAGAATAAGACAAATGTGTCTTGAAGATTTTCTTTCTGTACCCACCATTCCCAGCCGCCACACATTTCATACATATAGGAAGAAACCGTTTAAGGTCTAAATAAGTAACATAACACCAGAAACCAATTCAAGCATGAAAAAATCATTTCCGAATTGTTGTTGCTATTGGCAGGTATTATTATTATTATATTAATATCATTAGTCTTGACTTTTCCCCATGTGATACTCTTTTCAGTCCACAAAAAAAATTCCAGCTCCTCTTCTTATGTCCGCGTTGTTGTTGTTGTTGTTGCGTTTTTTATTGTTCGCTGAATGTTAAGACAGGTGTATTTTTACCTGGTCGAAAATACAGTTTGTCCCTTGTTAAGAAGCATATAATCCAGTCTTGAAAGTGTACAGATGCAACAACATTATATCGTAAGGTGCTGGGTGCATTGTAATTTAATGTTTTCAATATTTGAAGACACGAAAAAATGTACGAAGTTTTATCGATGGAAGGAAGCCAAAACCAATTGACTTCTGGTCACTTTGATATCAGTTATGGACACATGGGATTTAATTAATTTTAGAGATCATCAGATTCGTTGCTATCACTTATAGATTGCAATCACACATTGATTTATATAATAAAATAAAATAAAATGTCTACTATTATTTTTTGCTTTGGAAGGAAGCCACCTCTTTAACAACATTTCAAAGACGTAGTCATCTTCCTGGCATTTCATTTGAAAGGATAAACTATGACCAGGTATTATGAGTATCTTTAGATTCAGAAGCTTTCCATAGTCATGTTTCGGTACTATCCGCCAAACAATTGATTTAGAGTCTCATGTTATTTGAGGGTGGAAATTTTTTAGGCATTCAAACTATTATTGAAAAAAAGTTTATATTTTTTGTATGTTTTCTAAGTCTTCACTGTGATAGTGAATTCTAAAAGATTTAAACGATTCATTTGTTCTTTATCTACGCTATTGATTGGTAATTACCTAAAGATTACACAGATATTTTGTCTATGGCTTACAATATTGAAACTGTGGAACCTTACTTTTACTTTTCATATACTGAACTGCCACATTATAAAAATGTTGTCCATTTTTTAACGAAAATTTTTTGTCACGAAAATTATGAACAGGAGTTACGCAACTCTTAAAACTTATACGGCGTCGTAAATTCGTTATTCTTATGTACTGCGGCAACCTTCGGGACAAATCCAACAGAATCACGCATGCTCTACAAGACGTGACAATGTCCAGGCATCTTTTCGGAAGTGTCCGACGTGAGACGTTGAACTCACTATATGAAATAGGATGTGTTCAGGAATAATGGATCGCAGGAAAGTCATCATTAGTCGAGTTCAACTTTCAACCACTTCTTCAAACACCTTAAGAAAAGAAGACGTTATTTCAAACTCGATAAATGGAGTTGATTGCAACCGTTTGCCCGTTTTTGTACTGTGGTGACAACCACAGGCAAGTGGCCGAAGAAATGCAGTCGAGTTGCTGATTAGTGATTAGTGATCTTGGAAGTTTGTGGTTCGACTAAGCAGAACATCCGACGAAGTATCAACTATGAAACAATAGTGGCCGCGACCGCAGCAATAGATGCTCCGGTTAAAGTGGTAGCTTTGATTTAGCGGTGGCGCCGGGAATTCCCAGCCCACATCAAATACTGAATCAGGAGATAATTAGGGCAGAAGGCTAGGAGGCCAATTAGAGTTTAAGAAACTCAATGATTTTATCTATGGCTGGAAAGTGAGATCGTTAAGAAATTAGCGTTAGTGCAGGATACGTTTGATAAATTAAAGTTGTGAATGTTCGGAAGACACCACCATGCATTTTTTTCTTAGTGTGTTCCCTTGTTTTTGCCTACTGTGATGGGAATTTAACAGAGAACACAGTCAGTTTGCCACATAGTGTGCCGTGTAGTATTAATTATAATATACCGGGTAACGATGTAATGAATTAAGTGGGATGAAGAACGTACGACCATTACCCTCACTAAAAATTAAGAACCACCATCAGGAACGATAGTACAAGGAGACCAGCTTCAGATAGTAAAAGAAGAACAGCTTGAAACGATGACCAGATGATGTAGTTACTGGTAGCGGGACTTGCTATTGTCCACGCCGGGATTCTTGCTGACAATAGTTTTAAGAACGCTGGTCGCTTGACTATCGGTGTTTTCTGTAGAGTCTAAAAAATCTTCTTTTTGGACTGAGTTCCAAATCAAATGTCCTTCAAGTTTGTCGTGGCATAAAGGAGTTACAAAATTCGTTCTCTTTTGAAAACAGGGACCAAGTTGAGTGACTCTGATTGCAGGAACTTAGACTTAAGTCTACCACTAGACCTTATTTACATCAGAAAGAAATTCTTCTGTCCACCCAAATGAAATTAAATCACTGCTCATTATTTTTTTCTAGTGTAAACTGTTAATGGTGCAGACATGTTAGCACTGTAGTAGATGAATGATATATGACACAATCGGGATCATATGTTTCACAGGTGAACGCAGTCTCACCAGCTCTTCAGCATACAAACGTAGAGACAACATGACAACACTGAAAGTCAGAATGGTGAAGTCGTAGGTACGATTATTAGTGACTGATCCTCGTACTTAAATAACTTTAGTTACTTGAAATTGGCCAAAAAGAAAGTTATAGGGTCTGTCTTGAAAGTAATGTCATTGGCTTGATTGTGAAGCGGCTTTACCCCGTAACGGTTGGTTTCAATAGAAAGGAGAAACAGCGTTTCAACAAGCGGTCGCTCAGTGCTTTCCGACCATCCGGAGAGTAAAGACACGGTTTTACGTGGAACTCGTGTTTGTATACCGTGCAAGTCAAAATGCAGCGCTCGCTGGAGCAAAGGATTGCTATCAAGTTTTGCATAAAACTCGGAAAGTCAGCAGTGGAACGACCCCCACTTTTTGGAGAATGTCATCACAGGTGATGAGTCTTTGGTGTTCGAATATGCTCCCGTGTTTTTTGATATTAGGGGAATCGTTCACCACGAGTTTGTACAACATGGTACAACTGTTAATGCCAAATTCTACGTGGAAGTGCTCAAAAGACTCAAATGACGGGTTCATCCCATCCGGCCTGACATCGCAACCAATTGGAAACTCCACCATGACAACGCGCCAGCTCACACCCCTTTCTTCGTGACCAGCTTCTTGGCCGATTCAAAGGTACCAACGATTCCCCTACAGTCCTAACCTGGCTCACCCGGCCTTTTTCTGTTCACTCCCTTGAAAACTCTTTTGAAAGTCATCGTTTCGGGACAGTTGAAAAGGCCAAAGAGGCTTGCACCAAGGCTTTAAAGGAGATTCCGAAAGAGATCTTCCGTGACGCTTTCGATGCCTGGATATGTTGCTGGAGGCGCTGTATCAATGCAGGATGAGAGTATTTTGAAAACTTTTAATATTGTAGAAGGCTCTGGCCAATATTTTTTTTTAATCAAGTCAGTGACATTACTTTTCGGACAGACCCTGTAGAGAATCACTAAACCTCAACACCAAACTACAGATTTATTTGTTTTAGAATTTCGCATGTAAGCACACTAGGGACCACTGCATCACACTTCGTTCTCACTCGATGTTATGTAGATGCTGTGTGAGAAGTTCATGTTACATTTTAGACGTATACAGCTCGATTGGAATGGGAACCTTCGTAGTCCAGGCTCTTTGGTTTCCCTCCACCGATTAAAATCAGTGCCATCATTCATAATCGCTACCACTGGCGTAAGTTTGGATAATAATCGAACCAATGATTTATGAATATTGACACACATTTAAATTCATGTTCATGAACTTGAGATATCTTGAGCAAACATCTTATTCGGCTGATGACTGGTAGTTTTTTTCTTCTCGTTTTTAAAACAAAAAATTACAATAATATCTCAATTAAACTCTCGTCTTAACAGTCTTTCAACTTTTAACCTAAAGCTACGATCCATAGATTTGATGACACTATTCATTATTCATTCAACATGCAAATCGTCAAAGACTCTGAAGACCTTTGTAACATGTTTTGAACACACCGTATCAAATGGTCTTCTAGAGTAGCATTTGCTTTCCATATCTCGCCTCAGTTTTTCACAATCTTTACCAAAAAATTTATACTGTTGCTAGGCAATTTTCATCGGCAAGGTTTCGTTGTTTACTTTTCCGCGGCTACCAATATGTTTGATGAATATTTGATTTATGGATTTCGGTTGTTTCGCATGACCATCAAAGTGGGCAATGTCTTTGGCTGTTGTGTATCTTGTTTTTTACGAAAACATTTTGATAGTAGGTCCATTAACAGACACACCTCCAGCACCGGCAAAATGCCATTGTAGAACATTCAGAGAGTCAGCCTAAAATCTTGCATAACATTTTTGGTGTATGCATCAACATGTTGGCAAACTAACAAACAAACAATTATTTTGACCTCTAACAAGTCCACCGAATAATTAGTTGCGATTTCAACAAAAAAATGTCGAACACCTTTATGAAAATTAGATTCATTGACGACACTCCTACGATAATAAAAGATACATTTCAGACTACATAGCAACGGTCCATATAAATTGTTCAGCGGACATTTTCATTTTCATTTTGATTTTCGTTTAAATATATATAAAAATTTAACATTTCCTGCAAATTTGTTTTTGAATCTCGACAACTGGTCTGCGATTTAAGTCGCCGGGCGTGGTGGAAATCAACGTGAAAATTTATTCCATATTGTAAACAAGTTTAGCTTTCGAGCTTTTCGTACAAACACTGTGTGTTGTTTTTCCGCGCTCGCTGCAACACTGAATCGATGTCTTTCGATGGTATAAAAGCGAAAATCCGACTTTCAAGTGCAGTATTTGGTTGTTATTCGTTAACGAACTCACCACATTTAACCGTTTTGTTTTTGAAGATGAAATCCATTTGCATTTTGATTGTATTCGCACTGGGTTAGTAGACATTTATTCCTTTTGTTTAATAAAATATGAAAAGTATCTGCAATTCAAACTAACCGAATCCCGTTTATCTGTTTCCAGTGTTGGCCGTAACTTCTGCAGCACCAAGATGTCCAGTGGCTTGTAGCCGGGAGTCTAATCCAGCTTGCGGTTTCAACGGATCCTGCTACAAGATATTCGGATCGCCATGCTTCATGGAGAACTACAATTGTGGCGCGCGCAGTGGTAAGTGCATATTTTGTAGAGATATTGAAGACAACACAAGATATGAACGGTGGAAATTTGTGATTTTCTAGGATTCCAACGTGTCTCGGAGGAGAAGTGCAACGCCCGAGAGTTGTTATGTTGATAATATCTTTCATGTTAAATGTTTTATCTGCAGACTGAACTGAACTGAACTGACCTACACCGTTCAAGTATTATGTAGCTAATAAGATGAACAGTTACTAAAATAAATGTTATGCATCACATATAATTTGGGTGTGTTTGATAGTGTGATGTAAGATTTATGTATCATCTAAAGGCAAGCTTTTCAATTGCAAATTCTCGAGGCACTTTTTAAATGGTAACATCATTCCTCTTTGTCAGTTGAAGAAACTTCGATTCATATCTTGTCATACAAAAAAAATTACAGATCATCCTTCGCACATATCACGCTTAGATACATTTCACCGTTAATTGTTTATTTTTGCGCCCAGTGAAACTTGCATTTATTTAGACAACAGAAGTTTGGAAATAAACTTTCTTTACAGAAAATATGTTTAAAGACTGAGCCGCATGAATGGCTATCCACAGGTACTTCCCTCCTTTTATAAGCTATGCAACGTTCAGAAACCAGAAGCACAATTCTTTAATCCGGAAGATAATCTCGAAAATGTTGACCTTTGATAAATGCAATTGTTGTATGTTCTATTTATCATCATCAATTGAACAAGATCTCCAATCAGGACATGACATCCAAAATTCTATATAGGTCATGCAACCGCGATATTTCGTTTGAAAATTTGATAAGCATTTTTCTTCACATATTTCAGGTAGCTCTTCTATCGTTACGAGAATTTTATACTCTTGAGATTTGAGTTTTATTTTAAAATGCCTTCCTGACCTGCATCTCATTCCAACCCCAAGTTTGATGCCATTGCAATAAATTGTGTACTTTCGTGTTTGGCTCATCTCCGGGGGCCGGACTGAACACCATTGGAACGACTGACCTCTACTAGGCTGATTTCGCTGTCCGGTTTCACCTTTTCACGGCCGAATGCATGCGATACCGCATGATATGCGTGACTAGGCCTTCCAAACTCACTCAATTGAGTTATCTGCTGCATCATGTGAATCCAAAAAATGTTGATCTGCATGAAAACCTTCTTAATTTGTTCTTAAATCTAGGTTATCTATTTTTTGCATCCGTATTTCATTCATAAAAAAATATTCGTGACTTACGTTTGATGGCATTGTAATAAATTGTATGTTTTTGTTTTGCGCTCGTCGTCATGGCTTGCAGAAAATTCAGTACAGGAACGAGGCAACGAATGCTTAGTGAATTCGGTTGGCCTCTTAAACACTAAAAGAAGTGATGATTACTGGTTGGCAAGGATCGTACATTTGGAAATATCTGACACTCTCTTCCCCTGATAGAGGCTCATAGGATTTCAATTGCAGTAATAAAAACTACATGCAATAATTTTTGCATCTCAATTCAGCCAAAAATGTCCTATACTTTTTTGCCTTTTAAGCGCCGATATGCAAATAGTCAATTATCCAATGAACTGTGTGAGAAATAACTGCAAAATAAATATATAATTGTCATTGTATCCGATAAAAAACAAACCTTAGAGTTATATCGAAGGATTCAAATTAAATTGGGTTTTCGTTAGTAAGCTACAAGCGTTTCTAATTATATGTCCAAAGTTGCAAGCATACTAAGCTATCAAACATAAATAGTTCTGCTCGAAAGTTACCACCAATCTTTCTAAACATGTCAGAACGCAAACAAAGTGACTTGTGATTAGTATTTGTGGGAAAAGCAGATACTAGTAAATAACTCATAATATCTTATCATGTTGATAAAGATTTAATACTAAACTTGGCGCCGTAATTATTATTAATATTTTCAACGGTTATGAAGACTGCACGTTCGGGGAATTACCGTGAATGCTGCAAAATTCGCTCTGAGAAAGGGCGGCAAAGGCCGCCGCTACAAACTTCACTTCGGAAATTCGCGACAAATACAAGAATCCCCCAACTTGATGTCATCTCATTTGACGTTTTCTTATCCACTATTGACATTCCGTGTTAAGTACATGAAACGTCAAACACAGCCAACAAATTGCATATCGTAAAACTTCCACGAAAACAAAGGTCCTGCAAGTTCTTATCGCACCATTCTCAATCCTCGCATCGGAAATCCTTTAGATATTACAACGTGAAATGAACATTTACATTTCACGCGAGCAGAGAACAACCGAAATTCGCGTTTAGCTATGAAAATGTTTGCATTTATTTTTGTTGTTTCCCACATAACCTCAACGTTAGCCGGACAAAATGAAATCCCGGACGATCGCTATCAAATCCGTAATCTTCGGGCCGCTCTCGACCCGCCAATAAATCTGCTCAACGAGCATGAGTGTCAGGAGCTCCATCAATATTGCGCCAACGAGGAAACAGACGATCTGTCCGTGCTGCGGTGCATCCAGACGTTGCAATCCGCCCAACTGGAAACCCTCTCGGACATTTGCCAGCATCTGATTTGGCGACACACGAGAAACATCCTTGCGGACGAGTCGGTTCTCCGGATGACGCGCGACGCAGATTGCACATTTGCAGATTGCCGCCCAACCAAATCGGCGGTCGGCACGTATTTGGCTTGCATAGTTGACCAACTGGAAACGGCCAAGCCGGGCGCGCAATGCCGAAACGTGAGTTCTTCGTTTGTATAAATAATTACACTCCATAACTAAACCAGTGGTGTAAAGTATACTATTTATAATAAAAATTTAATATACACCTCACAATTTAGGTTATCTACCGATTGGAGAGCATCGCGTTCACGGACTATCGCCTGCTAGGCAAGTTCATAGACGACTGCCAGGACGACGTCGAACGTTTGGGATGCGGCCGCCTGAACACGGACCGCGAGAAGGTGTCCCAGGGCGAGACGATCGCTTGTCTGCAGGAAAAAGTCGGCGAGTTGAAGCCGGTGTGCAAGAAGCAAGTACTGCACGTGTCGCAGCAGCAATCGGAGGACCTGAAGTTCGACCGGAAGTTCTACACTTCGTGCCGAACCGACTCGATTCGCTTCTGTCCGAACGCGCAGCCCGGGACGAATGCCGTGTTTAAATGTTTGGTGCGACACAAGGACAGTCCAGATATGACGGGAAAGTGTCGGGAGCAAATCGTCAGGTGAGATTTTTTTAGTGAAGTTTAGTTTTCACTCCACATTCAATTTATTTATCTCTCTTGTACTGTTGAGTTCAGAAGAGATTAAATCTGTTTAATTTGACTCATTTTTAATATTTTACGTTAAAGTTTATGTGGATTGGTACTCCTTTCTGCCTTATTTATTGCTGAAAATAACTGACGCAGCGAAATCTAATACAGATTATCTTAATCATTTTCTTCCTGCTTGCTTTTTCAAATTACTAGCCATAGTAGTCTTAAAAACAGACAATTTAAACTACTTTTCATTATAGTTTCAGAATGTTTTCATGTATAAAAAATATTCAAATCTCATCTATTTCTTACAGACGTGATAAACTTCTTGCACACGACTATCGCATAAGTCGCGGACTGGCGAAAGCTTGTCACGAAGACATCAAAATTCATCACTGTCGCCGAGGAGTGTCGAACGATAAAAATGTTCGCCTGGCACAAATTCTTCTCTGCCTTGAATCGGTCGTGAAAAATGGCACAAAACTCAGTAGCGAATGTCACGGCGAGATCACAGACCATCGACAAATGCTCATGACCGACTATCAACTATCACCTGAAATTCTCAACGGCTGCAAGGATGATATACCGAAATTCTGCGGTGATACTGATTTCCAAAATACGGCCAATGGTGAGATAATCCATTGCCTAATGGAGCATGCACGTGCGAAGCGTCGACAACGCGAACGACGTGTAACGTCGACATGTCAACGAGCTTTGGAGGATCTGATAAAAGTATCGGATGCAGGAGAAGATTGGCGTGTCGATCCTGTTTTAAGACGCGCCTGTCAGCCGGTAGTAGATTTGGCATGTAAAAATACAGACGGTGGTGATGCGCGCGTCATGTATTGTTTGCTGGAACAAATCGGCACAACGTTTATGACGCAACCGTGCGAGGAAGCTTTGATGTTGATTCAGTATTTTATCGCGCGCGATTTTAAATTAGATCCGCAACTGTATCGACATTGCAGGGACGATGCAATACAATATTGTAAGGCTAAGAAAACATGGGATGATGCGAACGAAGGACAAATGGACCCGGAACGTGGGCCACTTGTTTTGCCATGTTTGCATCGTATTGCGTACAGTGATGTTAAGAATGAGAGTTTGAAGAAAGAATGTTTTCAGGTAAGGGAGCAACCACAAATTTTATAGACGTATTATGCATCAACATTTTTTTAAAGGAAATAAAAAGGGTTATGCGACAGAGGGCTATCTCAGTAGATTTGATTCCTGAAGTCGAGGACGAATGCCTAAGTGATTTGTCAATATTTTGTTATGATAAAACTGGCAAAGGTGCCGAAATGCAATGTTTGCAAGATAATTTAGAGAAGCTTCAACCAAATTGTAAGGTGAGAAAACTGTTAGGTTTCATTTCACAGTTCACGTTAAACCCGAATACACAACATCTGTCTTTCGTGTATGTTTGTCTTTCAGAAAGCGGTGAGCTCTTACACGGAAGAGGAAGCTGCTCACATCGAACTGAATCCGCTTATTATGTCGGTTTGCCGTTCAGCTATGGATAAGTATTGTAAAGATGTATTCGCAAAAGCCAAAGAAGAAGGTATGCTTCTATAAGAGTATACAGTTTTCAATTGACGTCCTATTATTTACCCAATTCCTCGCAGGTGATATGATGGACTGTCTTATTTCGCATAAAAACGATGCTGATCTACGACAAGATCAAAAATGTCGCGTAGCAATCGAACACTTTCAGATAATCTCCCTGAAAAACTATCATTTCACATATAAATTTAAAGAAGCCTGTCGTCCGCATGTGATGCGATTCTGCAAAGAAAGCACTACCAAATATGAAGTTGTTGCCTGTTTAAGTGAAATCATGCGAAACAATACAATACGATCGGAACGTCATAGCATACCGAAAGAGTGTCGACAACAGGTCAAAGCGCAATTGTATCAACAACGTGAAAATATCGATTTTGATCCGAAATTGAAGAGTGCCTGCAAAAAGGAAATTAAGGAACTATGTGGTGATGTGGGCCAGGGTTCCGGACAGGTGAATAATAAAAATGCAAGTGTGCCGCTTTTTTCATTTTATGTCGCATGAATCTCTTGATACGGGTAGCGTTTAGCACGATACAATTCCAGGTATAGATAGAATGGAGGGTTCCAATTGTTTGATTATAATTTGATTGTGAATTTTATCATTTTTGTGTTGTTCACGTAAATAATATAAAGCATGTTAACGAGTTATCATCAATAACTGCTGTCTGCTCATGTTAAAACATTTCGCAAAGCTAATTTCCAATAAAAGAGTAAACTTAATAGGTCTAACGAACCATAACTTTATTTTTATAGATCTTAGAATGCTTGCAAAGCAAATCTCGATTCATTGGCGAGCAGTGTCAACATGCACTGTTCAACATAAAGCGATCGGAGCTGGATGATGTCTCAACCGATTACACACTAATGAATACGTGCAAAGATATGATTGTGCTACACTGTCGAAATCATGAATCCTCGGACATATTGAATTGCTTGAAAATCCATAAAAACGAAGCGCTCTTCGATCCGAAATGTCATCTTGTACTTGTTAATCGGATGATTGAACAAAACACCGATTTCCGTTTTAATCCTGCTCTACAGAGTGCCTGTGGTAAAAATATTGCGAAATATTGCTCAAATGTTGTTGCGACCGCGAAGCCAAATGAGGAGCTGAATGGAAAGGTGAGTGGATGTTTAAATTTAACATGAAATAAAAATATATTTTATATTTATGAATGCTTCATAGAAGATTCTCAGTTCAAAATGTATTCTCCTTGCATTATTAATTAAAGGCAAAATAGCTTTTATAGTCGCATGTTGTCAATCTAAGACCAGACCGAAGTATGTATTCAATTGCTATTATTCTCATTCGCATGATTCGGCTGTCGTCACGAGAAGTTGCAGCCAGCTTTCGACCTTTTCCGGAATAGTTTTCCACAACCCCACAGGTTTCAAACTTCTTCCAAATATGATGCACTGGTCTAACTGAGATCGAGAATTTTTTTAGCGACCATTCGAAACGATTAATCGTTTTTCCGATCGCGAATAACCAAATTCCGAACATTCCGAAACTTTATTTTACACGTGAAAGCTATTACTAAATGAGCAAACGAATCCTAGTCGCATTTAAGCTGTAATAAAATATGAACAGAACCAGAAAAATGATTTTGGTTGGTAACTGCGTTATATTTATTGATTTATTTAATTAAACATTGAATCATTATTTTTTATCAAGCGAGTTTGGTATATATTTTTATTATTTCATATTCCCATTATTCATATACATTGTGATGCATTGATTTTTTTGTATTTGGTAACCTATTTGCCTGTTAAAAAATGATATCACTGATATACTTAATTTTTTGACGCGTGTATGATTTATTTTGTCAAGTACTTTGTAAATGAGAACAGTTGACTTCAAGCAGGCGTAGATCAGCTATGCTATTATAAGAAATCTCATAGAAAGGTTCCTAAACCATCGAAAAATAGGAAAATAGAACAGCACGAAAAAACCCCAACAAAAATAATATCGGACGGTGCAGAAAACGCGACGGCTTCGAAAAAATATGCTTCCGAAAAATCATTGTCATCTGAAGATGAGATACTTCACTTGTTTGTGTTACAGAAACAATATTAAATGGTTTACTTTGTAGTGTATCAATAACCGATTTGAGAGCACACAGTACCCAAAACCGCTAATAAAAAATCGATAGAAAATAAGCAAAATGTCTATTAAATTAAATTATTTATTTCGTATTTAAGAAATTGTTAAATTTGCATCATCGCTTATAATTTACTTTGTTTTGGCGGTCGTATCAAGCTATTTGTTTTATCGTCTACAGTCACTGTAAATTGCTTCGAAAAATCCACAGCAATTTTAAAGGGCTCATTGATATGAATAAATGGTCCAATTTTTCCTGGTAAAAATGAAGAAAATAATGATCAATCTTTCGCAAATGCAATCAAAAACTCGTACTTGTCATTGGCGGCCAATTTTCCATTCCTTCCGCCTTTGGAACTCCTGTTATTGCAAAGGAAGTCCACAAACTTGACATTTTCTTTGCCATTTCAATATCTTTTGCATTCAGCGGAATAGTCGGAAAAATATAGATATTATCATCTGAATGATGAACACCCCCATCGAATGGATATTGTTCGGTCGGGCGTCCATATCCGAAACGTGTATGTATGCCTGCATAGTCGAACGTATAAAGATAAGTGTCGTTAGGCCTCCGTTGAGCATTCAATTGCAAAAATCGAAGTGTTGGAACTTTGATGACAGCATTACTGGATAACTGCGAAAAGAAATTGTTCAAATATTCAACTCGGGAAGCTAGGCATCGCGAATTACATCTATGAAACCAGGAAGTAGCTGTCTAAAGCTTCCACGTTCAAGTTGTTCCTGTGTGAAAAGTGTTAGCATTGACATAACGCTTGTATAGCCTGTGTCATCGTTTAAACCCAAACCAGCCGAGACATCTTCAATCAATTGGATAGCATCGTTGCTTGCTTCTAAGTAAGGTCCAGCAACATCGTAAATAGCTGAAAAAGAAAATGTAGAGTACGTTAATGAATAATTGGCGAACACCACGATTGAATTAGAAGAATAAAGCAGACTGCGAAGAAGTGCTGGGAATGCAACATTTACGTAGTTTGTGTCTTCGTATACTTCCAAAAACAGTAGATCGGAAGATACTATACAAAATAACAATTGATTTAAAAATATCCGCCAAACTAGTCCGGGTGGCCTAGTAAACCATGACTAACACAGACTCTGTAATAAGCCCAGTGTGAGCGATCGCTAATGCTAAGGCACGGGCGCCACTTTTCACTACTTAGTGCCTCGATGTGGAATCGCTCTCGATAACGTATAAACGTGCTGCCAGTTATAGTTACCGATAGCGGAACTTGCTGGTGAATCATCCACGATCATCGAGAGAGAATCGTGCACTGCTAAGATTTAATCCTTTATCTTTCTTCAAATCACAATGTTGACTACAAATTTATTATCACAATTGGATTGAAAACCAATGTTTGCATATAAAAGCTGCTATGCAATTAAGTCGCATGCCAATTCCTAGAACTACATTTAATGTGCCAAGTAACTACTAGGCCTTACCTGCCAATTGAAAAGTACCATCGTGCGTAGTCACACCACCCATTGCAGGATATACGCTTGTACTTTTCTCCCATAGTTTTTTCGGAACCTCAGGCATAACATTATTCAAATCCGCCAATGTTGGTCGGAATCCTTGACTAGCTGTTGCTTTCAACAATTCTAACGTTGGCATGTCCATAAAAAACTTATTGACAACATCTAAATTGTTGATATCCGGACAACCATTCAACTTGGCTATGGTTTGTGCCTTCTGCACTGGTTTCCGTTCCGCACCCCATTGACTAAACACGGAACCAGATTGTACAATGACTTGTTGAAATAGGCCAGCACGGACAGCAGGACTAATTGTTAATAAACTTACAATTCCTGCACCGGCCGATTGTCCAAATATTGTAACACGATTCGGATCACCGCCGAAATGATGGATGTGATTTTGAACCCATTCAAGTGCTAAAATAGTGTCAAGAATTCCAACGTTTCCGGGAATACCTTCGGTATTTGTTGCTAAAAATCCTAAAGCACCAAATCGATATTGGGTTACAACTAAAATAACATCGTTCTCCAGTAAATAGCCAGGCGGGTGATCAGGTGCCGAACCATTTACAAAAGCTCCGCCGTGTATGTAGAACATTACGGGCTTTTTCGAAGAAAACTAGAAAAAAATGAATTATGTTCAGGACAATTTAAACAATTGTTACATTCCGATGAAAGGTTTGTCAGTGCGAAACCGTTTAGTAGTTGTTGAAAAAGTGAATATACTTTACGTCTTTCGTGTAAACCGATAAATGCAGGCAATCTTCCCAATCCCGAGACGCTAGCTCTTCTGTTGTTAGCTTCTCTAAAGAAGTGATTACGGGACAGGCGATGTCGTGTTCTCTGACGTCTTTCACGCCTGGCCATGGCGAGCGAGGAATAGGAGCCTTAAATAAATAAGAATGTGTTTTACTATTTCAATGAAAAACTGTAGAATTGTTTCGAGTGACAAAAAACATCACCAAACATTAACTAATTAATGTCTTTAATGTTATGACTTGTAAGAAAACAAACAACCTGAACTATAACTGCCGATACTTGTTGATGTGTAAGCTTTTAGTGAAACAAACATCATTGATTCCTGATTCCTTCCATAAAGCATAAAGGACTGAGGTGCCCTCTATGTCATATAAAAAGAAATAGATCGCTACAATTTCTTTTCTACATGTAACAGTGACCACGTTCTTACGTAACATACTGTAATAACATATAACTTGTGTTTTATTCAAGCAGTTTCTTTTATTCTTTATTCATATATTTTCAAGGGTCTTTTTCCAATCTTCAATGCATAGAATGTCCCAAAAAAAATAAAACACAATAGATTAACGAACGTAATACAAATCTTTAGATTAATAAATGCAGAAATGGAACTAGCTTCTCAGTAGTATCATCACTTTATTATGACTATGCATAATAAAATTACTTGCTACAATAAATCTTCACTTATCAGCTAATTGTTACGATAAGTTTCCAAAGAGCTTCTAAGCTAATTAACAACATTGTTTCGTCACTATTGCGAATTCATATGATAGGGGTAAATTTTTTTTCACCAACAATCAAACATAATCTTTGATTATTATGAAATTACACGAACTTTGATAAGAAATCTCTTAGATTTTGCATTATCATTCGCATACGTCATTTATGTATTACACTTTAACCTACAGAGCCGAAAAGAAAATAATCTATCGAATTTTTAAAGCTTTGATTATTCATGCAAAGCTAATAGATAATGTTATTTGATTTACAAATGAATGCTGAACAATCGCTACTTCGAAATTGGACTGATAGCAAACTACACTATTAACGTATCATACATATCTATATTATCTCGTATTACCTGAAATCTACGTATTCCACTTGGTGGTTCGGCAAAGTGAACTCCTCGAAATTGATAGATATCTTGTCCGCTCCACGCTGATTTCCCTAATGATCCTTGCAACGATCCTAAATTCGGTATAGTAACAACAATATCATCAACTGCCAGCCCGTTGGTCATTGTTACAACAAGCACTACAATCAAAACTATCACTACAACTAAACTGAGGCCACCAAACATAATGGCAATCCTTTTCGACTTTTTACTACCGCACTTGGCACCACCACGACTATTAATGTTGGACATCTGGCATATGAAACTCAATGTAACTGAACGTACGTAGATAAGCAATTCAGATTGATGAGTAGATGCGATCGGGAAGAATAATTGAGTTAGGTATGTTTGAAGAGCAATTCTGATCGCTTCGTCGGTCACTTTTTGAATGCACTTCAAATTCGTAGAGAAATGAAGTATGGCGATTAAAATTTAATCTTGACTTGATAAGATTATCAAAAATGCTAGATTAATACACGTGCATTACTGGCAAAATTTAACAATTGAATTGGTCGGACATCAACAATTTAGACCGCACTAAATCTTGTGGCAACTTTCTTCAGATATATATATAGTCGTTTAAGTGCATACTGACAATACAATGCATTATTCTTCGTTAATATCGCATTAACTAAGCAATTATTGAATAATATTGTAGAATTAAATCTGATATAATTCGTTTGAATTGAATAGTAAGTAAGGTCAACAAAAGTATTACTGTACCAATTTATTTAAACAGATTTTTTATCATTCTTTGTGATTTATCAATCTGTTTAAAAATCGGAACAACGAAAAAATTAATTCAATTGATATAATAACAGTCTTATCCCTACAAATGTTCTCGACTCTTGTGATATGAATCTGGTAAGTGCTTTTTATGGCAATGACTTACAGCAAATCTCTCCCAGTCCCAATCAAAACGGTCATTGATTGTATTTAATATTTACAAACTCTTATGACAATGCAGTGGTCAGTCCTACTAATGCCGTGGAGCATCTATACACTTACAACCTTCACCACACTGCATTCACAGTTGAACTCTCCACTACTGAAGCTTAAACTCCCATATCATACAATTATAATATTGTATACGATTACGATACGAAAGCATTAAACTTTACCTTGACAGTATTGACTGGTTTGGCACTCTTTCAACGTTAGACTTGGACGAGGCTGTATCCTCATTTTACCAAATAATTCTGGACGCCGTTGAAAAGCACGTACTTAAAATTAAGAAAAGAAAAATAGTTATCTGAGCCCTGGCTAGACAGCAATCTGCGCGCACTGAGGAATGAGAGAAACAAAATCTATAAATTACTAAAGCCTAAAAACAATGCTAGCGAGAATTTAAAAAAAGAAGATATTTTGATTTGTTAGAAGATTACAAAATCAACTACTTCGTAAATTTTACTGGCGAAAACAAAATCAGATACTCTAAGCAGTTATTTGATTTTGTTAATCTCAAGAAGGAATCATTATATCCAGCGTCAATGTCCCGAAATAATATCGTTTCTTCCTCTCCGAAAGTAATCTGTAATCTTTTTGCTGACTATTTTCAAGAAGTTTTTTCACCGCCAAATATTTCGGTAGATACGTTAAATTAAACGCATATGCAACCGCGCCATATTGTTTTCGGTTGTCTACAATTAGTTGTAGACAACCGCAATTGTTAGCAATTGCATGTTTAATCGTTGTGGAAAAATCGTTGCATTTTTTCGCCCCATCTCTAGTAATAATGTTTGCTCAACGTATCATGCTACGGTATATTAATCTAGAAACCATATATTTAATGTTTATATTAACGAAATTCAAACTATAGTATTAAGTTATTTGTTAACACGAATCTAAGGGCGATTTATTCATGGCAATCCTTTTTTCAGATGGTCGAATGTCTAAAAAATAAATTCCGTGAATCCAAACTAGATCACGAGTGTGAAAAACAAATGATTATTGTACTCTCGGAACAAGCGCTCAACTACAAACTAAATCCGCTTCTACAAAATCTATGCAAATCGGAAATCGAACATTTATGCGGACAAAACATTCAAAAAATCGAAGATGACGGTCAAGTTGAGGAGTGTTTGAAGAATGCATTCATCAATCAGAAAATCGTTAGTAAAGAATGCCGTTTGGAAGTGGCGACACTTATCCAAGAAGCCGAAGCGGATATCCAAGCGGATCCGTTGCTATTACGTGCTTGCACTGACGATTTACTGCGATACTGTTCAGCGGTGCCAAGCGGGAATGGACGACGTAAGTATTTTTGTAGCCGTGGAAATGTGAATGATGATTTTTAAAATAATTCATACAAATTGTAGAATTGCAATGCCTGCAAACTATTTTAAAGGACGAATCGAAAGCAATGGAAGTGGATTGTAAAGTGAAGCTAACAAAACGAATTGAAATGTTTCGAAATGCAGAAACGGTAAGTGATTTATCAAACCAATTAGTATGAAGTTATATATGTACATTTAAATATTTGATTGGTGATTCGTGTACGCACTACATTTTTTATTTCAATTAAAAAACGGTTACCTTTCGACGGTTGGATTTAATTTCATATTCGCATACAACTGTTTCGAAAAATGATACAATGCCGACAAAAAAACCTAAATTAATTTCGAAAAAGCTGTATACGAAAATGGAATTAAGATTCAATCATTGAAAGACGAACATTTGATTCAAAACAAAATCAAATAATTATTTCAGTTGCTGGAATCACCACCCAAAGACATGGAACAATTAATATCGCAAGTAGTTTCGTCGCCATCGAAAAAATACTTTCTTGTTGTTCTCATGTCATTTATTGGAGTTGTATTTATCGTTGGAATGTTTTGCGGACGTGTAACAAAACGTACAATCTACCGGAAAATGAAGTGATCCCCGATGTTTGTATGGTGGTGCTATCGATAAAACACAAAGCGGTGTTCACATTGATTACGATCAGATTTCCATCCATAATCAAATGTGCATGCCGCATTTAACATGTGCCCAACATCACATTCGCAAATCACAACATTTATTCCCTATTTTTTTCTATTTCAAGAAGAGATTCATCCAAAGGACAGCTATTTTTTTTAGTGTGTATGTTAATTTGCATTGAGTTATTCATTTCACTTCTATTCACTAACACGTTTTCGCAATTTCCTGGTTTTGTGTTTCGAAACTCATCCAATTGAATTTGTATGTTAAACCTTCATATTATATCTTTTATCTTATGATTTCCTTGATCAGTGTGCTTTCATATATATATCCGACACAATATTTGTTTGTTTTTGTAAGACAAATTCGTTTGAAAGTCTTCATCTATTCAAAACATTAGTTTTTCTGGGCATGCATTTATATCATCTTTGGTACTATACACTTTAGTTATTCAGGTTTGTTTAGTCATCTTTTATAGATGTAATGTTCTCTTAATTTCACTCAGTTGAAGTAAATATTTCAGGACTTAATAATTGCTATTAACCCCATCACGGCTTTACCATCAAATGCATTTAACTAATAGAAAATTGTAGCTATTGCTACAGGGTTTTGAAATCAAATGCTAATTTTCTCCGTGCATTTTTTATCCTTTTCTTTTTTGTGACTAACTCCGTAAGGCTACTATTATCGAATTATACATATATATATTGTTGTAGACTCTAAGATAGCACTATTATTTTTCAAAAATCATGGAATTTGACTGTATAATAAAGTGATAATGTTTCGTACTGTATTTATTAGTATGTAGTAGTTTTTTGGGGAGGGATCTGGTCATTGAAAATTAACTGTCTCTTTTTTGCTTTGCAGTGTCTAACTCTGTGTCGAAAAGGGAATATTTTACTTGTGTTATCGATAATTTCATTAGATGATAGTAAATGGCAGTTTCATTGAAGAAAACCGGTTCTTTTTGTAGAAAAATCTGGTTATCAACGGCATCGAATCCTTCTCCTTAATCTCATCTAAAATTGCTCCAAGATCTTTGTTCTGCTTTTTTTATATTGTTATATTTTCCAAATAAGAAAAACAAAATAACATGCAATCTGTCATGGTTCTTTAATCGCATATGGTCACCACTCACTTACGTTAGGAGCCACCAATTGATAACTTAGATAAAATAAATAGATTGGTAGCACTCTTGATGCAACCGCCTTGTGTTCTGTACTCTGGCGGGTGACGTCGAGGTAGATCGTATAAGGAAGCAGTCGGCGAACCTCTGCCATCGTTTGTAAACACGCCCTGGAATCGTGAACCACCAATGGGGAGCTGTCTTCGACCGATGCCAAAGTCCATGGACGATGACCGGCTGGCGAAACGTTTTGTACAACACGGACGGGTTCGATACACCGCTTACTTGCCCCGACGGACTAACGACCAGGAACAAAGCAGCAAGTTTGGTCACATATTGCGGAAGCCCGCAACCAAAATAAATACGGACCGCGTCCTGGATACGGTCTCTTTTCCCTCGAGATACGACGTAGACGGCAGACGAACACATATCGTCGTGCGAGCAGCGAGAGACGCAACCGAGACAAAACAGGTCATCCGGAACCCAGCTCATCGCGCCTCAGATGAGGAGGACTCCACGGAAATGTGCTGGATTGAATTTCACACTGCTTCGGCTGCCTCTTCTGAAGCGTGTTGGTTCGTTTTCTTCAGTTTTCCTTGATGATCTGTTTTGTTTTGGTTGCGTCGCTCGCTGCTCGCTGATTGTAGGCGGGCGCCCAAAACAGAGCAACCAACAGATAAGTAACTATTCCTAGAGTAATGTTAGTGTGTAAAAGGGACTAATTGCTATTTTATCTTGCTTCAGTAAGAGTGAGTGGTGGCGAGAAGTGCGGTGATATTTTTGCATCGGAGAGTGAATCCGAATATTAGTGAATCTGTTTCTTTGGCATTTTAAATAAACCCGGTGAGGTAAGGAATTGTGGCTAAAACGTTTGCTTTTGAAGAGGGAGCGGCCCCTTGGGGGCTATATACACTTGTATCGGTGAGCCGGATTCTCATCCACGGGCTCGCATGTACGAGTGTCGCCCACGACCCGTCTTCGACGGGCAGACCGATATTCGATGCCTCAGCCGATATTTAGGAACAATCTAGGCCGTGGAAGTGTGCATACATAGAAAACTCCAAGGATCTCACTCTTCTACGTAAAGTTATGTAGACTTTTCCTTCGTTTCTCTCATATAAATTTTCCTTGCTTAGAGACATGTTTCCTATGATGGAATTGTCAATGCAAATTTATTGAAATTGAAATACGATGTGTACTTAACGAATCTCTTGATCTAAATAACAAAGCAAATATTGTTGGTTCCAACGAATATATATTTTTGTATAACTTATCATTTACGTGCCATTTAACATCTAAGCCTCCTCTACATGTTTTTTGCGTATTTTAGATAATATCTAAAAGCTTTTAGTTTGATTTGATTATTGTCTTTTAATTAAAATAAATTTTCAAGGCTCATCAATAGTTTCAATTTACATACAAATACTGAAAAATGTTATAAAAAATACATGTATATATTTTATAAAAATACAAATCTAATTTCTATCTTAAATATCTCATATTGCCACCTGCTCTTGCCCCATTACCACTACCAACACTATGTGGAATCAGATTACTAGTCATACCACTCGTCAGTTGTTTCACTACAACAGGAATATGTGACAATCGTTGTTGTACTATACTTGGCAATTCTTCGCTTAGACAAAAGTGTGTGGCGACACCACCAGCCGGCGTAAATGTTACTCCACCTCCTTGATTTTCCGGAATAATGCTCAATTGAGATCCATCAGGATATTGTATACTAACAACACCCTGCGACAACTGCAAATTCACATCGATTAAAATTTTGTATTGTAAAATAAATACTACGCCGATGTTACCTGCGTTGCTATACCAATTCCGGGAACATTGATTCTCTTAACTGTGACATTTCCTTGAACGGGTGCGGCATGCGATTGGGTTGAATTTGCACGCTGCGACGTTTGTGTACTAACCGTTAAATCAAACGATTGTAACTGCAAGAAATAAATTCGTTTTGCCACATTGAAGGAGAACGATATCTCAGTCTACAAACCTGTTGCGATCGTGGCGTTAAAAAGTTGTTATTTGTATTATTCCTCAATACACCTTCTTGCCCTTTAATCTCTGTCGATGGTCTTCGCCCGATAATCAACGGAAAACAAGCACCATCACTTTGCAAGTCACGCAGTGTTGTCTCCAAAAGGATACAATGCTCGTAACATCGATGATAGTGGTCGTAGAGATCTTTCGTTGAGCCGACTAACAAAGTTAGTGGCGTGCTAACCGATCTACTATTGTTATCGATAATTTTCAGTTCGCCGCCGGCCAATCTTGTGATTTTACCGCCACTATAGAAGCACATTTCAAAGTCCTCCAGACTCTCCATCAATTGGCATTTTGCCAGCGAACTATAGTATGTGATTTTTGGCGTTTTGCCTTTAACTAAGCTTACAAAGCGTGAGGCGTAAATGTACTTCTTCCAATGTTTTTGCGGTAAACTTTCATAACTGAACATCGAATCCGCGCCGTTAGTTGGGATTTCGGGTGGTTCATCGCGAATTGGTATTCCGCTAAAAATTTACCATGCATATGAAACAAATAGCAATAAAACTAGAAATGAGTTAGACATACCGCCCCGCTTCGGGTTGATAAATTGCAATTCGCAAGCCATCTTTTGACACCCAACATACATCGACTATTCTATCTTCGTTGTAGCGTCCTTTGTACTTTATGAATTCGATGACTACATCGCCACTTTTCAAGATACTCATTATGGCATTTTTGGTCTTGTGACGAGTAGGCAACAGTCGTGTTGTGTTTAACGGCGGAACGGATAGCTTTTCCGTAGCCTCTTGCTTGTGAACGAGATGAGATAACGGTGAGCTTTTGGGCATCTGAGATAAGGGATGATAAATGGGAGTGATTGGCGGTGGATAGGACGATGGTAGTGCATTCGCAGGAGTGCTTGTTATTGGAGCGCGATGGGTTGGTTGTGATAATGGTGTCAAAGGGGTTTTATAGGTCCTTGGGTATTTTTCCTAGAATAAAATGAATTCATCTAGAATTTAAATACATTTTTTGTAACCATTTTATTCAGACCTCACTAGCGAAAGCATTTCTCATATCTGTTTCACATCGCAATGCATTTTGAGTCTCTTTTCTTCCACAATCATAAACATGCTGATATTCTCCTTTCTCTATACCTCCGCCAGGATCTTCAGGGTTATATCGATTCCCCTTTGTCACGAACGGTTTTTGATTGTAGTTTTCGCTCCTGATATCATCCAATATGTAATTGGAATTGGAGCACATTGAATAGTTCTCTTCCGAACAAGATGACTGATGGGATTTAGTGTTAGGATTGTAGGCATTTGTTTCGCCGTAACCATAAGGATATTGATGCAAACCACTATCTACTTCCATGCTGTCGAATTGTTGCTCCAGGATCGTTGAAGGGTGATTATCCCAACTGCGACGATTAGCTGAAAATGGTCCTCCATGATTGGTTGTTTGAACGACTGCATCCTGTTGTACTTCCGGTATCTTATATATGTGATAATTATTGTGGCGGTCACCTGATTGCGAACATTGTCGTGACAAATTGCCTTGGCGAGTTGTGTTTTGCGAGATGCCACCTTAAGTAAATATTTTATTTGAATAATAGCAGAAAAAATAAGTTTACGAGGGATATAGACAAGCGAAGCAGTTGTATTATAAAATACAATTAACCACAACCTCTCCCCGCTTGATTTGCTTGGAAAACTTACCGCTGGACATTGTTAAAACACCACTATCAGTCGATGATCCTAGCGTATTGTTCTGCTCTCTCAGCAAATTCTGATTTGTATATTTCAACATGAACGGATGTCTCGGAACATCTTCCAGCCGAATTCGATCTTTTGGATTCTTTCGCAACAGTTTATCAATCAAATCTTTCGCCTCCATCGAAAAATGTTGTGGCATTTCATAGTTCGCCATCACAACTTTTGTCAGGGTCGATTTAATGCCGTTAGTGTCGAAGGGCGGTCGTCCCGAAAGCAACGTATAAAACATACAACCTAAACCCCAAACGTCGGCTGGTAATCCGTGTGATGCACGCGTTGCAACTTCAGGCGATATATAGTTCGGTGTACCACACATTGTCATATGTTTCTCGTCCGGTCGGGTTAGTTGTGTCGCTAGACCGAAATCGGCAATTTTCACTTGCATGTTTCTCGTTAGTAGAAGATTCGATAAGGATATGTCGCGATGCATGATCTTTTGCGAGTGCAAAAATAAAAGACCGAAAACTACTTGTTGCATCACGTGCGCTGCTTCCGGTTCGGTCATGATTTTTTTGTGGTCTTTTAAATAGCGATTCAAAGCGCCGTTTTCCGCCAATTCTAATATCAGGTACACATAGTTAGGATCCTCGAAATATGTATACAATTCAAGTATGGACGGATGTTTCAGGCGTGAATGTATTGCGACTTCTTGTCGCACGCGAGCCACCATCGGAACAGCTTGTACTAGTTTTTTGTCGATCTGAAACAAGAGTTTAAATATAATTAATTACTCTAAAATATTCTGCAAGTACATCAAACAGGGGATTTGAGAAGTCCTTGAATATTTTCGGTACATCTAAATTCAAAAGTTATTTATTCTTAAACTTAAAATGCGATATCTGACAATTCTCGGATGTATGTTAATATTCGATTAGTTTGGCGAGAAAAATTCGTTGTTCATTTAAGTCCTGAAAAGATCGGGTAGCGCAAATCGTTGCACATTTAAATGTAACACACATACATGCTTCAATGGTCATGTAGGGTGAATAAATGATGAGAAAACTCCCAAGCGCATCATGCTATTATCAATCAGTCCTTATCTAAGTAAAGAATATATTCGCTTATCTCAACGTTGCCGTACGGACGGAGCAAAAAAATGGAGGTCAGGCAAAAGTTTGGTAACTTTCATGTGCCATAAAAGACCGAAATTGTCCAAATTGTTGGTGGGACCTTTACCCGAACTTTCCATCCATACAAGAGCCAAACGATTTGTTGTGCAGGGTTTTTTCCTATAACTTGCCTTTAAACTGGTGAAATAGGTTTTGTTAGATTGCCATTGTGTTTTTTTAACTCCCAGAGGGAGGGACTCACCTAAATATCGGCGTCTAGCGCCAAAGCTGTTGGCATGGGTGAGCTGCCTACATTTCTAATACAGCGGAAGCGCCGCAACGAACAATCAAAAGAAAAGGATGTCGATGTAGGCAGTCCAAATTCTCTAGTATGAATGTTGTTTTATTGATGGATTCCCCTTTCTTTTATACAAAAATATTCCTTATGTACCACTTACTAACCAATCAAATATTATTTACATGTTCCTGACCTAAATCTATATCCGATATTTTCCCATGGTCACAAAATGCAATTGCAAGCAATTAAGTGTAGTTTATTGGCTTCAAGAACCTTATCGCGGATGTAAGCAACAAAATGCCAATAACCCCGGATTCGTTTTCATTCTTATGCCCATGTTGGACTCATTTCACAGTGCACATTGTCAGTCTTCAATTGATTTTCTGAGTCGCTTTTACTTCATTGTTTATGATAGAAACAATGGACTTGGGATATACCCACAAAGCCTGACTCACAATGCTTTGAAACGTGCCGGGTTATCAAATGGCAATGTATAAATATTGTTTACGTCCGTTATGGTGGTCGGCATATGTTTTGTTTGCTTGTTGTAGTTTGTATTACACTACACTGGCTTCAATCTCGTTTTCATCTATTATTTTTTTATAGTTTTTTTATACACACTGTCCAGTTCCTGTCTCAATTTGCAAACGGCAACGCCACACGTATCAACAGTGCAATAAAATGCGAAAAAATCCTGACCTGCGAGTGGACATCACATTTCAGTCGTTGTCCTTGATATGTCTGAGTTGATTTCTACCGCTACGCCCCTGTGCGACAGCTTAGAAGCGCACCGAGATTTAGGAGTTGTTTTCTAGCCGTGAAGACGCGCGGAAATTTGTTCGACATTAAGAGAATCGACCACTAGCCGGCGAGATAGTCTTAGGCATTTAAATCGTAGAAGCAATAACTATCATGGTTGGTTGGTTGTAGTGGCAGCCCCCTTTATCCAAAGGTGTCTCATTTAGGCCACGATAGGTCCATTATGGTACCACAAAAGATAAGGGCGGCACTAAAACCTGCGGGATGACGAGAACCATCCAGATTCTCGTAGGAAGGCGGCTATGCAGCTAATATCTAAATCAGCTACCTCCGTGAGGTTGTCCAGGAAGGACGAGGCTAAGGTTTGCATGCACTTCCTACACAGTGCTGGGCTTTCGCACACAAAAGTGTTGGATTGTTTCTTTCTCATCCTCTGATCTGCAACTTCGGCAGAAATTGTTAAAAGGGACACCCAATCTTTGTGCGTGTCTGCCGATCAGACTGTGTCCCGTCAGTACGGAAACGATGGAACTCAGGGTTTCACGGCTTGTGTTGAGGAGCTGCTTGGTGCGTTTGGAGCACAATGCGTGCCAAGTTTGCCTGGTTGTGTTACAGGTTTCTTCGAACAGCCAGGCCCTATTCGCAGCCTTCACGCAGTACTGCTTGAACCCTAGTATTATGGAGCCTAGAGGTTGATCGACTTAGGGGTAAGTGTATACTTCTGAAGCTCAGTGCTAGCTCTCGCTAAAGCATCTGCTTCGCAGTTTCCCGGTATATCATTATGCCACGGTACCCAGCAAAGAATCACTTCAAAGTGAAGCGACATCACGTTCAGTTGTGAGCGGCATTCCTTTGCAATTTTAGATGAGGTATGCACGCTGGATAGTGATCAAACTACCATACATATTAGAAATAGCCATTCGATTGTCTCGCGTACAGTGAATGGTAAAAACATGAAATCCAAGCACCGATCGCGAAAAAGTAAGCGAACCGAAGTTCCTGGTGTTCCGGCGCACTCCTGAGAGAACGAAATCGGTCGGCTCGATTGTTGTAGAAATGTGTGCCATCTTAAATCGCATGACTTTTGTTTTTGCAAGTGTTTATTTAAATTCCAGATTCTTAGCCTGGGCGCACATTGAAATGCCTGCGACACTCGCAGGGTAGGACAGCGTAGAACAAAAAAAAGCTGAGGAATGCGTATTGTTTCGCAGTTACGTGTTGCTTTTAGATAGATTGTATGGATTACAGCTCTGAATCTGATTCAGATGCAGAAATGCATAGAGAAACAGGGTTGCATTGATTCCTTTGGTGCAAAAAAAACATTCTTGAGTAGCAAATTTATGAAAAACAGGAGTACGAGTGCAGCACCCCTACGAGAAACTAGTTTAAAACAAATTATGGCGCAGTACTGTGTCGCACTAACCAGCGTTGCCTCTTGATGTGTGTAGCTAGTTTGGTTTCTATTGTTAACAGAACGAGTGCTGTACTGCCTTGCTCTGCGAGTATCGACTGCGTCTCAATGACGGCCCAGGGGCAACTCCTTGTCCATGAGCGCGAGGATGGCTTCGATTACACAGAGACAAGGACAAGCAGAAAAGAAGCATTGCGGCGTGGGACAGGAAGGCCTATACGTGTGCAAAATACGATTTCCTTAACGGCCGCAAATTGTGAACTTTGGAGACAATGCAATGAGATGAAACCCTCCGGAGAATGCCTGAAAAAGGCACAATATGGATGCAGTCTAAACATTCCCTCCAGCATGAAAAGCCTTTTGGGAGTTTCGCGGAGCAAGTAGTGACTGCGGCTCGCATGCTACTCATTTGTAGCGAAAACCTAAAAGACGTTCTGTCTTTGTTTTCCTTAATTCGATTAAAGAAAGGTTTAGGCACTATTGAACACGTTTTAGTGTCTTAAACAAAACATATATAAGCGCTCTGTCGACGCTTTCGCGAGAAAGTGTAGGCATCGAAGCACATTCAATGAGTGCAATGCATAGCCAACTCAACAACATACACAAAGGCTTTCCTAGCCACAAGCGATCTAACAAAATCAGTCCCAAAGGACATTTTCAACTTAAACTGCCTATAAAGTTATAACACCAAGAAATCCACTAAAATCAGTCTGCCGGCATGGTAGGTAGCTATATATTTTACAAAGTGCTGTGTTGCAACATAAAATATAATAAGGATGCAAGCATTAACCAAGTACGGATCGATTTCCCAACCAGAAATAACCATGCCGAGCTGTGGGCAGCGAACCGTGACGCCGCCAAAATTTTCTACGCGGGCTGTTGTCATTCCAGCCAAGACTTATTCTAGTAATGTTTTCACATCATGTTTTGCACATATTTCGCGTAGTTTTGGCAAACAATTACAAACGATCGCCTATTTCATACCATTTTAATTGCGACTATCCTATCCGTGTTTCTACATCGTGCTCGATACACCGTTGCAAAACCACCCTTGCCCAATACATCCAGCACTTCGTAGCCCTGCAATGAATACAAAATTGTTAGTATTCTAATTGGCTACGTGAATAAATAAACAAATAAATGCTTGCCATGCAAATGAAATCGAATGTTTACCTCAATATGATCGCTAAATCCTTCACTTGTACACGCCATAGCTGTTTTTCATAGAAAATATACGACAATAAGGTGTAAATTGATGATTGAATTGTTTTTGCTGTAAAATTTGCGGCTGAATTAGTAAATAAAGCGGAGAAAAGCATTTCCGATGGTATCAACACTCCATTTTCAAACGTTCGCAAACCGTCATCGGTCAAAGTGACGCACATGTATTTATGTCGGTAATACAGGTCTGAAGCGTACGTGACGGCTGTCAAATGGATGACGGTTGTTTTGTATAGGAGTGTACTGTTGGGACAAGATGTCAATAAAGCGTGAGCAGCGAACGCAGCCCAGTGAATGCGATTGCGAAATTTATCGAACTAAATTGTTTTGATAATGTGTTTTTTATTAGGAATAGAAAGATTTTGAATTAATCTTATTATATAGTGTTGAAATGTGGTGAAAAGATAGCTTGAACAGATAATTGTGCAACTATGAACTCGCCGTTGTTTTGTGTTGTACCATCCAACTGTCAACATGTGTGACGAAATCGACCCAGCTGAGATGATATCGCGCCATTTCACATTCAGACCTCCCGGCGTGAACTAGTGTGAGCAGTGCCGCTATACTGCACAAAAGCAGGTGCAATAGCTTTTTCATATCGGACGGTCTCGCTTGGGTAGCTGTAGCGAATGCCAGTTCGTCACATCTAAATTTCTTCTTGATCCGTCGTCGACGACCATTTTCTCTCGCTCGGCTCGACGATAAATCTGATGAAATATGCGCCATCGCGATGAATTAATTGCTTTTAAATGCACGCTAAATGAACTCATAGTATACGTCAAACGTTCGTAATGAGATTTGTCGCTGGGAGCCGCCGGAAAGCTCAAATTTCCGTTTCGAAAAGTCACAAGTCAGCCTTTGTAAAGAACATCGTCCTCCATTGGCGAGAATTTTTCTAGATCGCGCGACGTCTACGTCAAATTGTCGGTTGGCCTTTTTGTTTCGTAGCGGGCGTCGAAACCGCGGACCAAGGACCAAGTCCCGTTCGTGCGAAAGAAAGGACACGGCGTGCAATCCGGGCCGCAAACAGTGAAATCAAATCGCGTCGCAGGGCCCGATCGTCGTCCCAGGAACAGATCTCGCTCGCCTGGAAAAGTGAAAATTTTCGAACGATCGCGACATTCGCAGTTCGGGGGCGAATGAAAAATTCGCAAGTGTTGCGAATTTGGTGTTGCGGTCGCGAACGCCTTGTTGCGTTGTGCAGTGTGGTGATTGTGAGTGGAAAGTCGCGCGAGCAAAGATTTCGCCGATTTCACAGAAAAAAGCCAAGTGACAAGTGAGTGACGTGAATTGGCCGAAGTCACGGTGCCGTTCCGTGCGTGCGTACGTCGTGAGTCTGCGGCACTAGCAAGTGGCCGAGCCTTCAGTTTAGCGACGCCCCAAGCAAGCCAGCGAGGCGGCCGTCGCCAAGACGCTGCCAGCGTCTCCCGGAACCCCCTTGTCGACGGGCTGCGGTGACAGGCGACACAACTCGGTCATTGCCAGTGCATTTTTGCGGGCATGGGATTTCTGCCAGGGAAGCACCGAGTGCCTCCTTGAAACCGTGCGAATTGACACTTCCTGTGCGTGGTACCGGACGTCAGACCGTGCAGAATATAGTTCGGGTAGTACCGGAGCTGTTGTGCCTTCTGACTGAAGTAGAGACTCTGCCAGTTCTTCGAAACACATAGTTTTGGTGGGCTAGCTGCAGCGAGGCTCGTCTGGCGGGTGGCCTTCATCGCTCGATGCTGCGGCACACACTCCAAACTTCTTCGCAGTGAAGCGAAACCATTGCTGGGATCCTGGCTGTAAACGCGGACATAGGGTGAGTAAACAGCTGTTTTGTTGCCTCTAGTCTCTAGTGATTATAGAATAACTTCTAGATTCTTCAAACAGGAGCATCTTGTTCGTTGTTGTGAGGTGGAAATGTTGAAATCCTTCCGATCAGGTCTTGCTTCTTGGCATGACCCTTTCCGAAACATCTTGGATGTTGTTTCTAAGACTCAGAGGCCTGGAAAACGATTTGCCAAATTCTCCATAAAAGCAGAGTGGAAACGATTCTGCTTAAGAACCTTGCATGCGATTCGACATTGTCGTTATAAATCTCCTACACCGCTCCACATGTATGCATGCTCCTGCTTCTTTCACCGCTTCGAACAATTGATCCATGTTTGTGAAGTTTCTTAGTGCTATGGCTTGTTTTATGTCTCCCCAAAAGTGCTCGATGGGATTTAAGTCCGGACTCGTTGGTGGTCAGGCTAAAACGGTGACGCTGTTGTTCTTCAGAAGCTTCCTTGTGTGTTGTGCCATATGTTTTGGGTCGTTTTCGTGCTGAAACTTCTATGTAATAGGAAGATTTTCATCAGCCAATGGCAACATGAAGTTTTCTAGGATGTTGTCGTACTTTTCCTTGGTTAATATTCCTTCTATACGGTGTATTGGTCCAACGCCAAACCACGAGAAACATCCCCAATCATTGATGGAGTCACCTCCGTGCTTAACAACAGTTGAAGTGAGAGTCCGGCATGCCGAGAGGCGAGAGCTGATCGATTTGAAGATTTCCACCTCCCAACGTTGAAAAAAAGTGTAGGGACGGTCGAATTCCTTACTGCTCAGTCTTCTTACATATCTCCTACCATTAGGGCCAATGCGATTTATTTCTGTTTCGTCGCTTCAAAGGATGAATTTCCTCTCAGTTTGCCAGGTTAAATGTTGACGTGCAAAGTCTATTGCTTTCTCCCGATTAGTAACTGTTACCATAGACTTCTTCCTGGCTTTCCTGTCATGTAGTCCGGCTTCCACAAGACGTCATTTGGACGGTTCTCATCGAAATATCACTATTTTCGTCGGAAAGTCGGCGTTGAATTTGGATAGCTGATCGTTTTGGGCTTTGTTTCGATGTGCGAACAATTTTTCTATCCATAGGATTAGTTGTCTTTCGGGTCCTTTTAGTCCGGGGAATATCGTGGAAAGTCTTGCAGCTTTCCAGCTGTTTCAGTGGTCTGTAAACTATTTTTATGGAAGACTCTAGGCGGCTGGTAATTTGTCGATACGACAAACCTAACTCTCAAATGTATAATATCCTGTTTCTATCAAGAGGAATGCAACTCTTAGTCTTTCTCATCGATATTGAAATTGAAAACACTTTTAAAACTTTGAAAATCACTTTTAAACTGCCACGAATGCTACTGGCTTTTTCAAACTATTCATGACGAATTTGCATGTCGTTCTATTTATAGTAAAATACAGTGTTTTGAGATTTCCAGGACTTTGGATCCTCTACTGCAGCGATAGCTACCTCGGTACGCACTGCACGAGCTCGTGTTGGATGAACATTGTCCAATTGAGAATATCTTATCATCGTTTTGCGAATGAGCTGCTCAGATGGATGATTATGAGCACCATAAATTGGACGAAGTGCTCTATAAGTTTGGCGTGCAGAATGCGGAAGTTCCATACCTCTAAAACATTCTTTATAGTTGATAGGAGCTTGTTCACCACTAAAAACAATACCGACCGGAAATCGAACATACGACCTCTTGATCGCGAGCTAGTCGCGCTGCTTCCTACACTGCACCGCTTCTGTCAGATGCAAAAACTTACTAATCCATAAGCGACGCTAAACACTTTAGAGGCATTTTTCTCAAAAACGGGAAGATGTTGCGGTCTAATATTTTAAGGATCAAATATCCTTGACGTCTTCTACTTATGTACCAAATTTCATCCAAATCTGAAACAACGAGACCGTGGCCTCTCCTTGTAAGTTCCATAGAAGGGATGATAGTACGTCACATTGTGGAGTGGTCCTGCAAGTTCTCCTTCTTATTGTGCTGTTACCTAGTGTGAAGTTTATGTTTCTGCTGTTCAGCAGTTGTTTGAAAAACCTTATCAGTTAAGCCGACATGTTGCCATGTAGTCTTCAAATTTCACACAGAGTTGGGCGGAATAACAACATATAGCTCAGTGCACGGATGAGAGTTATTTGGAAAAAAGTTTAGACCTAATATATGCATAGAGTGATGATGAGAATAATCGACTCCTTGCGACAATCCTGAAAGAAAATATGCTTTTCATGGACTCTATTAAATGTATTTATTTAATAGTAAATTAATAACAGTTTGAAGTGAGAATATGAGAATCATTCAAGAAGAAGGAAAACATATAGAATCTTACTTTTTAAACTAGAACAGCTTCCGGACGAGGAATTAAATAAATTTCGGTACTTAATCCAACGCTTTCTTTTCATATTAAAAAACTGTCCTGAACCCGCTTTTTCGGTGTAGACTTAGCCTCTTCTCCTGAGTTTGAGGGCGACAAGGTTGCCAGTTGTCACTCATTCCGTTATCGTCAATATAATATTCCATCGGTTCCACCGTTCGCTTTTTTCAGTTGTACCTCTTGTAATCGCATTTTTACATCGGGGCCTCCCATTTTCCCAAAAGGAAACCTTCAGTTTCTCTCAAACTGAAAAAAACCGACTCTCTAGAATCCATTGTCCGTTTGCAAACTCTCTTGCATCTTGTGCGAACCAGCATCCAAACATCTAATTATAACATTGTTCCTTGCTTTTAAATGCTCTTTGCAAAATAGTACCAGCACAATCATTTTGTTTATTTTGGATAACTGAATACGAATTTGCCATAAGTAAAGAAAAGTCTTGGGCAAAAATATTATAAATTCATGCTAAGATTTGACCCTTGGCTACCATGATTATGATTCAGACGCACTGTGTGATGTTTCTTCGTAACGTTGCACAAATGAATGCTCCATGATCTGAAAATCATTTTCAAAACTAAGAGTTTTCTGTTGGGAAATTCGTAAGTCCTCCCTGGGAATGTAGTGAGTTATATATGGACAAACAAGGTATTTGATTGTTTCCTTTGTGGGTATCGTATCGTTGTTTGTTGATATCAAAAGTTGTTCACTTACAGCAGGTGTACCAGTTTGGTCTGCGTTGCAGGCGTTGCGAAAGCAAATCTACTCATATTTTTAAGGGTTAATAAAGCCAATCGCTTAGGGACTTATTCAGTACTTGAGTGTGCATTGATATTGATTTTTTAGAGATCCTGTCGCGGGGTTTGAGATCAATTTAAATAATATCAGCTTCATACATAAATGTTCTTTCTGGGTTGAAGGTAACTTAAAGTTTGTTGCTGTGATACTCGTGTTCAAAGAGGGCGAGAAATTAATTTCTACGGTATACGTAATATGAAGGCATACTGAGAAGCAAGAGCGATTTGGTATCTTTTGAAGCTTTCCACCTCCTCCTCTTTGAAAAAAAAGGAACAGTTAGTGAGTGGACAAGGAGTTGAAGGAATGGAACGGGTTGTTACTAGTATCCGCCGGTACAAAATAAGTGATCTTAGCTGTACTTCGCAATCGGCTGGTAAACCAATCTTGAATCCTTGAAAAAATGTACGTCGTCTAAATCAGAATGAACAACAGGAGAAAAAGTCATCCACAATTATTTTCAATGATTAATTTAGCTCAGTCACAGGTACTGCGAGACCTATGGATATATTAATCGAAAAATTGAGAACATTCTCTTCAATAGCACTCGTCCCACATCTGTTAATGTATTTCTGATCGGAAAAGATTGAATCTAACCGTTTTCTTATATCTGAGATTCAGATATGATAAGGCTGTTTCTTTTCAAACTTGCCAGATAACACACACACACACATTTCGATTTATGATACGATAAGTGTTCATTGCAAGACTGCATATAACATTGCATATTTTTCCGAGACGACTCACTAACCAATAATTTTGTGTAGTGTATCCTTTTAACGGAAATGCCGACTTAATAATAATAATAATCGAGCGTATGTTCTTATCTTACGAATTTCTCTCTAATTCATGTATTTATTGATATCCAATGTTAATCTGTTACAAACAAGCTGTGACTAAGAATTGAAAAAAACGTAGAATTCTGAAAGATGTTTGAAAAGCAAACAAAGCGTAACAGTGAACATTAATTCAGCCATAGTTTGGAGAACGTCGAAAGAGCGAATTTTGTACTATTCAGGCAAAATCTGGGTGACCAGGCTGACTGTGCCGTTGAGATACTTCCATAGAACTGACGATAAGTTGGTCTACCAAATCCTTGAGTGTCACGGTCAGTTTTGTCATTTTTCACCTCCATAAAGGCTGAGGGTCTTGAAATATTCGCTTCCGTCCAATAGCGTTTTATAAAGCAACCGTTCAGGCTGATCTCGTTGAATTTGTAGCCATCTACACTAGTTCTCACTGGAAAAGTACCTTGATGGTGTTCACAGCACATCGCGAGTATGGGTACTATTTTTCGTAGCTTGAGTTTTTAGACTTCTTCTTATCCCTGGTCGAGAACGGACCTATCTAACATCCTTGCTGCTCTTTGCGTCACAGCACCCCTGTTGATTTACGCAACAGCACGTCAATCCACCACAATACAGAAGGATTGCCGAATAGCTACCGGTTTCAAGCTCTGTTCGAAATGAATGTACCCGCTTGGATATGATCACAGCCATCAAAGTTTATTTATTTCTTGATTTATTATCAGCTCATCTTACAGAGTAAACTCCAATTACAAAATGAGTAAATAAAAATAAAAGTATAATTAAAATAAGAGTACTTAAGTGAATAATTGATTCCTTAAACTACGCTTAAAACTAATATAGGAAGAAGGTAAAGATCCAAGCTAAAGATTGTTATGTGTTCAAGGTAAACGTAGTAAAGTCGAATTAAAGTACACTTCCGTTCTAGCAAACGGTAAACTAAAAATATCGGCTGATCGAGAGGGTCAATAATGGTATCTTCATAAAACAGGATTATCGATGTTCACCTGAATGAAGTTATTATAAAGCTTAAAAAGTAAGCAGAGGTCAAGATATATCCTACCTGATTTCAAGGAAGGTTAACAAAGTAAGGCAAGACGTTCATCATACGAAATATAGGAAATTTTGAACTTAAGGAGGAGAAAGCGTGTAAATTTACGCTGAACAGATTCTAGGAGATTTATTAAATACTCAAGATAAGGTGATCAAATCTGGGATGCATATTCAAGGATAGAACGAACAACACTCATAAAACAATTGAACAGCCGAAGCAGGGTTAGAGAAAATACGGCAATGTCTCAATACAAATCCTGAAAGCTTAGAAGCTCTGGATACTATGTTGAGGACATGAGCATCAAATTGTAGTTTGGCATCAAAAATAACACCAAGGTCTTTCACTTTGTCGACAGTAATTAAGGGAACATAATCAATAAGGTACACAAACTGTACGGGAGAAGATTTAAGGGAGAAAGTCATTGAATGACATGTAGGAATATTCAGGGAAAGGGAGTTAAGTTGACACCAAGAACTTAGCGACTGCAAATCATTCTGGAGAGTTTCGCAGTCATCAAGAGATCGAATCACTCTAAAAACCTTAAGGTCATCAGCATAGAGAAGGCAAGATGAATCAACTATAGAGGCAATGTCGTTAATGAAGAGGATGAATAGGAGAGGACCAAGAATGGATCCGTGAGGAACACCAGAACGAGGAAAGAAAGGAACAGACAAGCTACCAGAAACAGAAACGCGGCATACTCTAGACTAGAGGACAAGTACGAATATATCCACCGAAGAAGAGAATCATAAAACCCGAAAATCTCAAGCTTTTGACAAAGCATGTTTATGTCAACGGTGTCAAAAGCCTTGGAAAAATCAGTGTAAATGACATCAACCTGCAGATGTTTATCAAGGGATTCAGCAACAGTATTGGTCAAAACTAGCAGATTCGAGGTAGTGGAGCGATTAGGTACAAAACCATGCTGCTCAGGGACTATCAAATGTCCTAAGGCAGATATGAGTGAACAATGCGCTCAAAATTTTTTGAAAAAGCTGAGAGGCGAGAAATTGGACGATAGTTTGTGACTGAAGAAGGATCACCGGATTTAATAACAGGAAGAATATAAGCCATCCTCCAGCGATTCGGGAAAAACACTAGAGGACAAACTTAAATTGAATATAAAGGCAAGGGGCGTACTCATCGAAGAGGCTAGAGATTGAATAAAGAAATTGGGAATGCCATCAGGACCAGCCCCGACATTTGAGTCTAAGGAGGTTATAACAGACTCAACTAATAGATGATTAACAGTGATTGACGAAATCACTCCATTAGTTAAACTATTATCAGGAATGAACGAGTTAGAGGTGTGGGAGGAAAATGTGGAGCAGAAGTAAGAAGCAAACAAATCATTTATTTCGACAGCAGAGGAGGCATAATTATTATTCCAGTGTGGACCGTAGAATGTATGGAGGACGAAGACTTCAAGGATCTAATGTAGGACCAGAAAGGTTTGGGCTGATTAGTAATGAATAAGCCATACGAACTAATCGCACGTTTAATTTCTATTCTCGCAAATGTTCGTAACCTTCGATAATTTCGAAGCGCTTCAGGAGAGTTAGACCGCTTGATTTTTTAACGAGCTCTATCTTTAAGTTTAATGGCTTCAATAACAGCTTTAGTGAGCCATGGAGGCTCAGATTTCTTTGAGCGATGACGAAGAGGAGTGTAGCGAGAGGTAAGATCAGAGAGGAGTAGATAAAACTTGCTTACTGAATCTTCACAGTTCAGATTCGAAAAGAATAAAGACCAATGAACAGAGGATAACTCACGGGAAATAGAGGAATAGTCAGCCTTAAAAAAATTGAAAGATGGCGGGAAGGGACAGACACGTTGTCTGATAATAGGAATAGTAATCAGGATGTATGTAAAGTTGCAACCAATAAGTACCTCACCGCAGCCAGTATATCCCTGGTAAGGTTTCGAGGAAGTGCTAGCACAACGTCTTCGATTGAGCTCAATAGCAAAGCTCCGGATCGATCGTCGTTTGAAAGGTAATCATCATGATATACCATTTAACTGAGCTTCCCTGTTGAACGGAAGTGTACCTGAGAATCGGTCAGAATCTTTCCTCCTTTGCTGTGGTTTGGGACAGTTCTTCTAGCTGCTTTTGCCCGATTACTAAGCATCTGCTGGTTGACACTCTTTCTGCAAGGTACTATTTCGGCTATGCGACTTTTCCTAGGCATCCTTGACGCTGGCTGTGCCTCCCCCATTCTTTCCCCGACCACAGCATTGGAAAGCGGAGCAGCAGCATGAATACATGGCCAAGTTTTTGTCTTCCCGTCGTAGAGTTATGGTTAAATGCTCCAACAAACATGGTACAACTTCGTTAGCTCCTCTACCAGTCATAACATTATGATTTGTGCCTGTTCAACGGAGACAAGAAACAAATGCTATTTTCCACAATTCATATGATTAATCAACCATGTTTGCTCTTCTTTTCAGGTCGAAGGTGCTATGAACTAACAGAGCCCACTCGAATGGAGAGTTCACACACCCAGGATAATAATAAACAAATGCGTTTCAAATTGCTTAGCACAGTTGCTTTTGTGCGTGCGTAGGACTGCCTTACTTCACGCTTCTGTTGTGGTGTGCTCTGCAGGTCGATCTAATCGACAACAGTTGACCGTATAATTGTCTCAACATATTATGGACAGAGATAAAAGCAATAAATTTAGCAGTCGTAGCAAACATTCACGGAAATCCGCGAAAAAATCGAAAAAACGCCATCGTTCACGCGATTCAGATCCGGACAGGCATCACGTTTCGTCGTTGGTTGAGTATTCCGATGTCAGTTCCGAGGATTTTTCGGCGCCCGAGGCCGGCGAAATACACACCGAAGAAAGTGTATCGTTAAGTGATGCTGACAGAGAAGCCAAAGATGCGGCGGTGCACGCAAAACGATCAGCAACAGCCATCGTTGAAGACGATCTCGATGAAGATCCGCGCGATGTTCATCTTGAAATGGAACGAAGTATCGCGAAAATGTCGCCGGGCCAGGTGAGACGAATGATATTAGGCTCGCCGATAAATTCGTCGTCGAACTCGTCGATACAAAAGTCTGGGACGCGAAGTCCGAAGACTATGGACGATAGACAGGCCCCATCCGAACTGTTTTCATCATCGGAATCTCAAGACGACGACGGTAATATGAACGGACGGAAGAGGAAGCGAAATAAGAAAGACAAAAAACACAAGAAGAGCAAGAAGAAGGACAAAAAGAGGAAAAAGCGTCGCCAAAAATCTGTATCAAGTATTGAAACGATTTCGGATAATGACTCCATTCTGGACGCAGCGAATTTCACCCCGCCGATTGCAAAGCAGAGCTCCCCTGGTGGTAATTGGGACCGGACCTATACACCGCTTAAGGAAACTAGCCCCGTTTCGATTGGCACGCCGCCAATTCGTCCGGGCAGTACAGCTAGCCTTTATTCCGAGCCACCTGCGACGCATCCTGCATCCAATACGCAACAGCATCGAAATCGAACGCCCACATCATCGTCGCATCACCGCACGCCACCCTTGCGCACGATCATTCCATCATCGGGTGGCAATAGTAGTAGCAGTACGAAAAAACAGTCGCATAGCAACTATATTGCATCGCCTCATACGCCTCCATTAGCTGTAAGCCATTCGAAATCGAAATCATCATCAAACTATCAAAGCCCGGCGAACAATGATGATCTGATTGCGGATCGCCATCATCATCATGTATCGACATCGTCGTCGTCAGGACATTCGCATCACCATCATGGCCACCATCACTATCATCATCATCATTCGTCGCACAATTCGGGGAACGAACAATCAAATCGACGGACAACATTATCGCCTCGTAAGTAAAGTTCCATTTTCGATCCTATATTGTGTTACCATCGAATGATCCTTCCAAGATGATGCATTTAAACAAAACCGTTTTTGTATTTTAGCTCAAACCGATCGTCGTAACTTGTATCACAGCAACACACCGCCACCATCGAAACGGCGAAAAACAAGAGAAAGATCACACGACGCAGGCAACCGAGATAATAAATACCATGCGCCGCGGCGAGAAGAGGAGTATCGTGATAGGGAACGCGATCGTGATCGGGATCGCGAAAGAGACCGTGATAGAGATCGTGAACGAAAGCAGCACCGTGATAAAGAGCACGATCGTAACTACGATAGATATAGTAGGGATCAAAAGCATACTTCGACTTCTAGAAGGTATTCCAGGTAAGATCGGCGCTTGATAAGCCTCGCCGAATTGTAGAATTTGATTAACTAAGCCATTTCTTTCGGCTTCAGAAGCCCCAGTACTCCGCATCCTTCGTCGCACAAGCGACGCTCCAGATCTAAATCATACAAACGCCACCCGGATAGTGTATCGCCTGATCGATCGCGATCCTTGAGGCGTTTGTCGCGATCGCCGCGACATCGACGCTCAAGCAGTCGCTCGTCGACTTCGCCTGATGTGAAAAAGGTGCGATTCGGATACGAGAAGAAACTCAGTGATAGAATCAGCGACACTAGTTTGTTTGCGGAACTGGTTAAGGACAAGCACAAGAGAGCGAAAGCGTTGCAGGTAGGAAAATGCCAGTTTTAATTGAATAAAATATTCCAATCCACTAACAGGCCTTATCTCAGGAGATCTTGGAGCGTAAAGAGGAAAGCAATGGTGGTATGAATGATAATAGCTGTTCAAACGACGACATTGTACTGCCCAACCCGAACATGGACCAGCCACCGGTTGCGAACGGTGTGAAAGTAGGAAATAATCAAACATCATTAGATTTAGTGAACATTCCTATGCCCAAAGTCGAGACGACGAGCACAAACAGCAAAACGAGCCCCGATGCAACAGACGGCTCAGCGCCGCTACTGCTGCCGCCGCCGCCGCAACCCAATATCGGCGACGAAGCGCCAGTTAATAGTATAAATTCGAATAGCAAAGATTGCTCTTCAGAAAGCTCCAAGACCAAAGTCAATATAAGTTTAAGCAAATCCAAAAGCCTTACGAAATTACCTATGCCGCCGGGTGTGAATGTTGCCGAATTGGTAAACGCGCCAACACCTAGTCCGCCGCGTCCCGACGACCTGGACGATAGTCCCCTGAAAGCGCTTTTCAAGTCGCAGACGAACATCAAAGACTCCTTTATGTCCAGCAAATCAATGAGTTTGCTTTCGCTCGGTCATGGCGCGCATGTTATTAGTAACAGCAGCACATCGTTGTCTCTGACGGCGACAACTGCCTCGGCGAAAAAAGGTCTATTGAATTTGCCAATGCCACCAATGGTGCCTGGAAGTGAAGAGCTTAGCGGAGACGAAGACATAGGAAGTCCATCTGACTTCGGGGCGGACGCAATAAAAGCCAGCATGAACAGCAGTACAAAAAACAAAGCGAAAACAAAACGCCCGACGATTCTAAATCGTCGTAGCTCGCGGGCAAACGTTCGCGACTGGGGCGAACGATGCGTCGACGTATTCGAGGTGATTGCTCAAATCGGTGAAGGTACTTATGGTCAGGTAAGTGTTGCAGCTTCACTCAATACATTCGCATAGATACTAACGCGAAAATAATACTTTTAGGTATACAAGGCTCGTGATAACCACACCAATGAATATGTAGCTCTCAAAAAGGTGCGCTTGGAGCACGAAAAGGAAGGATTTCCTATAACGGCCGTGCGCGAGATAAAAATTCTTCGCCAATTGAATCATAAGAATATCGTTAATCTTAGAGAGATAGTTACGGATAAACAAGATGCCTTAGAATTTCGCAAGGATAAAGGTTCCTTCTATTTAGTATTTGAATATATGGATCACGATTTAATGGGCCTGCTGGAATCGGGTATGGTCGATTTCAACGAGGAGAACAATGCAAGTATCATGAAACAATTGCTGGATGGACTGAACTACTGCCATAAAAAGAATTTTTTGCATCGCGACATCAAATGTTCGAATATATTAATGAACAATAGGTTAGTGTAATATTGTGACTATTGTCTAAGGATTAATCCATGCAAGTCTTTCGCAACTACAGGGGCGAGGTGAAGCTTGCCGATTTTGGCTTAGCACGTCTCTACAATGCAGACGATCGGGAACGACCGTACACCAACAAAGTGATCACATTATGGTATAGGCCGCCAGAATTGCTTTTAGGCGAAGAACGCTATGGTCCTGCTATCGATGTTTGGAGCTGTGGTTGTATATTGGGTGAGCTGTTTTTGAAGCGGCCACTGTTTCAAGCCAACATTGAAATGCAACAGTTGGAAACGATATCGCGAGTTTGTGGCACTCCAACTCCGGCCGTGTGGCCATCCGTCATAAAGCTTCCGCTGTTTTTAACACTTAAACCAAAAAAGCCGTATCGACGCCGTTTACGTGAAGATTTTGAGTTTATGCCTGTCACGGCATTGGATTTGTTGGACAAAATGTTGGAATTGGATCCGGACAAGAGGATTACAGCTGAAGACGCTTTGAAGTCACCGTGGCTGAAAAATATCAATCCTGAAAGGTATGTACAAAATGATGGTAAAAAGGATTCCCGTTCGTTATCGCCGCGATCTTTTTGAGGTCCGGAACCTTCTACTTTCAACACGCGACTCCCCTTCCTTTGTTCTTCATTGTCGTCATCGATTACCATCTTTTGGGGCCGGGTGCAAAATGTCCTGCTGTCTTCCAGTGGGAAGCGAAGTCCGGATTTTCCTAGTTGCCAAGTCGAGGAAAATCGCTACTTGACATTAAACTGTTCGTTCGCATTCCAACTGAAAGCTGTAGCCGGAGCAGCGATGAAAAAACGGAAAAGATTCGGGGCTGAAGCGGCCTTCATATGAATAGGCGGCAGCGACGCTTCCTAAGGGCTAACTAATAAATAAATTAGAACGAAAGGGTCCGAATATTCGCATCAATCTTTTATGAGCTGGCCCTTGTTTTCGAGTAGACGCTCTGTGAGCTGTTGTATATTTAAAGGAGATTTTATCCTTCTGGTAGAGACCGTCGGAGTGGCAAATCTTTCACCATTTTCAGGACTTTCTGTAAGCCGATACTGAGGAGCTAAGCTGCTTTTTAACACCTGAAGAAGAAGCGGTGTTGGAGGGCGCGCCAGAAACAGTGAGGGGCCGGCTTATTCGCCGTTACCATAGTATTGCCGCCAATAGGCTTAATTGAGGAAGTGTAGCTGTCTTGTTACCGTTACCCCCGGGTAATTGGTTCTCAATCGGTCGGTTGAGACCTTCGGGTGCCGGTCAGCCCATTGGAGACGGGTCGTGGGCGCCACTCGTCCACCCAATGGGCGTCTTGAGCCGTCGGACGAGGATCCGGCTCACCGATGTTACCCTGAGATTTGTTTCCGGTTCGCAAAAACAACAACTTTCCGGCTCACGGCTTTTATTGACAACGAAAGTAAAATTATTCTTATATTCGATTAGACACGATGACGTAACGTTCTACCACCGCGCGTCCCTCACCACCACTCATTCACCGCTTTAATTCAATCTAACGATTCTTTATGACGTAAATTAATGATCCTAAAGATATAAACTTCTGATTGCCTGCTCTAACTTGCTCGGTCACGCCGCTTCCTCACACGCTGCGCTGGGGTTGGTTCGAGCAGCCTTCTTGGCGGTGCGAGGTTTCTTACTTGTTGTGCCCAGGCCTCTTCGACGATGCGTCGTTTCTATGCTTCTTGTTGGGTCTTTTCGGCGATGCGTCGCTTCTATGCTTCTTGCTGGGGCTTCATCTCGGGCGACCTCCTGGTCGCACTCCACTCGCACTTCCCTTTTCTCCGAGTTCGCGGTTCACCAAAGAAACGAGCAGCTGGCTTTCGAGGATATAATAACAGAAAAGAACCCGCTTCCAACGTGCGGTTTCGTTTTTACTACCCCCGCCCAAAAACGCTTGGCCAGTTCCCGCAACCTCTGCGGTCGTTGGCCTTGGGCGAGGTAGTGGGTGCTCGAACCCGTGTTCTTGATGTCGATCGCTGCCCGCGAGCTTTCGCCTCGATCGCAGAGGAGCTTTCCGTGGGTGGTGCGTCGATTTGAGGCGTGTTTCCAGACGCTGGCTGAACTTCGCCGACTATTCCTATCACCTGTCTCGACGTCAACCGCCAGAACACATAACACAAGGCGGTTGCGTCGAGCCCCTTAGTAAATATTTCCAAAGCTTATGTCTCATAATGTGAGTGAGTGGTGTGGTGCCGCGAATCGAACCGTAACAGTGCATGTACTCCTCGAAGAAGTGGGGGGTTGCTGTTCGATTGCACATCGCGGTCTTCTTCTCACCAGAAGGACGCGTCACTTTCTTCCCTTTCGGGTCGAGTGGGGCATCATTTCCGTCTTTTTGTATACTCATTGCAATTTGGTTCCCACTCGCGGTCGCTATCTTCGCTCGTTGTGCAGTTCCCCTAGGATCCCATGGTTATCAATGTCGAGACAAGCACACTTCCTTATAAGGATATGTGCCAGACATGTGTAACGCAGTGCTGCGTTGCGCTTTTGCGCTGATACACTCTCTATGAGACCAATGCGCTGATACCAGACAGAAGTCTCAGTAGCGCAGTGTATCATCATGTTAGCGCAGCAAAAGAAGCAATCAAAGAAAAGGGAATCAATGTGTTGGCGTTGGAGCTGAAAAGTCTAGTTCCGCACATCGAGCAACGCGATTCCAGAACACTGATACCTAGCGTTATGCCTGTACCGAAGCAGAAATGTGGCTTGTGAGTCAGTCAAGACATTCCATGGGGCTGTTTTGATACCGGGACTGACGTTGGAGTCAAGGTATCAGAGCAGTAAAATTCAATGCAATACACATGTCTAATATGTTTTCATATTATCATGCATGCCGTAAATAAATTATCACATCACATTTTTAAATTGATTTTCCATCTCCATTACAGCATGGCCATCCCAAAACTACCAACATGGCAAGATTGTCATGAGTTGTGGAGTAAAAAACGACGACGACAATTGCGCGAACAACAAGATGCTTTACAAAATCTACCGCCCGGCAAACCATCGATAAAACCAAACAGTGACGGTGATATTGTGCAGTGAAACAAAAATATAGACACTTGCCCCACAAGATTTCAACTCTTAAACTATCAAACAAACACAATGAACTTTACGACGGTTAATTTTATATGTATTGTATATAAATTTCAACAGCAAAACAAAAAATGCAACAACAAAAAAATCAACTAATAGGCTAAAATAATATAATTAATGATAGTTAGATAATATTGTACTATTCATGTGAATTATTTGAGGAAAAGGAAAGGAAAATTAGAAGAAAACAAAAAAAATATGATTTAATTTGATCATAATCGTGATTGAGACATAAACGGATTGATTGTAAATTGTATTGAAATTTAACTATATAACAGCAAAAAAACATCAACAAACAGGAAACGAGGCGTGGTGTCTCTTGGAATAGGAAACAAACGCAACACATTTCGATATGCATGTGTTTATTCATTCACAGTAAATAATTGATTGCCTTTTTTAATTGACTTACATTCGATACTCTCTCGTATTCATATCGATTTGATTGGCCGCGCTTAGAAAGTCAATAATTTTACATGAAGACAATATGTTTGTTGTTTATAAAAAAGAGGAAGTATGGATATGTCATGATTAGCAAAATGATTCTTTGCTTGTTACAAGGTGTATAAGTTTTAGGGGTTTTCTAAATTGATTATTTTATATACATACATGTAATGATAATGGGTTATTAAATTTTCGGTTGTTTTATATATATGCGTAAATACATATTCATTTTATTGGATGAAATTAGTATCATAGCCTATTGTTTAGTTGCGTAAAAATCTATTTAAATATTGCACGCGAGAAATATCAATAGACCCAAGGATAAAGTGAAAAATTATACGATTAATTGTAATTGGATAGATGGTAGCTTTTATTCCTTCTTACTTTAATGTTGAATGCAACCAGATAAGTAAAGGACATCAAAGAGAGAGAGAGAGGGAAAGATCGATGGTAATACAAAATATATATATATATTAAAAGCATGTCTAAATTATAAGTGATGATGTATTGAAACTACTGGCAAAGAAAATGTAATATAGTATATATATACATATATTTAAATATATAAAGCATATTTTGCTAACCTAGCAAAACAAATCTAGACTGAAGTAACAAAATAATGAAACGGTAAAAATGAAATAAAAACTATTGACAAACAAAAAATAAATTCAACATAAATATATTATTAAAAACAAATAATGAACGATGTAACTTTTCCTTAATTATTACCATACCACTTGGACATGATACTGTAATTTATTAAATTTAATGGAAATAACAAAAGAACTTTCTTTCCACTAATATACAGAATGTCAAAAACCAAGAGCAAGTTGACGGCAAATACACTTTTCAAATGGCCAAGAGTAATGAATTTTGCCGAAATTAATTGTTTAAATATATCACCTTTTTTTCCTCGGTTTCTGTATGCCAATGTGAATAAGTTTACACAATTCAATAGCAATAGAACATTTTGGTAGCCCATTATTAATTATGATATGAATAAGTTCGAGGTGAACTGAACGTTTTGCAAAAGACATATGTACTTGTTGTGCAAAAACTCAATTTTTTTTAAAAGAAAAGAAAAAATCCAGCGGAATACGATTCGATTTCCAAATAAATTTGTTATCTTATTTTTATCAATAGGTATATAAATATATATATATTATATAAATTTATGAAATGAAAACATGTAGTCAGGAAAACGTTTCGTGCATATATGTTCGTTCTCCTTTTTCACAGTAGTCAACTGTCTCGTTAATTTAAGGAATTTATATAAATTGATAATAAAAATAAGATGCAAATGCGAATCAAATGAAAAACATGGAATTTAAATGATATCCTAGTCATTTGCTTCAAATATTTAAATCGTTACTGAATGGCATGTAGAAAGAATATTTAGTTTTTATATTGCGTTCGGAATAAATGTAACATTATTATATATTTACCGCGAGTGAATTGAATATGTGAATTTAGAGGTAAGTGTAAATATCCTATTGATTTCAGAATTCCAGTCACCACAACCTGTTCAATTTTCTCATTGCAAGTACATACTGAAAACGTAAAGACAATTTTCCCTTACAACACATGCAGCCTTTTTAAATTCAAAATACATAAAACAGTGCGCCCGAATCTTTCCTATCCGTAAATAACATTTTGAATTGCAAAATAGTCGCGCAACGCACTCTGTTTACTGCTTAAGCGCACCACAAAACAAAATGGTCGATATTCATCGGTCGACTCAGCTGGCTTAACGTTAATATCATTCAGCGACCGAGCCCTAGAGACGCCACAGTGCAATAATGCAATGGCGACCCGCATAGGCGCACCCAATCACATTGCCCACGACGCCGTCGGTGCTGTTCGATCATGTCAGTGGCCGTCACTATGCATCTGCATATGACATGGCCGCCGGCCGAGCAAATGTCAGGCACGAGTGGCTGGGCTAATGTCGGCGGCCGGGACACTATGCAATCGCACATGCGCCGTCGACCGACGCTTCGCTATGTGGCTGGCGCATCGCCACCCACCGATCATCCAGCGCTCACCTCCCACCCGCCGCGCTCTGCGAACCAGTCCCGTCAAATTGGCCGTCTTCAAGAGACGAGCCCTCGAGAGCCGCAGCGGCTCTCGCAAAACCTTCTCGAGGTGCTATGGCCGCCGACACGGGCTGCTCACAGCGACTTTCCACTGGCGGCGGCACTATGAATTTGCCCATGCGCAGTCATGCTGTATCCCACTGTGTACATGGCGGGCGCAGCAGCACCTACCGATCTGCAAAAAGTCGACATCCGTCGCGGCTCGCCTGGCATCGAAACAGCCGTCGCTCCATACAAAATGCCAGCCGTTTGACTCGGCGCCCAGAAGTTCGCAGCAAGTCAAAATCTGGTCGCGTCTAGTCACACGGCAGGTACCTGTCGAGCGAGCCGCCGACCGCCATCGCGCCGTCTGATTGGGGCGTGGCGACGGATTTCACTGCGGCCTGGACTGGGTTTGGGTCGCTGCCGGCGGCTCGTCTCGTCAGCTACCTGCCGTATGACTTGACGCGACCAGATTTTCACTTGCTGCGGACTTCTGGGCGCCGAGTCAAACGGCTGGCATTTTGTATGGAGCGACGGCCGATTTGCAAAATTCAGAAAACGTGATCAGGTCGGCGATGCGCGCGTGGACGGCGGCCGTCAGTTGATCCGCAATTCCCGGAATATCTTCAAGAACCTGATGGTTGCCGAAATTGGAGGACAGGGACAACTGAAACAACACATCCTTTATTCATTAGAATTTTCTTTATTTGTGCATTTTATTAAAATTATAAGTAAAATTAATCTGAAAATAAAAACAAGTCGACGATTTCATGGGCACAGTAGGCTGACCAAACGAGCAGAGATTTTAGAAGGGAGACAAAGATAGGATCTTGATAAAGGATAGTGGAGAAGTGGTAGGTTTTTTGGGAATTGACACAAAGTGGGGGGGAATGGTGGCAACACACTAGAACAATCAGGCGCGGGGTAGAACGGCTGCCGGTTTGTATTGTGCGACGGCCGGTTCTTGGCAAATGTAAGGCCGGCGCGGCGGATGGGTGGCGAGCGCTGGTCGATGGTGGGTGCTGCGCCCCCACGTACACGGTGGACGGCGGCTCATATTCATAGTGTCGGCCGTCCACATTAACCCAGCCACTCGTGCCTGACATTTTTGCTCGGCCGGCGGCCATGTCATGTGCAAGTGCATAGTGGCGACCGCTGACGTGATCGAACAGCACCGACTTTGGTGACAATTTTGCTGATCAGATGGGTGACGTGCGCGCGGGCGGTGGAATCCGCCATGATGTTGGCGGGTGGCGATGGGCGACTGCGTGCGCCAGTACAGTGGATCACTGAAGTAAGTTTACCGATGTTTTTGTGTCTGTGAAATAAAATATATATTTGCAAAATAAATGAAGAAATATTTAATGCATATATTTATGAAACTATTCATTATTTTTGTTGCAAGTCAATATAAAGGCATCAATATTAGCATTGCATTGCGATGTGAATGTTTGTTTTTTTCCTTTTTTTTAAATTGAAAATAATTATAATATGATATATAACCAATTGAAATATATTTTCTTGTACATAAATATTCATGTATTTTTTTTCTTAATCATTATTTAGTATAAGTACATATGTACATATTAATTTATTTTAATCATCAAAAATGTTCATTTGCTTATATGCATAATAAAAACCAAAAAGCTTAATATTAGAAATAAATATTCAAAATAAAATCATCAAAAATTCACACAATTGACTTCCTGCCTTGAAAAGGGAGAATTTTGGATCTTAAATCCCCCAGATCCGAAATCCCACAGATTCAAAATTCCCCAGATCCTAAATCCCCAAAACCCAGTCTGGGGGATTTAAGATATGGAAGATTTAGGATCTGAGGAATTTTGGATATGGGGGACTCTGGGCAATACTCTAGATTTCAGCCAATGCTCTAGACTTTAGACTCGAACATTGTCGCAACGAAACTGCATATAATCATGATACAACCTTTAGAGTAGGCATAGATCAAGATAGATCCTTCTTGAAGCCAAGAAGGTGGCAGGTGAAGAAACGAGAAATGTTAACTATAAGGAATATAAGATTGGTATGAAGGGCATTAATGAAGAGAACGAGTAGAGAAGGGTCAAAAGTGGAACCTTTAAGAGCTCTCGATTGACGATAGAATGAAGCGGAACAGTAACCACAAACAGAAACACAACAGGACCTTGAGAACAAGTGGAGGAATTCATCCACAAACGAAGAATACCACAAGCACTAAATAGCTCAAGCTTACGACCTAATATCAAGTGATAACCAGTGTCGCGCGCTGTCACATGTCCTTTGGGCGACGTTGCGACATAAGTTAGCAAAACGCTCAAGCATTTTGTGAAAAGTGAAAAAAGTTGTTCTTGATTGAAAGTTTGCTATTAAAATAAATGATTTGCTGCTTGATATGCATTATTTCTCACATTAAAATATGGATAAGAACCCAAACACTTGCTAGTTTCTTTAAGGGTATCGTCTCCTTCTTGAGTTTCAGCAGATACGGGCTCAACTGAGGTGAGTATTGGTGATCCAAGAGTGGTCGAAACATGCGAACAGGCAAGCACATGGCCATGTCACGGCGGGCCCAGGCAGCGACTTCTATGCCTGGCGAGCTCCGCTGTTGCTCGTTCTCCATTTGAGTGTGACACGGCCGCCCAGGACATGTTTGCTCGTGCGGTATCCAGTTGTTGTATCGTTCGTTAAATTCATGATTTCGTCCGGTTTTTATTTGATAAAGTAGCTGATTTTCGTCCTTCGAGAGACTTTGTTCGCGATCTTTCTTGTTTACCGATAGTTTTTAACGACACTTTAGTAAGAGGTAAAAAATTAATAATTGAACTATTTAAAATTCGTCGGAATTTCATCAACGGGCATTCAGATGACTGAATTTAAGGAAATGAAATGCGGGGCAAACGCTTCGTTTTTCTAAACGTTCCCACGACGTTACGCGACGAGCTGAGCTGACCTGCCAACAACCATTGTACCTCTAGCTATGAAGAGGCCACACTCAAATTAGACTCCACCGCCACTGAACGTTCATGAAGTCAATAAGATTAAGTTCTCGTTGGCTTTTAATACCGTCACGTCTTTGTTCGCGACAACACTTAATTCATAGCAACAATACGAAAAAATACTTTAACTTTCTGAAAATGCAATTAAAAATTTAGACTTACCATGCATATTAGCGAGGAAAAATAGACTGTTTCCTGATTTTTACAAATGTTTCGTGCGCAAGTTCAATTCTCCTTTCAACATGTCTCCGAAAATATATACTAGTCAATTTGTCTCTTCCCTCGGCGCGTAAAATAAAGCGCCGCGCACCAATTACATCGTGAGAAGGGTACAGTTTAAAGTGACGCATGCCATCGTGTGGTTTCCATGCGAGCCAGAAATTTCAGATTGATTTACGCACCTCGCCCATGTATATCCGCGTGGCCCGTAATTTTGCACGCCATGGGAAGCTGCTGGCATCAGTTGCAGTTTCGAAGTTGTACACATTAAGGTCTTGTCGTTAGAATTTCTATAACTCCGTACCGGAGCTAATAGGAGGCATTTCATGGAGGAATTTTTCTACTCAGGTTGTACTTACCCATCACATACTTTCCGTAGGTAAGCGTTGCTAGAATCACCCTGTGTATATCGGCTTATTGGATTTAAAATAATAGTTATTTTAGGGGGGGGGGGGGAACCCGTGCAAAATAAGCGAGAGTTCAACATTTTTTTAATTATTAATAATTATTTTCTTCTTTTGAATCATTTCCAATCTATATTCACAGGAACTGGACATGGAATGTTGCCCGAAACCAGTCGTATTTGTCCTTCACAATTGCCTCTCAGCAAAAGTCCATTCTATAGCATAAAATCAACAAACTTACACCAGTAAATAAATCGTCAGCAGCGATCAACGTCTTCGTGTTAAGTATGAATCGTTTTCAATACGAAAACAAACAAACAGATGGCAGTCTACACAACAAAACACACAATCCAATCATTCCATTAGTGTAAATTCCCTTCCTACTGATTTTCTACTCAACAATCTTGCCGAAAATATCTTAGCGACAAAATAGCCGAATAAGATAGTGGATATCTTAACACAATTTAAATATTAGTTAAAAACCCATACCGGGATTCAAGTTACGATAAAAAAAATTAACAATTAAGCTAATTGTAATTGAAATTGCAAGAAAAAAATGGAATCAAAGCATTTCTAGACACAACTTTTTACCATATAATGTATGTGTAAATGTTTCATGAAAATCTTAGCAAAGATTATAAAAAAATAGCATCGTCTAATATCATTAAAAATAATGACTATAGATTTTTTTTAAAAAAAAGCAACCAGAAAACTGGAAAGTATTTGAACAATTTTCTAGTCTAATTAAATAAGAGAATTTCTTAATAAATTTAAATATCATAAAATCATAACTTCATATCAAAACTCAACTAAGAAACATATGAAAAATGAGATATATTATGCATTGCTCTAATTGTATAACCGTAATATATTATGATTAACGAAACTTTATGCATATATGTGAACATCATTTTTGATGCAATTTTACAAATTGTGAAAAATGTATTGGAAAAACTTGACGTGCAGAAAACAAGCACAATTCAATTCGTTAAATTCATTTAGCAAAAATTAATGCGTTCACTCGAGCATTGCACGGCATTCGGAATCGTCTAACCGACAATGATATTGTTAAATTTATGATTTATCACGTAAATTGCGCTGGAATGCTTATCGGAGCCTAATATTTAAAAAAATTTGAAAAACTGCAGGAGTGCTTTGTCAACTGCAGAATCGTACGATTTTTGTCAATTCGCTCTGATCATTCAGGGTTAAAATCTATGCTTAACATCCTTCGCTAGACTATGCATATCAATTTCAATGTTTTCATTTCGAGTGCATCCTTTTAGGTCAGTTCAAAGCGATTGGTTGATTATATATAATGGACGCTGCTGCTATACGGCAAAATCAAAACCAATTTAACTTTCGATACGTGTCCAAGGCAATAAATGATTCGATATGGCGCAAAGCATATCATAATTAACGTTTGATGTGTGCCGCGAAACAAAAACAAAAAACGAAGATGTGTTAAATGTGAAATGTTCATTGTAACATAGAATTTGGCATGTGTTATTATGTTTGTCATTGAATGAATAATGGTTTTTGTTTAAGTAAAAACTAAAAAAGGAATAAAACTATTTGATTGTTTTACTATTCGTCAAAATTAGCATATGTCAAATATTCTGCGCCATACACTCTATCCTTTCCGTGAAACACCTTAAAACAGTGTAAAATGGAATACATCACGCGGCCGACGCCAATTTCTCACTTGAAACAACGCCAAACTGCCTTAAAATGGCCATTCAACGTTGATGTCATCCAGAGACCGAGCCCCCGAGACGACACAGTGCAGTAATGCAATGGCGACCTCCATAGAGTCGGTGCTGTTCGATCACGTCAGTGGCCGGCGGCTGTCACTATGCATTCGCACATGAGCCGTCGTCCCACGCTCCACTGTGTACGTGGCGGGCGCAACACCACCCACCGGCCTTGCATCTGTCAAGAACCGACCGTCGCGCCATACAAACCGGCAGCCGTTCTACCCCGCGCCCAAAACCAGTTGTCAGCGGCAAGCAAACCTCTGCGAACCAGTCCCTCAACTTTGACGTCATCAAGAGACGAGCCCTCGAGACCCTACATTGACGGCTCCGCGAGACCTCGAGAAGCCATGGCCGCCGACACGGGCTGTTCTCACAGTGACTTTCCACTGGCGGCGGCACCATAAATTCGCCCATGCGCAGTCATTCTGTATCCCACTGTGTACATGGCGGGCGTAGCAACACCTACCGATCTGCAAAAAGTCGACATCCGTCGCGGCTCGCCTGGCATCGAAACAGCCGTCGCTCCATACAAAATGCCAGCCGTTTGACTCGGCGCCCAGAAGTTCGCAGCAAGTCAAAATCTGGTCGCGTCTAGTCACACGGCAGGTACCTGTCGAGCGAGCCGCCGGCAGCGACCCAAACCCAGTCTACGCCCCGATCAGATCGCGCGATGGCGGTCACAACTGTGACCGCCATCGCGCCGTCTGATTGGGGCGTGGCGACGGATTTCACTGCGGCCTGGACTGGGTTTGGGTCGCTGCCGGCGGCTCGTCTCGTCAGCTACCTGCCGTATGACTTGACGCGACCAGTTTTCGCTTGCTGTGGACTTCTGGGCGCCGAGTCCAACGGCTGGCATTTTGTATGGAGCGACGGCTGTTTTGCAAAATTCAGAAAACGTGATCAGGTCGGCGATGCGCGCATGGGCGGTGGCCGTCACTTGATCCGTAATTCCTGGAATATCTTCAAGAACCTGATGTTTGCCGAAATTGGAGGACAGGGACAAATAAAACAACACATCCTTTATTCATTAGAATTTTCTTTATTTGTGCATTTTATTAAAATATTAAGTAAAATTAATCTGAAAATAAAAACAAGTCCATGTTTTCACGGGCACAGTAGGCTGACCAAACGAGCAGAGATTTTAGAAGGGAGACAAAGATAGGATCTTGAAAAAGGATAACGGAGAAGTGATAGGTCTTTTGGTAATTGATTTTTCTAGGAATTGACACAAAGTGGGGAGGAATGGATGGCAACACATAATGACAACTGGATGCGGGGTAGAACGGCTGCCGGCTTGTATGGCTCGACGGCCGGTTTTTGGCAAATGCAAGGTCGCCGCGGCGGGTGGGTGGCGAGCGCTGGTCGATCGGTGGGTGCTGCGCCCCCGCGGACACGGTGGAGCGTCGGACGGCGGCTCATATTCATAGTGTCGGCCGTCCACATTAACCCAGCCACTCGTGCCTGACATTTTTGCTCGGCCGGCGGCCATGTCATGTGCAAGTGCATAGTGGCGACCGCTGACGTGATCGAACAGCACCGACTTTGGTGACAATGTTGCTGATCAGATGGGTGACGTGCGCGCGGGCGGCGGAATCCGTCATGATGTTGGCGGGTGGCGATGGGCGACTGCGTGCGCCAGTACAGTGGATCACTGAATTAATTTTACCAATGTTTTTGTGTCTGTAAAGAAAATATATATTTGCAAAATAAACGAAGAAATATTTAATGCAGACATTTATGAAACTAATCATTATTTTTGTCGCAAGTCAATATAAAGGCATCAATATTAGCATTGCGGTGTGAATGTTTGTTTTTCCTTATTTTAAATTGAAAATAATTATAATATAATATATATAATCAATTGAAATATATTTTCTTGTAAATAAATGTTCATGAATTTTTTTCTTAATCATTATTTAACCCATCCACTGCGAAGGACGAGTATACTCGTCTTTGGCGGGTTGTTATGCATTGCTGAGACGAGTATACTCGTCTTTGATTTTATGCATGTAAATGATTATACATAGATACATATATGATAAATTTATGAGCTTTCACCAAGAAAAAGCATAACTTAGGCCATGTCCAGAAGGGGCGAAAACGCCGCGAATAGTTACGCGCGTTGGCGAGGACAAGTCACCAATACATCGCGTCCACAAGCGTCGCACGAACTTAAAATATGCGCGTAAATCGCGTGCACTACGCCAGACTCTCGACTCGCGCGTTATACGCACGTATTGCGCGCGAGTCGAGTTACTAGAGACTCATTGTTGCGTCCAGTTTACGCGCGAACTACAGCGCGAGTACCAGTATCGAGGCAAAATGGATCGGAAAAAAACGCGACAGATTCGCGGCGTTTTCGCCTCTTCTGGACATAGCCTTAGGTAAAAAATAGCGTTTAAAATGTAATTGGCAACGCAAATAACTTCATATGATTTGGGCTTGGCAGCGAATGGGTTTATATATATATATAGCTTTTATTATAAAGGTTTTCCTGTGATGGACCAAAATGGGGGAGGGGGCAATAAATAATACTGTAATAGATATCAATAGAAATTTATAACAATTATGAGAATGTCTATTTACAAGGGGCCGGGGTGTATTTTATATTTGGTTGCTATAATTGCGATTTATTGAGAAAATACATACATCTGTGAGGGGCGAATTGTTGAGATTCAACATTGACTTGAGGACGTGTTTTTTTTGGAGGAAGGGGTCTCAAACCTAAACAAATAATTATGATGTTGTCACAAATGTTTTCTCGAGAAGTTTCGAATGTTTCAATTTCACGAGATTGTCCTTGGCAATTTTTATATAAAATATAAGAGGACAAGTGATGCGTGAGCTAGTAATGATGGAAGTTCGAATAAATTAGACGTCATGCCTCCTATTTTTCAATGTTGTACTCTATTGAGTTCGACAATTAAAATCTGATTACTTACACTCATCAAGGATGCAATGGCTCGTCCTACAAATATCGAGCAGCTGTGACGATGATGTTGGAAGGACATATTCAGATTGATGTTAAAATTCAAGCCTTGATGGTTGCATCCGGTGAATGATAGCAGGATCTTCGCTAGCGCAATCTGAAGTTCTAGTCCTATTCATTCATTCGATTACTTTTTTATGATAGTGGCAGCCACTACATACCTTGCCTGTCATGCATGTTGTAGACGGTGTAGCGATTGTCAGTTGGTTGCCACACAAGCTATACGTTGACCCCATTCCGTATCGTTGCATCAGTCCGGGATGATTGTGCCTTCCGATAAGTAACTCATGTTGAGACTACTTTTACTTTGGTGGGTACTATCATGAGTCTTGTCCGAAGTGGAAGTAGGAAAACAATGGTATCGTTTTCTCTAAAAAATTTAAAAATATCAGCAATTTTGTATGTCCTTTCATGCCTCCTATTTTCTAATGTTGTACTCTATTGAGTTCTACAATTAAAATCTGATTACTTGGTTCGTCCAACAAATATCGAACAGCTGTGATGATGATGTTGCCAAGGACATATTGCGATTAATGTTAAAATTTAAGCCTTGATAGATGTTTCCGGCGAATGATAGCAAGATTTTTGCTGGTGCCTTCTTGAATTCTAATGCTGGTCAACGACGGACGAGTTTAAGGCTCGATCTTCGTGGGAAGTTGCGAGACAGCAATCAGTCCATTAAAAACATTTTCAAGAATACCGGGCTTCAACATCAACTGATACCCACAAGTGTACGATTGAATAAAGGGCTCCATGTAATATTAACAGCTGGAGTCAAAGATCGTCGAAACTGCTGCCACATAAATGGTACGAGACATTAAGCGACACTTGTCCCGGAAAGCCAGGACTCTATATGACCAAACTTTATTTTTCTTTAAAATTGTCGCGGAGTTGAATAAAAACAAAGAAATAACAACGATTAAATAGGACACGTACTTGCAGTGCGTCCTCAATCTGAACTTTTATTGCGAGTCACCTGACGCATCGGTCAAGCACTACCTGGGATTCTCTTGAGGTCCTGGCTCTCTCTTCGATTTTCTTCTGAATTTCCTCTGTGGGCACTTCAGCACACATCTGAAACATTAAAAGAATTCACAGGATTGTTTGAACTTCATGAAATGTTCGAAATTTACGTTTTGGCGACACGTGCAACGCCCCACATTTGCCGGGAGGCGTCTCCACGCGATGGAATCCAATTCCAATAGCGCATCGCATTTAATCTGCGGGGAGGTTCCACTTTGTGCCTTTGCTCTGTGGGGACGATCCACACTTTGTAGCAAAATGTACATGCCGTGCATTTAATCTGCGGGGAGGTTCCACTTTGTGCCTTTGCTCTGTGGGGACGATCCACACTTTGTAGCAAAATGTACATGCCGTGCATTTAATCTGCGGGGAGGTTCCACTTTGTGCCTTTGCTCTGTGGGGACGATCCACACTTTGTAGCAAAATGTACATGCCGTGCATTTAATCTGCGGGGAGGTTCCACTTTGTGCCTTTGCTCTGTGGGGACGATCCACACTTTGTAGCAAAATGTACATGCCGTGCATTTAATCTGCGGGGAGGTTCCACTTTTAGCTGAAAGTGAGTTTGTGTGTCCACTCGAACCGTCAAGCTAATACGGATCGTTTTCGTAATACCGCATCGATTACTTTAACATGGCGATGTCATTGGCAGGATCCGTGCTAACTCCATTTCGCATTACCTGGTAGCGATGCTGGAATCAATGCCTCAGAATGTGTTCCGTAATGCTTACTTGGTAATCGGTTCTGGAAGGCATCCATTCCACACAATATGTTCCCCCGTTTCATTTTTGCATTACTAGGTAATGTATAGAAATTGACGGTGATTTGCCCTTGCACGCGGGAGTCCCAGGTTCATATCTAGGACTGGTCCAAGTGTTTTAGTTTCTTTTTTGGAAGCTAACCATCAAATTTCACCACATTTAGGAATATTTTCATTCACACTTTACATCCGACTCGCATTCTCATCCAAAGAAGTTCCTGATTCGCGATTGATCACACCGTTGTAGCAAATCAAACTTGCATCATTCGAGCGTGCCTTCGAAATGCGTGTCGCAGGATGCCGCTTTCGTGGACGACCACTTCCTTTATTAAAGGATAAATCAACTGTTGCCGATCCGTCAACCTTTATCGATGCTGGCACATTTCCATCACACAATTGGGTTTGGGATAATTTCAGATTCACCGACATTATCCTTTAAATTTACGACGAAAAGCGGCACACAACTTTATGACAGCACGCAATATATTGACAACTGTCAGAATCTGACAGTAGAAAACAGCAATTCACAATTATCGCAATAAAAGACGCGTTCCACTTTTCTTCAGTGAAAAATATTAATCAAAAACTTATTACATATATTTTCGGAACTAAATTTCAGTAGTACACATCTAGCAGTGCTAAATTTCAAAAATTTCCTTCATTAGCGCCATCTAGTGGATATCCCCAAAGCTACAAGTCCGTTTCTAGCCCCATCTAGTGGACATTTCCGGAATGAAATTCATTCTTTTTTGGCGCCATCTAGGAAATGTTTCCGGAATGAAGTTCTGTTTTTAGCGTCATTTATTGGACACTTTCGGAATGGAATTCTGTTTTACCGCCATCTAGTGAATATTTCCGGAATGAAATTCTGTTTTTAGCGCCATTTAGTGGACATTTCCGGAATTAAGTTCTGTTGATAGCGCCTTCAAGTGGATTTCTGCAAAACGAAATTATATTGATTCGAGGAAGAATTGCACTCAGCTGGAAAAGCTGCAACGAGCAATAGCCCCGAACACGTCCGGAATTTGCAAACAGAAGGGGCGGGGGAACGTTTTACATCACCACAACGCCGGACCCCATACTTCTGTGCAAACGAAACAAATACTATCACACGTCTTGTCCGAAGTGGAAGTAGCAAGAAAATCGTATCGTTTTTTTCTAAAAAAATTTAAAAATGAGTATGTCCAAGGTATGAAAGACTTTATGTACTAAGCTATGCCGTTCCTAGATGCGTCAAAGTCTGTTGTGACAATTCAATTTCGGTGGATTTGTTTGGACGGAAAGTAGTAATTTGCTTCGTCGAGTCTCGGTTGTAGTTTATCTTCTTAAGAAACAATCAATCCTTATTAGCAGTTGGAATGTAGTGTATTCAAGAAAGACGTCCCACTCAGCCCATCCTGACTAAATAATTGATTATTATATATTATATTATTGAATTACTATGCCAAAATGTATGTGGAAGGGTACAAGTACTGGTTGGCCTACAAAGCGAACACCACCAGGTAGGTAATTCTAGACAGGATCGATTACGCACTAACATCCATTGTGTCTATTTATTTATTATATTATAGCTACTATCGCTGCTGCCGCTACATATCCTCGAAATGTCCGGGCCGCTGTGTAGACGAGGACGGGAACGTTCGAAGCACGACCGCCCACAACCATCCGCCCGAACCGGATCGCGCACTTGTCGATAATTTTCGTAAAATCCTGACGCAACGAGCGGCTGGCGAAAAAACCGAGCTCTACGCTATTTACTGCGACGAAGCCACGGCGCGGCATTCGGACGCCGCAATGCTGTATCCTTTCGAGTCGGCGAAGTCGGCGATGCGCAAGGCGCGTCGAAAACAGTTGCCCACAACTCCCAACATTGTCACGGATATCGTAGATATTTTGGACACATCCGACCTGTTTCGCGTGAATAGCGGCGCCGATAAAGATTCAATCTATCAGAAAACAATTCGACTGGAAGACTCGGTTTGTATGATATTCATGCACCGAAAAACGATCGATTTGTTCGGACGAATCGACGAAATACACTTGGATGGGACCGTGGAATTTGTCTCCGAATCACCGCCAAGCTATCATTTGATCACTGTTCATGCAATGCAAGGATATATCGTAAGTATCTTACACGTGGACAATATAAGGCACTAACGAAAGACGATATTTGTTAACATTCTGGAAAAGACTCTACGAATTTTCGATAGGGAATCTCGTACGCTGACTATAACACTAAGCCCATCAATACCTATTCCTATTAGGCTCTACTCATACGTGAAAACTGAAAAGAAAATTCCATTATTGGATAGTCAAACATGTTCTACTTCCTATTTACAGACAGCTCCAATAATTTATGCGCTAGCCACTGCCAAAACTCCGTCAGCCTATGCAGCCTTGTTTGCATACATGCGCGAGGAACTCAACATTCTACCAAACATGATAGTTTCTGACTTTGAGCAAACTATGCAGTCCAGTCTAGCTTATGTTTTCCCGGAAGCAGCTATAAAGGGAAGCTGGTTTCACTATACCGACACAGTCCTATATCAAATGCGAAACCTAAATCTTCAGAAAGAAACACACAAAGGAGCTGGTGCTAGTGCTCTGCGAATGCTTTTGGTGTTGCCGTTACTTCCCGCGGAATATATGTCGCCCGGCCTGGAATCAATTAAAAAGTGGACGAAAGAAAAGCATATATTCACTGATGCATTCTCAAGTTTATGCGATCATGTCGAACATTGTTGGTTGCGTGCGGTCGGTGCCGAGAAAATGTCAATATTTGGAACGTCTCGCAACATTTCGAATCATCTGAAAAACTTTAACAAGGAACTAACAGCAATAATAGGGACGGAAAATCCAGCGATATGGATTATTTTAGGTATGTTGCGATAAATCGTTGGGTTTGAACAAAAACCATTCTTGATTTTGCAGAATCAATCACGCAGCTGGCCACAAAAATTTATGTGAAAGTGAATAAAAAGATGAGAATGGCAAAGACAGAACAATCAAAACAATCTACGTTGGTTGGTAGTAATAAACATCATACAGGACGTCGCGTGCAACGGAAAAGTGAACAGTTTACGGAAGCGATAATATCAAGTGCGACGCAGTTGTGGATCAAAACGCCAGTGCATTTAAGGAACCCATTACAGTTTCTCCAATTAAGCAGTCATTGTATCAATGACGCCATTAACCTCACGAATTTACCCAATATACGAAACAGCCATTCAGTGTCCTCGCCACTGTCGTCGCAGTCATCTACTCTACAACGAAGACGGTCAGTGTGGTGTCAAGAAAAACCCAATCAACTGTCGCAAACATGTCACAACGAAGCATTCCAAATGAGCTCGTTTTCTGGATGCCAGCAGCAAGACTTCCAATACAGTCAACTGGCTAGTAATGTTTGCACGAACGATATCAACATCGCAGCCGGTAGCAGCCTAAATGCAAACAATCATGATGCTAGTTTTCAAACAAACAATTTTGCGAGCTCGATGTTGACTGTCGCCCCTGAAAAATCAACTGTGTCACGAATACGAGGTGAAACCTCGTCTGAACCACCACCGCTCGCCTTTTTTCCAGCCGTTAAACGCATAGCGCAGAAACGAAGATTACCGATTTTGTCGGAACCGCCGCCCCTAGTATTGATAAGTTCAAAGACTGCAAAAAAGTGATGTAAATATAGATACACTTTTATCATAAGTAAAATTGCGTTGAAGAAGTTTAGTATTTAATGTAATTGTCACAATTAAACTGAATAATAATTTTAAAGCAGTATTGCATTCATTTCTTACTGGGAATCGGGATGTGTAGGTTCAAATAAACACTGCGTGTTTAGTTTAACAGCATTTCAGGCAAGGATATGCTTTCCTTCCATCGTTGAAGCGCTTAAATTTGGCTCCCATGTTCCTAGCAAGCTTTGGAAGGAGGGTTCATTGCGAGGCTTTAGATGAGCGTTTCGTCTACATATTGAAAGATACATGTTTCACGTGCTGTATACGCTGGCATATCGACTATGAGCCTTGTAAAGAGATCCGAGGTAGCGGTGGCATCATGAATAACCTCCGATGATATCGAATACAGTTTAGAAACTTTGTTGTTGATGAAGACAACGTTGGATCAGTCGACGAGCTTGTTGAAACCATCAATGATTTGGATACCATTACTACTAGTCCTTTTCATTACAGTGAGGAATTGTTTCAAAAAGACAAGTTTATATAACACAGATCACATTGAAAAAGAGCCTACTATAAAAATTCAATGCTTCAGGAGGCGGAATTTCAGGAGATATTAAGAAGCAAGCTTAACGGCTCAGATATATATTTTTGGATATTTCCCAGCTTCTCAAAAACGCACGTACACTATCGTCCATATATATTGGAACGACAGCATACATCACGTTTATGATAGGATAAGGGGCCATCCATATATTACGTAGCACTCCAAGAGAAAGAGGGAGTGCGTACTTTTCTATACATTTCATTCCCAGAAAAGTTCTATTGGAGAAAGATCTGGTGATTGCGGCGGCCAGATCATTCTCTTGCATACATTTGTGTTTTCTAAGTTGTTCAAATAGGTTCTGCAAAGTTTGGATGAGTGCTTCCGGTCGCTATCTTCTTGAAATGTAATTTTTCCTTGAAATATGCGGTGTGTGGAGAGAATCGCATTACTTTTAATATCTCTAGGCACCCTTCTTTTCTTAGAATTCCTTTTTTGCTTCGAATTCTTTTTATTTTCTTCAAATTACCAATCACACCTCCACCAAAATACCCCCAAACTATAACACTTCTTCCGCTATGCTTTATCGTCGGAACTGCTCAGATACTCATTCGCCAGGTTTTCTTCGATCCAAAATATCAAATTTGGACTAATCCGTCCAAAGAACATTTTTTCACTGCTCTCTTGTTGTTCGGAGCAAAATCATAGCAGCCCTTCAGGCTGTTTCCCTACCCTCTGGAATTGTATAGGGTGCCACGGAGTCGAGGAGCCCATGATAGGTTGCTATCATCCTCGACAAGGTGAGGCCCCCTTGTGTGAGCAACGTGGTGGCTGTGGTAAGGTATGCTAGATAGTCCGCACTTGGTCAACCAGTACCGCCATCACCGGCCCTGTAAGTCGGCGAAAATTCTGGGACCCCCCCCCCCCCTTGTAGACATTCTACATGGTTATGCGGGGCGTTTCCAAGGGTAGGCGTGATTATTGACACTTATTTTAACGTTTTGGGTAATTTCTACTGATGTCAAGCGTTTATTTGTCTTGCTGGCAACGTGTTTCCATTAGCACTAGCTATCCTTTTGCTTTCTGAGCGTTGTTTGTTGATTAAAAGTCCTGTTTCTTCTTTTTACTTCAGAACATTGAACACAAAATATGCAGCTATCGATTTTTCAAAAAACGGTCACCTCTCATTTATTGATCCCCATTGGTGTCCACTTAGGAGAACTTTTACTGCAGTATATTCCAATCTCTACTATGATATGCTTCTCGGAAATCTACAAAGACCAGATGCACGTCAATGATATATTCCCAGCCTAGTTAAAATTATATCAAATGCCAAGCAATTTATTTAAAAAAAAAACAACCGGCAAACTATCCTTTTGAGTTTGGCATTATGTATTTGTGTGCAAAATGTCTACATATAATAAATCTTACTTACAATCTAACGGGGAAAAAGGTTTTGTTCACTTAGCTAATACAATTACATGAATATTTGTATGTACGTACCTATTTGATAATAAACTTTTCATTTGTATTAAAATGCATTATTGTTTTCTAAGAAAACTAACAAACTAATTAATTTAACATATAACTAATGATAATGTCGATATAAAAAACAAGTGCAAAACACATGTACTATGTATAAAACTAACTTGAGCTGCGCAATATGTGTTGATTTTGGTGTCGATACAAAATAATAAACAGCAACGTTACTAAGTCCAATACAATTATGACAGATAAAGTTGTGGCATATTTCAATGATTAATTTAATTTTTACAAAAACATTTCGTCAGCAATTTGCTTTGTTCAATCTAGCACGGAGTACTCCGAGTGTATATTTCACATGAACCGTTTGTTTTAATGTTAATTTATGTGAAAGTTTGCAAGTAATTTGAGTTTTTATACAATAGTCATTTTTATGACGAGTCAAATTTTAAAAGCAATTTGAATACATGCAGGACAGATGATTGTCATTCGAAAATGTCTGTTGTTGAGAAATTAATCAATCAGTTCTCAAAATTAGTTGAGATTCCAACACATTTGGAAACACACCAAACGTTGGAATAAAATTCAAGACGAGATTCACTTTTGAAACTATGAAAAAACTTCAAAACGTTTCAAAGCGAATCGGCGACACTTTCATATTCATTTTAAACGTATATTTTAGCATCGATCTGTGCATAATCTCTTTAGTAAATTTCATACTGTCCTGTGGTTCTAGAGAGTATAAAACTGTTATTCTACATATAAATATCGAGACTTACCGTACATGCTGTACATCGCTGCATTGTGCTTGTATACTTTTCGTATAAAAATATTATTTGTCTTCATTGGGTTGGATTCACATTGTCTTTTGTTTTTAACAACATATTAAAATTATGTTCAACTGATTGTTCAGAAGATTTATTTTGAGATGTCTTTCTTTCACGCACATCAATTTTCAAAAGAATTTATACAATCTATCAAAAAAAAACCTTAAAGATTATTAAGAATTTATAAAAATTAAGTAAATACCCGCAATGAGCGGACGGAATGTTTGTAAAAAAAATTATATAAATTTGTATCACGGCAGTGAATTCATCATAACATTACTGTTAGCTTAATTGCAATAAAATATGTCACTTTTGGATCAAATATAAACAATTTCTAACATCAATCAATGTGCGTGTTTTGCTTAATGGCAAACTTTAGAAAATTTCCTCGAAATAAATCTTCTGAGCTCGCTTCTAGAAACGATCTTTCGATGCCGCGCTATATTCCATTTCGTTGAGCGTTTGTAGTTCTTGCAGTTCTTGGAATTTCTCGTGATCGCGTATGTGCGCGTAGTTGGCTGATAGGCACATTAAATAGTGTACCAAACTTAAAATCACCAGAAGACTTGCAACTGTTGCTAAAACAAACATAATTTCAGCATTTTCGACGCCATCCTTGCAAAATGCTTTGATTTCGAACGATTCGCAAAATTTCATTTTTTCTTGACGAACACTGGCCGGAAACATGAAATCTGTGAAGTAAAGAAGGACAAAGATAAAGAATTTCAAAGGTGTTTTATACATGTACGTGTTAATACTTACGAAATTGTGTCAAATCAATGCAAGTTTTCGATTTTTCAACGCTGGAACACATATTCCAGAACATTGTATAGACAAATGTCACGACGACAAGGAAACATAGGATCAATGTCCAGACAAAGTTGAGCAGATATGTGATGCCCATAAACTGGAAAATATAGTTAAATTATGTTTTTAAACACTTCACCCTTCGTTTTGGACTAGTAATCATCTCAGGATATTTTACTTTTAGTTACTTATTTGTATTTTAATGGAATTACTAAAAATACTGACACAAATGCGCTACCTTTGTAAATATTGATAAATAATCAAAACTAATTCATTATACTTACCACAGCACAAGAAATTCGTCCTCCAACTCGCGATCTCCATGCCCGATAGACACGATGTCGTGTTGCGCCTGTCGCTAAAAATCCAACGAACAAAATCATAAAACCTAGTGCCGCCATTGACGCTGCAATTATAACGAAAATCATTTGAACTGCTTCAATCCTAGAAAAAAATATAAAATGAATCGAATTTCAGTTCCCGTAGTGTCAAATGTATTCCATCAAAACTCACCATAACAGTCTTATGTGGAACACTTGATCCAACATTATAATTGAAAGTGAAGCACCACGATACATGGTTCCGCAAAATATACCAACCCCCAACAGACACATTAGAGTGGCTATCAGGGTGGCGTAAGGAATTCGTGTCATGCATGCCCGGCAACAGTCGCCTGTAATCATAGATTGTGGACATCTTATGAAAATTTTATCAACACTTTGCAGTAGTGATACACGAATTTGCTACGGACAAGTATTAACGGACATGTACTCTTACATATTTAAGTGTAATTGATTTGATGATAGCAGTGAAGCATAAATCTTAGCGTTATGAACATTTTTTCCAATACGTTGATTATTGATGGGCGATTAAGAGGAAATATCTACTTACAAAGTGCATTATTTGATTTTTACTTGCTCTAGCGATGAAATTATAATAAATTGCATTTGCCCTTTTGGCAGGAGACATTTACGACGACCAAGAAGTGAGGAATTCGACCTTCGCTACACTTCAACTGTTGTTAAGCACGGAGGTGGCTCCATCAATGTTCGGGTGTTATTGACCTGAACTGTTTCTTAGGATCGGCCGAGGCTTTCGGGTGCCGAATAGCCCGTCGAAAATGGATCGTGGGTGCCACTTGTCTATCCCAATGGGTCCTTTTGAACCGTCGGACGAGAATGCGGCTCACCGAACGCTCACGAACTTAACACTTTACTCACAATTCAAAACTTTAAACGACTTTATTCCAATTGCCAGAAAAAACTCGTATTCGGTTTCACTCTGTTAATAAACCGTTACCGCGTCCCTCGCCATCATTCACTCTTGCAGAAGTCTATATTAGTATGGAAAACTAAACTAACTAAACTAAAATTATCCTAGGATTGCTTACTTAACTGCTCTGCCCGCCTTCACGAAGATAAGCCGCTGATTCGGGTTGTACATTTTGTTCGTTTCGTCGTTCGACGATGACTCTACGACCGTAACACGAGAAAAGAAAAGAGGAACGTGCCTAGGGCACGACCCGCTTTTGCCGATTCCCGTTCGTTAGCCTCGGGGAAAGTTAGCGGGTGCTCGAACTCGAGTTGGTGAGAGGTTTCGCCGATCGTCGTCCACGAACTTTAGCCTTTCTCATTGATGGTTCGAAAATTTCGACGCGTGTTCCCAAACGCTGACAAAGCTTCGCCGACTGCTTTCTATACCATCTATCTCGACGTTAACCGCCAGAGTACAGAAGGCAAGGCGGTACCGCGAAGCAGGTATGTTGCTCTTTTTAAAGACAATTTTGTTATTGCATCCCAAAAAGGGAAGTCACGTAGAAACCCGATTTTTAGGCCAAAAAATCGGCGTTCGATGGCAAACCCTTGATTGCAAAACTCACGGAGCATCGTGATGAGTAGGCGTATTTCAATTGCAATGTGTAGTATGCCTTACTGTGATCTTAAGTTCAAGTTTTTGAGGTCGCAGCTCCAATCCTCTGGGGGCCATGTCGAAAAGAAGAACAAGTGGGACACACTCGTACCTCAGAAACCATGGCTCCCACAATAAAGTTGCGTAGAATTGAATTTGCAACAAATTGTGCATGCATCACTTTCACGTGGTGTCGATAATAAAAGAGTTAAAACGCCCAAAACGACACCCAGAAAGGGCGGACCATCTTTTGAATGCCAAAATTTCTTTATTTTTCCTATGTCGGAAATAACTTTTACACAATTTTATCGCAAGCCGTTTGCGGTATGATTTGGCGGGAGTTATTGTGTCTCGATGTAGAGGAAGAGACGTGAAAAATTCATTTTAAAGCCAAATGAATGGTTCGCGGACCCAACAGATTTTCGCTGACGAACATGTGGAAAACATCAGGCAACGGTGCTAGAAGCGGTACGCGTCTTATCGTCAAGATATGAACCCAATAATGAGATTTTATTGAAAGAGTTACTATTTTGCAATACTTTTTCTCATCAATCCGATGTCTATTTTGTGTATGGACTAGCTACAGCGTGCAAGTAGCTGTACTTTACTCATTTTTAATCGTTTTATAATGGAGTTTCTCGGGAATGGACAGATTGTTTCATTTTTTATGTGATTTCTGCTGTTTCTTTCGTTGAAGATAAGCTGTTCACTGCCTTGAGTTTACCATGGAAAGAGGATTGCAAAATGATTTAACATAGTGACCTAAGAAGTAGTGTAAGTAAGTGTTTAACATGGCTAAATGTGCAAATGTGCCTCCATAATCGACTGCCAAATTGCACTGTTGACGTCAAAATCCGAGCCATTTTACTGGACTAATCGTGAAGTTCACAAAGCTATATAAAGCGTGATTGTATGACGCGGACAAACACAATGCGCTATTGACTAATGCAAAGAAATGGACAACAAAACAAAACAAAACATGACTAGCGTGTACTACACAGACTCTCTAAAGGGAACATCTTGCCTGTCAAACAAAAACAACGAACAAGGTTTGCAGGACGAAACAAACGTGTGACTGGACGTGGACCATATTGTGTTCATCCGCCATACCTCTTGTCTGCCGGATCCCATTCACTTCCGAGTACCGATCCAATGACGCGTCCGATCGATGAGTGCTCCTGCGTCTGTTCGGGACTGGCTGATGGTTGTTGTACGCCGTGGTCAGCACGCCATCGTCCTCGAAGTTAGTCTCGAGCAGGATTTCTTCGCGTGGATCGCGAATGCGATCCCTATTACGCGAGCCCATTCTCGCTCAGGAGAACACTTTCGGCTTGATCACAAAATATAGATTGGGGAGCGTCCCGACTTCTATTCGGCAATGCGGATTCACTGAAGGGTAGTGGCCGGCAACCAAATCAAGGCAGGGAGTATGGGCATTTCAGGCCCTCGCCGAATAACAAGTTCGCTGGGACCGCGACCGACAGTCACTGACGACGATTCAAAGCCGCTTAGGATCGCGCGACAGACAATCACGATAATTTAATTGGAAGCACGAATGAATCATGAATGGATCGAGTAATTGAGGGGCCGAATTAGAGCGTACAGCGTGCGTTGCGGTTGGAATGGAATGTTTTCAAGACTAATTACCAATTGACAATTGATATGCACGCGCATGCAAGTGCTGTTCCGATTCTTTACATACAAAACGTTAATTATTCTTCAAGTACTTCACCCACGACAGCACTAACCGCTTTTACCAGTAATTTTACTCCGGGCGCGGTGAAAGATATTCGAAATTCTGAACATTAGTCGAGACTCCCGATCTATAGAAAGTGGTTGTGCTATGTCTGTCCTACTCTATTCCTGATTGAAATTGTACGGGGCAGACAGAAACAGCCGTGCACGCGCGAAGTGTTCAATTAATCCAGAGCCCCACCTTGGTCTGTCCGCACGGAATCGAAGTGATTATTCGTATTTTATCTTATCGTGACTGGGTTTTAACGAAAGATAACATTATCTTGAATGAAATCGCCATTGAAACTTACCCATGGTCGATGCAAACTATTCCAATTCGACTTCGTAACGTGGAGAGTCTGTTTTGTAAACAAGCTGGGCGGCAGGCAATGCACAATAAACTTGAGCTTTTCCGCTAACTGTACGATATTAGCCAACCTTCTTGGATGCGATGGGATGAATCACACTAATTGAAGCATAATGTAATAGAAAAATGTGCATAAAATTGTCACATTATGAGCAAAATCGTGTGTAAGTAAAACTCGCAATTGACAGCACAACACACACAATAAAAATGTCAAGTACAGTGTCTTACATATCCACTGAAATAAAACTGGATGGGGAAGCAGCTGTGGTATTCTCGTGTATATGCAGATAACAGTGTAAAGCAAATTGGTGCAGTCCTTTCACGAAAGATTAGAAAACACAGCTGGCTAGACGGTTAAATTCACTCACTATTCTCGTGTATATGCAGATGATATGTGAACACCATAGTCTATGAATCAACTAGTCGTTAAACTTATAGTAAAAAGTGGAATATAAATTCTCAACGAGAAAATAAACCCATGCGAATTTGAGCATGTAAAACGTGACTAGATATGAGATATGTCAATTTTGCTACACAGTGTGGATCGTCCCCGCAGAGCAAAGGCGCAAAGTGGATCGTCCCCACAGATTAAGCACGCCATGTCAGTTTTGCTACACAGTGTGGATCGTCCCCGCAGAGCAAAGGCGCAAAGTGGATCGTCCCCACAGATTAAGCACGCCATGTCAATTTTGAGCAAATCCAGGATTTGCGTATTACAAATCAATAACAGTGAGTCTTATATGTAAAGGGAGTATTTTGCCACCGTTCAATCACAATTTATGGACGAAGATGACGGCCAGAAAAATGAACATCTAAATGCTCTATCAAGTGAACTCTGAGTTGTTGTTGTGTTTTTTTAGGATTTTGCAGTATCCATTGCGCTCGTCGAATAAATACACAGATCGTCCTCGGAAGGACGCAGCTTTTAGTGAGCATATGCTCTTCTCTGCTTAACACGTATATTTTATACACGTGTATTTTATACACATATTTTTTGTCCACTGTGATCGCTCTTAAATTTCTGCTAAGGTTCATTTTTTTCAACGTTGGGTGGTGGAAATCTTCAAAAGATACCGCTTCTCGGTATGCTGGATTTTTACAGACTAAAACCACCTCCAGCTCCTCCAAGCCTCCCTCACCATCACTCTTTGCTTGCACCATCCGCGTGCAAAATATTTATCCATTTTATATTTATTTGCTGAGTACTTCCCAGGTGATGAATATCGATATAAGGAACAGTGCTGGTTTCTCATTAATTTTTTCCGTCTTTAATTTTAGTTTAAAAAAATAAATTCATTCCGTTTGGTCGTTTAGTTTCAAAGTTTATCAACCAAGAGTTTTTCCACTGTATATTGTATACACTGTGGTGAATACCAATTGGTGAAGTCCATCTCGTATGTCAAAATAAAATGTTCAGCTGATGTTCCCTTTCGATCAATGAGGAAGGAACTAATGGAGAGGAAAATAAACAAATTTCCTGATATGAGTTTTTCGAAGCATCTACTGTCGGAATGCGTAATGACTATTTGAAAGGCGTACTTGGTCAAGAGTTGGGGGCATGCCTCTAGAAGGCGCTAAATTTGAAAATCAATTATGAATTCGGAGAGGTTTAGTTGAATAGGTCTCAAAAAAGCTGAAAATATGTAACAGTAACGCAACCTTTTATCATATTTATATAGTTATTTATTTGCACACACACACTTAGAATATATATATATATATATATATACATATATATATATATCGGTTAGGTTACTGTTGAAAATTTTCAGCTTATACATATATATATACTTATATATATATATATATTTATATATATTTCACCTCCCTCATCCTTTTTGCAACCGGGCTTGGGACCGGCTTAGGCGGATTTAAGGTGCTGTTGCTGCTTGTCAAATTTTTTTTATAATTAAGTCGTTTCTCACAATTGCAGTTGTTTCGGATAAATACATCATATTCATTAGCACGTTTAATGATCATGTACGAATAAAGAAAATTGTATGAATTGAACTCACTCAAATTTATCTTCTGAACCGCTACTGAGTGGCACAATGTCTAAGAGGTGAAAAATGACATTCATAAACAAAACAATAAACAACATTTTTCTGCGCGATTTTCTTTGAAATTATTACATATATTCGTCGCGAGAACTATTAAGAGGACACTTTTCTCAAGAAATGTTTAATTACCGGTGAAATGAAATGCCGACAGGACGTGCATACGGCCGATTTCGACAAGACCTTACAATGCACTTCATTTTAGTGTTTTTTCGCTTTTGTCACTGATAACTGAAACTCACAACACGTCTATTGATAAAACATAACACTATACAAGTTTTTAGTCACTTCTCAAACTCGACACATTTGCAAATCACCGTAAATTATCAATCACGCACGAACTTTCAAACAATTTCGGCCCTTGTCATAAACGAATTTGACATTCATAAACAAAACATATGTTTTCACAAAAAGAAGAAGAGTAAAATAGTCGTCTCTCTCGTACATTAGCTGAGAAAGCCTTGTCACCGTTCCTATTAGTTCCCTGTTCAATGCTTTCGATTATGTGCGCCGCGTTACGATCGATTGAATTGTGTATTTTCCATCGAATTTAGCCCGAAAATGTTTTGCTGTCGCCTATTGAAGCCGCAATGCACAAGTGTATGATATTTTGAACAATCTAAAATGTGATTGCAAGTAGTTATGTGTGCTTTAATTTTCAGCCAATTCGCGCGCAACAATACTCTGGTCCGGCGTCATTGAAAAAATTGGAGGAGATTCGCGAACGGCTGGCAAATGGCCCGAGTTTTCAAGAGTTCGTGCAAGATCCGGACAGCACAGCCCCCCTCGATTCGGGCATGTACGATGGTAAATTGAAGCGCGGCAAAGATGATGCGGAGCGGCTACGCTTGCCGCCCTGGCTGAAGACGACCATTCCGCAGGGCGAGAATTTCAGCAAGATCAAGGCGCAATTGCGTGAAATGAAATTGGCGACCGTTTGCGAGGAGGCTCGCTGTCCGAATATCGGCGAATGCTGGGGTGGCGGCGAGCATGGCACGCAGACAGCAACCATAATGGTAAGCGGCGACTGCGTCAGCTTGACCTGGTCGCGATAACCTTTCATTCAAGCCTCATTTTTTGGTCATAGAAATGTTCTGGCTGAATTTGATTTTGGTTTGCAGTTGATGGGCGACACGTGCACGCGGGGATGTCGATTTTGTTCGGTCAAAACGGCTAGGAACCCGCCGCCCTTGAATGCGGACGAACCGGTGAATACGGCGAAAGCGATTGCTTCGTGGGGACTGGACTATATCGTGCTGACTTCGGTGGATCGTGACGGTGAGTTTATGTGATAATTAGAGTAGCCCTACAATCTAAACTAAAAGCCGAAGCTGTGCCATTAATGAAAATTGATGGACACAATGGTTCGGAGGAGACGAAGGTAGATAAATCTGATGGAAAAACTTAATTTTTTGTTGTTGTTTCCTGTTTTAGACTTACCTGATGGTGGCGCCGCACATATAGCGGAAACCGTTCGAGAAATCAAACAAAGGTAAGTGCATTGCATTGCTTGAAAGCCCCATTAACATGTTTCAATTCGATGTTCACTCTTCGATAGAGAAACCATTAACTTGTATTAACTCTTGCCGGTACAATGGTACGCGCATTTTGCAACCCATCTAAATAGTCATACGTCACGTTGGTATTCTAGATGTACCACTTACATTCTTTAAATTATTCTTGTAGCACAAAGGTATTTTTTCAGTACCGCTAAGTAGAACTTTTCGTTGACTTATATTAACTATTTTACTCCAGTTCTTTGTTTTACACAAATCATATAATCAAAACAACAAAACTGAACCACTGTACGTAATTTATAATCAATGAACGCTTTGTAATGCAAAACACCTTGTGACGAAAAGAGGAAATCATATGATGAATTCGTTTTCTCTCTCGAATGAACATGTTTAGCACTCTTTGTTTCAACTCGTTTTTTTGTGCTTGCATTATAAATATGTAAATATATATATGTGATCTTGTTAAGAGGATTCTAAGTCAAATTTTCTTCATAATGAGATAAACATAAACTACAACGCACGACTTCATTTTAATATTTTTCTTTACTTTCCTGACAAAATATTATTTTTTTACTTAAACTCCTGTTTTCGCGGCGCATCATAGAATTATGGGTGGTAGAAATTTAAAACTGAAATTAATGTATATATAATGTACATATCCCTAAAGTTCTTAATTGCAAACCGCATGTGTGTTTGAGATGCTGAACAAACTAATTTCTACATGGAAAATGTGAATAAGAAATCTATAAATTGTATATACGCACATATGTATTCTCTAACTATTAATTAGTCAATGTACAAAGTTGTACCGCCTTCAAAATACATCTCATAATCATTTATAAAATTCATTTCGTGACAATATAAATAGAAATGGCAAATCCATTAAATTATTAATCATTTTGGTATGTCTTATTATCATTTATTAACATTTTTTAAACGTTTTTCCGAAAAACCTGCAATAAAGTTAAAACTAACTGTTAGCCTTAATAAAAAAGGGTACTTTGTCACCATTACCTAATACTTAGTGTTGCCTCTCTTGGCACGAACTAAATTCTGTATTGTTTCGATGGATAGGATCTCTTCCGAGGCTTCAGCTGCCGATTTTCCAATCCTTTTGAGGAATTACTGATTTCATCAAATGCCATTCAAATCAAGGCTTTATGGAGGCCATTTCGCGATTTTTTGCCTAACGTCCGATAAAAACTGTTCAACAGTTCCGTTTTGAAGTATAGTTAGTCGCATTCTCCTGTTGTAGTTTAAATTCAGGACCAATCAAATAATCGCCGGCAATAAATGCAACTTCGTTCAATATTTGGAGGGTATTCAGACGAACGCATCTTTCAACAATTGGACCAATCCCATTATAACAAATACAACGCCATACCATTATTTTATCACCATGTGAATGACACGTAGGGATACTGAAGGCTTGATTTTTCTTTTGCTGTGCATTGGAATAGTAGAAGTAGTTCCGTCCAACGACATAGTACTTTTATCTGTCCACAAAATTTGTCTCCAAAATTCGACTGACTTATTTCTGTGCTCAAATGCAAACTGCAAGCGAACTTCCCGATTCTTTGGAGAGATGTACGGCTGTTTTCGGACGACGTATGCTTTTATTCCTGCCTCGAAAAGTCTTCTCCGAACTGCTGTTCTACTGACTATTTGGCTGCATACACCAACGTATTACAGTATCTTCCCTTTCACTTGTCCTCTTTCGATCCCTTCCTTCGGCATTTTTAACACTGCCAGTTACATGTTTTTAAAATTAAAATTTCATTTTGTTGTAAAAAAAATTGAAGGAGTTATTTTGATTTCATTCAGATTTTTGCGTTGTGTAAATAATTGTGGCCACGACTGTATGTTTGGCTTTTCTAGTTGAGTTTTTGGATTTCTTTGGTTTGAGTATTTGTAAAAAGACCGATCAGTACTAAACGTTTTACACTCCTTCCGCAAATTCTTACAACATTACGGAAATTTGTATTTCCCTCAGGGCTTCGTTAGATTGTGTGCACGCGTGGCTGGGTTTCAGTAGTTTTTTGAAGATCTTTTTTATATTTTTTTGAGGGTTCGCATTCTAAAGAAGACCCAAGAACGTACTGGTTGTTGATCCAATCCATCTCTCCTTTTTTTTGGAAGAATATTTCCATGGATCTCGAGTGATTTCAAGCGACCCCAAGTTCTTGAAAATGTGACATTTTTTCAAGATAGGTACATTTATAAAGGTCAATGGCAATAACACGATTTTCATCCTCATTCCATGTATATAAATAACTGGACTATTTTTTGTATATATGTACATATGTCGCCTGTCTAACATTAGTCGATACGAATATGTTGCGTTCAATATAACATTTATGGTGGATGTATTATTTCGTGTACTAGAAGTTATGTTTTCACTAGATGAAAGTAAACATTGTTTGTTGCATAGTCATTGAAAGTTTTCATTTTTGGTTGTAACCGTTCCCTCATAACATCTACGTCCACTCAATTATCGCTCATCGTTAAGCTAATGAATGGCATGTAATTTTCGAATGTTTATTTGGTTTTAACGCTTGCTTCAGTTTAGCACGATTAGCTTGAAATTCCGTTAAAATCACCTGGCGTTGCTAAAGCAAATGATGCTAATCGTTTCAGAAACTCCAACATTTTTGTCGAGTGTCTTGTTCCAGATTTTCGTGGCAATGCTGATAGTGTTCGTACCGTGGCGCTTTCCGGTCTAGATGTATACGCGCATAACATTGAAACGGTAGAAGTACTCACACCGTTCGTACGTGATCGTCGTGCCCAGTATCGGCAAACGTTGAAAGTTCTTGCCGAGGCGAAAGTCATCAATCCGTCGCTGGTAACGAAAAGTTCAATAATGCTGGGATTAGGTGAAACCGACGAACAAATCGAGCAAACATTGAAGGATCTACGGGAGGCGGGTGTCGATTGTTTAACACTCGGTCAGTATATGCAGCCGACGAAACGACACTTGAAAGTGAATGAATATGTGACGCCTGAAAAGTTCAAACATTGGGAGGAAAGGGGCAATGAGTTAGGCTTTCTGTATACGGCAAGCGGTCCGCTTGTGAGGAGCTCGTATAAAGCGGGAGAGTTTTTTATTACGAGTATTTTGAAGGAGCGCAAGACTCGAATTAGTGAGAATTAATAGAATTATTAATATTGTTATGTAATATATGTGAATAAATTTGGCGAGTTGATGAACATTTCATACTTCCTAATATGATTACACTCAAACTTATTGGAGTGGTTAGCACTTACTTAAACGATTATGACACTCAAATAGCTAGTATAGATTTATGATCTTCATCCAATAGTCATCATGAAAGTGATTCATTCTGTCTCAATTGGTCTATATTTTCTCCAAACTTTGGTGGTTCTATGGTGCCAATTTTGAAGATTGGTGCCTTTAAACTGAAAGTCTTGCGAAAATTCGCCTATATTGATTCTAGGACATCTTTGCCTAGATGTTCCAATCGTCCATGTAAGTGTTGCAAAGCATTTGAAAGACATACGGACTGCGATATCTCGCTTATTTGGACAGAGTCGGCATTGCTCTTATTAAGAGATGGATTCTCAATATCTTCACATCACCACGGGGCTAAGTTTCTTGCTGGGATTCGTTGGATAGTGTTGTGTATATCAAAGTACCACCAAAGTGCTCAAAGTGTATTGTACTCGACTTTCATTTGGATATCCCTGTAGTACTTTTTAGTGACTATTGAATCTGTGGTGCATACTCGTTGTATACCACATCGTAGGAGTCAAAGAAAGTAGTCAGCATCACTTTGACGTTGTTGTGCACTTGCCAAACCTTCTTTGGTCCTGGTGACTTGAAATTTGCTTCCACTATTACGACTGGGATTTGGTTTCCGGGTCGTACCCGTACAGCCAGGACTCGTCACCAGTGATTATGGTGTTTATGAAGCCGGCGGTAACTGTTTGTGGAGTCCAGCATGTCCTGTGAGACTTCAACACGAAATTGACCTCAAAAAATCAGTCGCCTTGCTACTGGCTACCAGCAAAATGTTCGATTTCTCTTATAAAGGGTAGGACAAAAACATGGATTCTTTCAAATAGGCTCATTGGGGCTACGAATTTTCGGATGGAATCGACGTAAATTTTCGTTTTTATCACAACAATAGATTGTTGGTCTCAACCAGAGGCTTTTAAAATTCTGCTTTGTACTAGATACCTTACGAGTTGATTTGCTAACATACCAATACAGGAAGAATTGCTGCTACTATCATTTTTGACTTCCGATTTTCCCCGGTAATATGGGAATATTTAAAGATGCTTAAAATTAAAATGCAAAACCTTCAGTTGGTGATCGAATTTCACTGATGGACGTTTCTTTTTTGATTCAGCATTTTTTCCCAGCCATTGTGAATCCATAAAAATACAAATTTAACATAAATTCTTTATTTAACAACAAAATCACACAAATGTTCAACTCGCAACAATTAACCAAAAACCCCACCAATAATTAATTCCATCTTACCAACTTCTGTACTGAGAAGTGTAAGAGAATCTTTGGGGTTGAAGGTAAAATACAGGATCATAAGCTTCGACAAGATTTTCGTTGCGCAAAATTGGCTGTACTGCAACTAACTTTTCGGGTTGTCGTGAGGGCCATATTTGAACACTACGTTGTTGTAGCGCTGGCTCATATGTGTTCGGGACAGATTCCACTTGTACATATTCAGGACTGCTCTGTACGATTTCGGGCTGTGCAGAAATTATTCCTTGGGGTTGCTGAGGTGGCCAATATTGTATGCTACTGTGTTGTGTTTGAAGGACTGGCTGCACTTGGACAGCTGGTAGAACTGGATCGATTGGCGAGAATGAGGCGACTGGCGGACGCACTGCATTGATAGAGACGTCCGGAAATGAAGGATTAGCAGATGTAGAAGGATTGACTGGCTCAAAAGTTTCAACATCACTGACATCTTCCTCTGGAACTGTAGTCTTGCGAGGCTCGGAAGATGCTACCGACAGTAGACCAGTCCTAGAAATGAATCCATTGGGCAACTGTATGAAGTAGAAACCATTTCCGAGATTGCGAGGCGTAGGAACTCTTTGGGTTGTAGGTTCAATCGATTCAGGCTCAGCGGGGGTAGTTGTTGGAGTGTTGTCAGCTGATGGGCCATATTTATCAGATGGGGGCAAGTATGTTGGCAAAGGATCGGTGGTTGGTGGTGGTGTGAAGGCTCGCCCGTCACGGGATGGTGGACCGTAATTGTGATGTGGCTTGGCAGTGGTCGTCGTAGTGGGTGCTGGAGTCCTTGCTCGTGCATCGCGGGTAGGTGGTCCATAGCTTGATGTTGGTTTTGGAGGAGTTGGAGCCGGAGTGTAAGCCTTTGCATCCCGTGCTGGTGGCAAATAATTTGAATTTATTTCCGTTGTGGTCTTCTCTTCGGTCGGAAGCTCAAAAGCTCGTCCGGGCCGAAAACCGGCAGCAGGATAGGCCCAAGTTTTTTGAGTAGTGGTTGACGTGGATCCTTCAGGCGTTGGTTCTGTTGCAGATGGCTGTTTGGTAGTAGGAAAAGGTCGATTTCTTTGTGCAGTTACAACGGTAGCAACCATTACTGTTAAGATGAATACTCTAAGTGCAACCATTCTATATTCTTTTGCACAGAAACTAAACTCTAAATAATCTTAATATAGAACTGTTGTTTGTTTTGTGACCTATTGAAACCCCAAACTAAGACTGATGATTTCCATACTTAAAAATGTACTTTTTATATCATTCCAATTCTCTCCTAATTAGTATTCATAACGCTTCAGCCTCAAATAATCAATGACATAATAAGACGTACTACGTGCCTTTACCATTTAGGAAGTTAGTTGAGTCGAATAAAACAACCAATGGTTAACTGGCTTCCAAAAAAATATTGACCCTAGAACAATACGTTCGCGACATTGCTCGGTGACTCGTCGACATAATATCTATTTGAATATGTGTAATAAATAATTGGATATTTGATAGGTGCTTAAAATTGACCTTTATATTATGATCATTGAGTACTTTGTTGTATCTACGGAATGCAGAGTCACACTCTTCGGTTTTGAATTAACCGCCGTCGATATTGGCTGATTGATATTGACTAGTGTATTTACAATTCAACTCGGGTCGCATAGGTGGTTATGATGTAACTTTGCAATGAATAGAATTAAGACTTTAATTAGGAAAATAGCTTTAGCTATGCTATGGGTTCTGTTAGATTAAATCTCATATGGTTTGTATCTAAAAAGTTGATGGTGTTAATGTGACAATCATAAAATGAATATTTAATAGTTTTGGAGATACTTTTTCTCTAGCAATTGAATACTTTCTTGCACCAGTTTGTATGGATTTTATTAAACGAATTATTGTTTATACAGCTATTGAAAAAACACCAAAGGTAAAACTGATGAGCAAAGTGAGAAGAATTGCAACTATTGCAATCACCGGGGCCCTACTTATTGCCCCGACAAAGGCACTGTTTATGCTATTAAATCGGCTCCCGACTGAGCACCTTACTAGACTGCAGGCCAAGTGCTCTGCGATTCGATTGGAAGCTCAACATCTATGGAATGAGGGAAATATTTGTCCTTCCACCATGCTACGGAGCGATGGACCATCGACAGGGAGAGTAGACCTTGTATCTCCGATTTCCTGTTTCCACCATCGTTTCAAGTCAGTCATCCCGAACAGGAATAGTTGTGCCAAAGAAAGGAGTGAGATACAGGAATCGGTCGACATTTACACTAATGGATCAAAAATGGAAGAAAAAGTTAGTTGTGATGTTTCCTCCGAATAACCTAGGCACTGCAACGTTTTTCAGACGAAGATCATAGCAATATACAAGGCAGAAGACTGGTTAAAAAAACCAAATAAAATCGTTGCCACTCCAGCTGCTATATAATCATTATCCAACGTGTACAACTCATCCAAAATTGTAATGGAATGTCGTACATCACTGGAAGAGATGTCGCTTCAGTGTGAAGTGACCTGGGTTCCCGGGGTCAAAGGAATATCCATGTGAACTGCGAAGCAGATGACCTTGCGAGAGCTGGCACCGAGATTCAGGTTTATACATAACATTCCTGGGCGACCATCTTCTAGCTTTTATAAAGCTGGGTTTCAAGCAGCATTAAACAGAGGCTGTAAACAGGGTCTGGCTCCCGGAAGAAACAACAAGGGAAACTTGACTCGCACTGAGCTTAAAATGCACCAAGCAACTCCTCAACACGAGGAAATTTGATCATATCCGTACTGAAGGTACACTATCTGATTGGCAGACATGCAGAACGATTGGGCGGTCCCTTCAACGATTTCTGTTGAAGCTGCAGATCGAAAGAAGAGGAGGGAACAATCCAACACTTTCTGAGCGACTGCCCAGCACTATCCAGAAGACGCATGCAAACTCTAGGTTCGCCCTTTCTGGATAGCCTCACGGAAGTAGCTAATTTAAATATAAGCTGCATAGCCAGCTTCACAAGATAGTTCGAATAGTTCTCATCATCGGCTAGTGCCGTCCCAATCTTCTTGTGGTATCACAATGGGCTTGGCCTGACCTAAGTGAGCTATCTCTTGAGAAATGTGGGCTGCCACTACAACCAACCAAAGGCAAATTAGATGAGGAACTCGACGCGACTGAAGGCTACTCCTATGAAGCTGGTGCTCATTCCTTCATAACGTTCATAATTTCTTTATTTATAGCTCAGAATTGTATTTATATTTTTTGGGGCACTAAATTTTTTTATCATAGTAAAAAACCCACCATATTAAATCGAGGTTTGGCATCCTAACAGCATTGCCTGCGATTGTTTCGGTTCAACAACCGCATCCTTCATTTTTTTTAAATCTACCAATTTGATGTTAGCCAAGATTTCAGTGGTAAATCGCATTCGTTGATAAATTTTGCCTTGATCAGATATACGTTGAGAAAGGCAGAAGGTCGTTAAGGTGATCACTTCGTGGTAGTTCTCTCCCGAAAATCTGATCCTAAAATATTGTTCGTGGTTGGTCTCAGCGGAAAGGATCAAAAATTATCGCTATTCTTTATTCCTTAAATAAATATACACCTGTTATTTATGTATGTATAGCATTTATTAATTATCTTCTCTATTTAATTGATATTGTAATCATATAGTTATCTTTTCTTTTGAATTCAGATAAATGTCTCATATTAACAACATCAATAATAGATTATATATTAAAAGATAGTATTTGCTTTGTTTTGTTACAATATATATTATATATATTTCATACATTCAATAGTATATATTGTTTTTTTTTTCATTTGGTTTTATATTGGACTTTATTTTGTTGTTCGTAACATTTTCAATATAAATATCTTTGATATATAGCTTCAAATGTAGAACTTAAACTATATAATAGGTTGACTTTTTTATTTATTGTTATTGAAATGTATTTGACATATGTATGTCGATTTGAGTAAGGTTTAATATCGCTAATTGTTTATAATTGAATTGAATTGAATTGATGACGAAATTAAATTATATCGGCCTTTTAGCTAAGACGATACTGTTTAAATAGCTATCAAATCGGTGGATCTAGTTATTTTAAATCTATTTTAAAAATTCTATATAGAAAATGCATGAAAACTAAATATATTAATTCATATATCAAATACATTATAAAATAGTTGTCATTTATTTATTTTAATTCAATTGAAATTTTCTGGCTGGTTGAAAATCACAATGATTAATTAACGAAAGAAAAACTTTATAGGCTTAACATTTAATAAAATAGTAATCGAAACAATTTGGCACAGTTACCAATGACGAAAATATAATAGTATGTAGTTTTGTGCGATAGTCTAAAATACATTTTAGGAATTAAAATTGAGTCGAAATAAAATTATTGCTATAAATTCGTTAGTAAAATGAATAATGAAAAGTTAGTGACGCTGTCTAAATGGACAATTATATATAATCAATTTGGGATTGAAGTCAATAAAAATACGTTATCCAAGATAACAGAAATAGAATGTGCAATTGACTTAATATTAATACTGAATAGGTCGTATAAAATAGGATTAAAACTTTATTGCCTTAGTTTATAGCCAATTTGAAGATAGTTATTTGATTATTGGCATCTGTTGAGAGGGGCGTGTCAATTGGGATATTACAAATTGATCTCTCGTTTACCTCTCTCAAAACTGTCTTTAAGACTACATATGAAAAGTTAATTAATAATGTAGTGTCGTAAAAATAAGAATCATACGGTTGGATTTCATAATAAGGATTTGATCATATCGAAAAAATTCAGGAGATTTGAAAGACGGTATCATGCCGACAGGGTCAAATCTAGCGGCCTTTATATGTTACTCTGTTATGCGCTTTAAATCCCTTTGGATACTTTTTTAAGGTCTTCTTAAAACCAGCATTGTTGAAAGGCTTAAAAAACCTGCAATACCTCTGTTACAGACTTATCTGAAGATGTTTTTCAAGAATGAAATTTTAAGTGAGCAGGAGGAGTCATCTAGTTTAAAGCTGATGTCAGACTAGAGGCGACACTAAATCTTACTGAGATTCTTCATCTTGGATACAGTTCAGATGAAAACAAATCTTCCTAAAAAAAATCAACAAAACCATCTAGGCCGATAAAATCGAGTGTTTCGCCGAAACAGATTCATTATCATCAAATCCCGTCTATTTCAGCTTATTGCATTTAGTTGTCTAGATCAGGTCCGATGTTAACATAGCTCTTTCACACGAACCCTTCTAATCCTATGGCTCTTCTTCCTCCTCTTCAACAATTGGTTTCTTATCTTCCGATTTTCGTCGTGTGATTTTTTCTAAAGCCGATTTTGCAGCCGCCGCAGTAGCACCCCAATGTCCTTTTGTCGCTTCCGACGATGTCATAAGCATTGAATAAGACGTGCCCGCCTCACCCTCTTTGCTATGATGAATGCCGTACAGAAAGTAAACTAGCATTCCAATTGACATCCAAATGAAGAATCTAAGCCAGGTGAGTGGACTCAAATGTACCATAAGCTCGATATTGCAGAAAATACTTAAGGCAGGAATGTAGGGAACAAGAGGTACCTTGAACTGTAGGCCACGAGTGTTTTGATGATGGGCAGCAATAACGACAACGCAGGCTACCGTACAAAAAATTAGGAAACCGTATAGAATTAGTGCCCACCAGGTGCCTTCATAGAGTTCCGTCCAGGACATTTTCAGTTGTAAACAAATTGCCACACTGAGCACGGAAAATACGAGAACAGCAGCAGAAGCGGCGGCGCCCGGTTCGAAACGACCCAACAATGGTTCCAACCAGCGAAATTGAGGACGCAATCGTCCTGTTAATGCCACCTCTATTAAATCGCTAGTCGGAGAGGCTGTGTCTATGCTTGATTGTGAAGTATTGTCGTCGTCCTCATCAGGAGTGTCGGGCGCATAGGTAACATTTGCCTCTATAGGTGGGGGTCGATAGCGCAGCACGATGACACTAGCACTAACTATTGTGTAGGCCAAAAGGGTTCCAATTGACATAAACTCCACCAATTTCTCTAAATCGAATAGCAACGCCAAAAGAGCGCTGCCAATTCCGGATACAGCTAGATTAAGTAGTGGAACTTGAGTTGCTGCATTTACTTTCCCTAAGAACGAGAAGAGCAATCCATCCGATGCCATTGCGTACATGCATCTAGGTAGTGCGAACAGTGATCCTAGCAACGTGGTTGTCATACCACAAAGCGCGCCAATTGAAATAGCATATCGAGCCCATGGAAGATCTAAGGTTGCAAAAGCGTCCGGTAGAGAGGCTGTGGGGTTGATTTCTCTGATAGGTACCATCAACGTCAAAGCTGCACTCACAAGGACATAGCCTACCGTTACCGCGGATAGTGAAAGAATTGTAGCCAAAGGAATAGAAGAGCTAGGATTCTTGGCTTCTTCTCCGCTGGTTGCAATGCTATCAAATCCTACGAAAGCATAAAAACACGTAGCCGCGCCGGCCACTACGCCTCCAAAGCCATACGGCATGAATCCACCTTCAGCCTCGCTCCAATTTGTTGGGTTTGCATACCAAAACCCGAGAGAAATCACTAGCAGCATCACAACTATGTTTAGAAGTGTAAGGAACCCATTGAGAACAGCCGTAGCCTTCACTCCAGCTCCTAGTGCAGCTGCGTACGACAGGCAAACCATAAACGCTAGGAGATCTGGATACTTGGTGAACAATTGCTCGTGCAATTCTCCAGTGATCGATATTGTTTTATTGGCCAGCCAACCGTCGAGCATTGAATCGACATAACCGCTCCATGCACGCGCAACCGAAGCTGCTCCCAACATATGCTCCAGAATGATGTTCCATCCGATAATGAAGGCCCAGAACTCACCGATCGAGATGTATGTGAAAACATAAGCTGATCCTGCTTTTGGTATACGCGTGCCGAATTCAGCATAGCAAAGTGCAGCCAGCATTGACACCATACCGGCCAAAACGAATGAAAGGACAATACCAGGACCGGCTATCTCTCGCGCCACGGTGCCAGTTAGGACGTAGATACCAGCCCCAACCATGTGCCCGATTCCTGGAAGAAAGAATGTGAATTTTGAGTTAAATGTAACAGTGTTGCAAAGAAATGCTTAAATATTACAAAAAAATGGTTCGTATGACTAAATGGTATTTTTGTCACTGAAGCATTAAACGCTCGGTTTATCGGTGTCGATCCGGACTCACTAAGCTTTGTTTTACACCTCCCAGTGCGTGAAACATTCTCCGAGTATCTTCGAGATGTGTTCTGTGACGTTGACTTCTTAGCGAATAGCGTCACTGAAAGAGAAGATTCTGAGAACAGCAAGATACGCCTTACTATTTTGATCTGACTGTTCCTGCAGTCAGTTTGTTACGTGCATTAGCAGTTTCTATTGAAAAAACGAGAGCATGTCTCAATATACGAAGGTAAGGTCAAAAGTTCTCGGCCTGACAATGAAAGATTACGACTTTCAGTTAAACAATGATTTTATTTTTCTACATAATCTCCCTTGACTTCAACACACTTGGCCCAACGGTTCTCTATCTGTATTCCTTCCCGGAAGTGAGAGTCTGAAAGGTTGTGGATATATTCATCTACGGCCCTCTCAATTTCTTCATTGGATGGGATGCGCTTCCCAGAAACAAATTTCTTCAAGTTTGGGAACAGATGAAATTGTAAATTTGCTAAATCAGGAGAATAGGGAAGATGGCCGCTCTTCTCACGAATTTTGGCATCCAGCTGGTCAAGAAGGTTAGAATAATAGTGCCTTTTGCAAGATAATCAATTAAAATGATCCCTTTCGCATCCCAAAACACGCTGGCCATGGGCTTTCCGGCAGATGGCGATCGCAGCCTTCGTTTTTTTAGCGCCGAACCACCGGCTTCCACCCTCACTGTTAGAGCTGCTGTTTTGTTTCTGGCGTGTAGAGGCAGACCCATGTCTCATCCATGGTGACAAATCGGCAGGATCCCTATTAAATCGGTCCAAAAATTGCTGCGAAAATCGTTTGCGCATTTGCTTCTGTTCGGCATTCAGCAAATGCGACACCCATCTTGCGCAGAGCTTTCGCATCCCTATTTCTTTGAGCAAAATGTTTCGTAGCCATCCTACCCTGGGTCTATTGGTATAGTCTCCGATTTTAGCTTCATTTTCCTTGATTCGCTTAGTCATCGTAAGAAACCACCGACTAATACCAATGGGACATGTTTCGTTTTGAACGTTAGCTCCTCAATTGTCTTTCGAAGAATCCAACTTTCTAGGAACCCATCTTAGGAATGATTGGAATATGCTTCTCGTTAATATCTGAAGTTGAGATGATTGAAAGATGAATCTAACTATCGAACTAAGCACTTGACGCCTCAACCTAACATTGAAATTGTGCTAGTAACATTTGTAAAGATACTCTTACATGACTAGTATTAAAAAATTGAAGTAAACGCTTTTTCGTCACATTTATATCTTACCTAACAGTGTTATATCAAACGTGTTCAAGCATCGATTCAATGGTGTCTCCATAACATCAGCGGGCATATGTTTTGTACGATTCATTTTTGAGCATAGGCCGGACATAACATGTCCTAAAATTAAACGTCTTGTACTTGGCATTTTGGATAGCGATTTGATCCTTCCGATTTTCTACTTGATTGTGTAGATACTCTTATTTATACTTTGTGCTTTAAGCAAACATCCAAATCCTGCAGAGAATGTAGAAAAACGTCAATAAGACGACGTAATGTTATGTGCAACTTTCACACCATATGTTCTACTCAAAACTAAAGGACTTTCTTATATTTATTTGTCTGCAGGCGGAAAACGGAACAGTTTTCAACTCACTTTTAGATTTTTCGGTATACCTAATCCAGCCGGACTGTTGGTTGTGTCCTGTTTTATCCCGATATCTTTCACTTCCTTTAATTGTTAAGCTTAATGACTGGTAGATGAATTACAATGTAAAGGAAGTGATATCGATACTGTCGGGAAAATGCCAAGGAATAACGTCACATTTTCATAAGAATGGAAAAGCGCTTGCGCTCAATTTGTCAATATGAGACGACTTGTTGATTTGAAAGGGTGGAAAAAGCGAAACGAGTGGAAAAAACACGTGCAATTGATATAACTTTAATAGGGGAGATAAGAGGAAAAACGTCCCTATCCCTTATACCGATTTTTTATCGTCTGGGAAGTACTTTGTACTGAAATTTAAATACTGAGAATTACTGAAAATTGATGGAGCGAGTGATTGAAGGAGGCTGAGGTGGTTTTAGTCGGTAGAAATCCGGCATGCCGAGAGGCAGGAGCTGATCGGTATCTCTCGGATTTCCACCTCCCAACATTGAAAAAAAAAACATTCATTCTTTCGTTTGCAGCCTAAAAATAAACAGAAAATTCTCTAGTGCCAAGTATAAAGGACTTATGATTTCTTCAACTTTACAATAAATTTAGTTAAGCCGTTTTATAATTTATCAAAAAACTACAAAACTTAAAAAATCCATTAAATCGGCAATTGGTTTTTGACGTGTGACTCAACCACTTTCCTGGTTCCCGACTCAGAATTTGTACAGTCCATTTACTATTTAATATTTGTATTTAGAGTCATTTCAACCTCAGTCCTTTAAACATTCTTCGAGTGTGTGCGAGAATTTCAATTTTTTCCAGCTCTACTGTCACGGCAATTTATTTCTTAGAGCACTGAATTTTGACCTCTTCACGATAACGTGTTAGCATTCAAACAGTTACATTGAACATATTTCTACGAATTCAATTTCATGACAACATTTTGAATCATCGCTGCCCAATTTAAATGTTTCTATCAATAACAGAAAAAAATATAGTCAAGGTACGCCACAGCAACTCAAACCCGAAAAAAATATTAATATGCCAGCAGGCAAAAAAAACCTCTATATTTTTCGATCGCTGAAAAGTGTATTGAACTTTAAATCGTGTATTCAATCAAAATCGCCCGTCCAAATCTTATTTCCTTATATTTACATGCTACATGACACAATTACAAATTTGGACACTACTTAATCATATGAGCATGCATCGTTCTCGTAAAAGACGTGCGTGCGTGCGCGTTACACGACCTAAAAAAATAATGCATTTGGTAGCGTCGCTGAGGCATTATTAATTGTAATTATGCGACATTGACCATGACAGTAAACAAATAGGAGACATGAATAGCAAATAGATGTGCTCGACAAATATATAAAAAGTGAAATGATTGATTAGTTAAACATTCAGTATCGGTTTGTATTATCGTACATTGATAAGTTTGATTTGACCGAGAGTGCAGTATTAAATGATGGCAAAGTTAAGTTGTATCCTTTTTCTGGCTGTTTTCGGCATTGTTGCAGCCTTACCGCAACGTAATCTACCATTTCCTACTACGAAGCGACCAGCTGCAACGCCTCCTGGTCCAGTACCTCCAGCGTCAGCAGCTTCAACGCCCGCTCCAATTCCTGCCACGCCAGCCTCTAACAGTCCGCCGGCTACAAACAGTCCTCCAGCTACCACTACTGAAGCAGCACCATATCCAGCTGCTGGATATCGTCCAGGACGTGCTTTCAACCTCCCCACTGAAGAGAGAAAGGCTGAAGAGCCTTTACCGAGCTATGGACCGCCAGCTGATAAATACGGACCTCCAGAAGACGCTACCACTACCGTTCAGCCGGAACTAAGCGAACCAGGCAACGATATTGCATCTGAAAATGCAACAGCCAAGGTGCCCGAAGGACTTCAACCCGGCTTCTATTTCATTCAATTGCCAGGCGGTGGAATACAGAAAATTGCACTATTAACAAATGCTGCGCTTGTTGAAGTACCCGCTGTAGTTCCTGTTGCCACTGAAGAAAAGGACACCGAAGGAGAGGATACAGTAGAACCAACTACCACGATAGCGCCAGTCGCTGCATCTGAACATGTTCAGCCAATTGGTAAATCTCAAAGGATCGTGTGGCCACCAGTGTCATTTGTTCAAGTGGATCCAACTGTTGTTCAAAGTGCGAAAATCGTTCAACCGATTCGCAGTCAACAGGTTGTTGCTGTTGATCCCGTTCTGTTCGTACAGCCAAAATCCTATTCCTATTCTTCCCAATTCAGGACTTGGTAAGAAATAGGAGTTTCAACATTTTATACTATTCATAATTCATCTTTCATTGTTTAATGGACTCAGATTAGATTATGAGAAATACATACTGAGCTTGAAAAACAATAGTTTTATTTCATTTTCGATAGTGTACAGTTTTTTTGGGTGGATGTAAGAAGTGGTTGAGTCAAATTTACCCGCTTGCAACTATAATTCTGTTTATATTCAATGATAAATTTCATCCTTTTTCTTTTAAGCAAATATGATTCATTGCTTCTAAGGTTTTCAAATAAGAGGAACGCCAATCTGGCGGATTCCGTTTGTTGGTGGTCCCAGGTAACACTAATTATTATATCATGAGAATTTCTTCTCTATTGTGTCATTGCAGTTGTGATGATATACTCGTAACCAGTAGCTTCTCGATAATTTGAACTAATCAAAACCAAGCGATTTCAAATTGTCGAGGTGTTTTAACTAGGAAAGGGTGCGTTTATTTCCATAAAAGGTTGCGTGATGGCAGTCCTAGCTCTGAAACGAATTTACATTTACAATTTTCAATCCCACGCGCCTCTTTTTGGGTGGGCCCTGGGTGCGATTGCCCAAACCGTGGGCAAGAATGGTTGCGGTCGTGAAGTTGAAGGTAATATTTTGGCGCTAGACGCGGGGCCTAATAAAACGGTTTTGTGGGAGTTGACCGAAAAGTCGATCAATCTGTATTGCCAGAAGGCCGAGAATTGTCACTGTGTGTCAGTAATCCAAGCAGAAATTGTGGTGGAATTTCGCGAGAATGTTTGGTGCTGGACATCCCTGCCTCCCGACTACGATGACCGTTGATGCGAGGAGATTCATGATCGATCCCAAAGCAATGACTAATCAGGTTGTACATGACAGGGATGGAGGAGTCATTTCGAAGTTTGTCCACTAGACGAAACGAAGAAAGGAAACTGAGAAGCCTCCGGAAAAACATCGTTACTTTCTAACAGACTCAATTGGGTTTCATGGTGGTGGCTCGTTGGATTAGGGCGGAAGCTCGAATCTACTTGAATTGATGTGGAAAATTTGGTTCCACCAGCCACTCAAAGGACTTCTTGGCGCCTTGAGCCAGATTTGGCGAATGTAGAGACTCGCGAGACCGCAATTGCAGCAGTTGTGTGTGAAAGAAGCGGCGTTAAATGCTGAAGTTGTTAGGGTATCGGAAATTGATCTCAGGACTGTTGCAAAACAAGGTGTTGGTTTGGTACCTCGACTTACGGATCATCAAAAGAACCCTTTGAAAGCAAATGTCCGATAAACTTGTCGGAAAACTAAGCAGCATCTGGCAACAAATCGAGAAGAGTGGTGCCTTATATCAATAACACGGCGATCACAACGCAAGGCAGAGATTCCATAGATTCCATAGCTGTCGTTGACGGATCGAAGCGTTGCAAAATGAGAAATGACATCCACAATTGTACGTGAGCAATCGCTTTCATTGGATTTATTACAGGTATGCCAAAAGGACGTAATTTACTCGGTTTACGTAATGCAATGAGGCTCGTACTGCATTGAATGTTAATAAGAACAGTCGGATGGACTTGTGAAGCTACTGGATGAATCTATCGCAGCTGAAAGTAACCGTCATGAAATTGGAGCAAAAGCAATGCAATAAATACTACGTCAAAAACCAGTATTGATGAACAGACGTGACCTCATCCCTGTGCATGATTATTCAAGGCCAGATGCTGCACCAATCCCAGGGTGTATGTCCAGAGTGCTTAGGCAACTATAACTGAAATCAGCGGATCGAAAATTATGAAGTATCCTTCAAGCAATCGTCCATAACAAGACCAAAGCAACCTTCCCAATTTTTCTTTAAAAATTGTTAGCATTGCTGCTTAATATCTTGTAATCCAGTGCATATAGATCTGCACATGAGTCAAAGATATTTTTATCATCTTGAAACAATTTAATTTGAAACTAGTGGGTTTTGTCCCTTCCTCATTCTGCTCGTGAAGCCCCCTTCCCCCACACAGTATTTAAACCCATTTTTCGAAAGTCATGGCTGATGAGTTGAGTTTTATCTTGACGAATCTTTTTTATATAAGACATAAAGATAAACTAAGGGCAAATCATTAAATTTGTTAATTAAAATAATGCAGCACTTCCTCTAATGGAGACAGTCGCGATCCGAACCTTGCTAACAAAAATTTAACGATTTGTTCAATGGGTACATCCCCTTCAGTTGACAGATGCCATATCAATCTATCTGAATTCAAGATACACCCACCCCTAGTTCGCTCAACGTCAAAGCACAACATCAGCTGTCTCAATCATAATATTTACAAGAAGTTGCTCAACGCCCGTCACGGATTACCACATTAAAACGTTGAAATGGGCTTGTTGGAAGCCAGAAGCTCCATTAGCTGCTTCCATCGAGCAATGAGTCGTTTCATCCCTGAATGCAATCCAGCTAGACGGGAAGAGATTGATGCGGTTCGTCATTTCTTGCACAACCGACCCAACGTTTTGGTGTTGACGGGCGCAGGAATATCCACAGAATCAGGTAAAAAAACAAATAATCTGGACAGTGTCTGCTAAACCCAATGATTCAGGTATCCCCGACTACAGATCGAAAGGTGTCGGCCTCTATGCCAGAGATCGCAACTTCCGACCAGTCCAATATCCAGATTTCGTACGGTTCGCAGACACTCGCAAACGGTACTGGGCTCGCAACTTCATTGGATGGGAGCGATTCTCGGCGACGCAACCAAACATAACTCATCGGGCACTAGCACGCCTAGAGGACGAAAGACGGATCAAAGGAATCGTCACACAAAACGTCGACCGTCTGCATTCGAAGGCAGGATCAAAGAACGTAATTGAATTGCACGGCAACGGCTACACAGTAAAATGTCTAAAGTGCGACTATCGCATTGCACGACATGAATTCCAGGACGTTCTGAAAGCTGCAAACAATGAGGACTATCAAGTGATACAGAACACAATCCGACCGGACGGCGATGTAGAGATAAACGAAGAGTATATATGGGGATTCAATGTGCCACCGTGTCCTAGTTGTGGCGGTAATCTGAAACCGGACATAGTTTTCTTTGGTGAAAACATTCCGAAACAGTACCTGCAAAAAACCGAACAAATGTTAAGTGAAAGCGACGGTTTATTGGTACTTGGATCCAGTCTGGTTGTATTCTCTGGATATCGATTGGTGTTGCAGGCGAACGAATTGGAATTGCCAGTGGTTATTGTAACAATTGGACCTACACGCGGCGATCATTTGGCTAATCTTAAGATATCAGCAAGATGCGGCGAGATTGTATCTGAATTGGTGGATAGCTAATAGTAAGAACCAATTGGGCTCCGTAAAAATGCCTTAGATCAAATTACCTGATTGTACACTAGATAAATCCATGTAAATTTCTTCTTCTTCAGGGATTTTAGATGCTTCGATTGAAATAATTTAAATTCGTTGAATTGTTTGATAAGTTGAATTGTATAAACCGCGTAAGATATCTTGAAAGTAGTAACAAAAGCTAGTAAATACGTTGTAAATAAATGGGCTCGATCTAATGAACGGTCTCCTATTTCTTTGGATTCTCGACAGATATTTTCTAGTATTTTTTGGACGCATAACTAATCACCTCAGTTTAGTTACTGTTTTCGGTATTACTCTTTTGAGACCCCGGCAGATTCTTGAAACTTAGAAAGAGCCGTGAAACTGGAATGGAATGTAGCGTAACGTGCTTATAAGCGCGTATGCAGTGCCCATATCCTGAAAACATACCCTTAGAAACTAGAAAAGAAGTCGGCTTGCTGCTTTGTCCTTGGTGCAAGGAAAGCGAATCGGTTTTGCATGATATTTCGCACCTCATGACGCCAACAGGATGCAGGATGTGCCTGATCTTTACTGGTGATCTTTGCAGCTAGAATTGAAGCGTCACTATAAGTGCGTAGTTTTAATAGTGAGGATTATGGAGTGGGGCATTGACCATTTCGTTTAATTAGTGGAAGAAACCGACATTTTTTTTTTAGAAAAAACTATAATGAATAAAATACCAAGTGTTTTTGTAGCCTTTTCGATTTGGTACACGTTTTTTTCTATTAATCAAAGGGCCAGCAAAATGCTTGTTAAAAAAGAAGATAGTAAAAATAGAAACTTAGAAAGAAAAAAAGGCTATTTCAATCGGGAAATTGCGACAAGAATTGAACGAAATCAATACAATGGTAAATTTCGCCGGAAAAATCAAATAGGACGTACTTTATATGCTACGGCAGCTACTGTGAGAAAAAGGATTCGATGAATTGCTACTTATTCCGCATTGTCGTCGCCGAAAATTGCTGCGCAAGCTGGGACTTTTGCCAATATTCCAACTGTACGCTTGTGATATTTGCAGATGAGAAGAAAATCAACATTGATGGTCCAAACGGGTATAACTTTTATTTTGATGGTTTGGGGATGATTTAAAGTCTCCTATCGACATTCACTTGTTCCAAAATGATCTAGAAACTGTTACTGTCACTTTTCGCGGTAGCCGATCCAGGCCACGCTTCGGGCAAGCTCACACAGCTTTCACCTGCAAAAAAGACGTAGAAAATAATTCTTAAGAAAAAGGACACCAACCAGTTCTATGCCGGGACTGTCCTGTACAAGACCTGAATCCGCGTCGACCCTAAACCACCGTGCAAAAAAATCATACCGACGTCGGCGGTAACCTGAGTTGAGGCGAGTAGCTTGAATTAAGCGTTGAATTCGAATTGGTGGACGCTATCGGCAAGGTTCGGCAGGGCTTGAGCATATGTGGGCAGTTTGAACAGAGTTGCCCAGGCCAGAATGATTGCAGAGTTCTCTAAATCTTCGTCTTGATATATTTTACTAACTGTAAATCCAACTGAGATACTAAAAATTATTTAAAACAATAATTTTATCCTTCGAATGTTTCAATCCAATTTTTTTATCGCTTGTTCGTCCGATCCTGAAATATTGTGCCCAAGTTTGAACACCGTATTTGTATTACGTGATCGCAATTTTGTCTTGGTATGCGCGGCGAAAATTTAGAGTGAAGAAGAGGAGGAAGAATAGCCTCAAAAGTTTGATTTTTGGTCGGAAATAAGTAAACGAGCACTTAGATGATTGAATCCCGAGAAATGAGATTAGGTACCAAGGCTGGATGAATGTACCCCAGTTAATACGCGCCAAACTGAGCTGGCTTGCCGGCAGCCATCGCACTGCTACCTTGGTAGAGGCCGAACCTGAATGAGTTGCACGACAGAAAGGGTTCGTTGCCTCGTCCTCGAGACTGAACGTCCATGAGGTCAATGGGACAAGAGTCTCGTTTTCTTCACGATCTCATTCGCTAATTCTATAATTTCATTACAACTGGTTTGGAATTCATGTTTATTGTCGGCAAAAATTTCACGTTACTTTTGAATTTCACTATCCTTTCAATGTATGCCAGGTTCTATATCAAATCATCTGCAGAGAAAGTCACCAATCGCAGGTCTTATAAATAAAATTATCATTCGCATTTAACATTGAATCACAATGAAACAAAAAAACGACGATTTTTGTGTACACAATTAAATTTATTTTAAATCTATTTATTCAAGATGCTAAACAAAACTTTTGAAAATATCACTTAGTCTTTTACCGCTTTCCCTCCACAAATTAATGAGCATCATTATTATACAAAAAAAAATATGGCTCGTTAAATTCCAAATGTTAATATTTATTTATGTTGAATAAACGTACACCATGAAATTGTGGTAGTTTTGGCAAAAGAACAACAACAAGCGAAATGAAATTGGCAACGAAATGATCACTATCGTTTCGAGTGTATAGGCATGTCAGAAGGAATCTAAGGAATAGAGATATAGAAAACATGGATTTTATTTAACATTATAATAATAATATTGAATTGGGGAAATTTTAATACTTACAGTATTATTGGGGCGGCTATTAAAAATCGTCGTGTTTTAGTCCATTGTTCGCCATCGTCTATTTGTTCCCAATGCGTTTGTAATGAGCATGTACCGTCTTCGGTGCTCATCCATGGAGCACCTTTGATTGAATGTAGAAAATATAAATGGGCCTGTGGAGAATATTTTCTGATTAGTAAATGTTCTTGAGCTTAAAAGAATACTAATTTAGAGAAATGTTAATGATTTTATAAGAAATTTGAAAGGCGGTCTCAGCTTCTAGAAAAACCATCCGGCATTCACTTTCGAGCTTTGAAACCGAAAGGACGAGCGTTTCCGTGTATTTCGATGGCCGGAAAGCGGTTGCCGACGAAGCCCCGACTTCGGACATACTATTCACAATGGGTTTGTTGGCAAGGTCACGAGGGAACGAGAAGAAAGGTGGGGAATCTACCCTCGTTAAGACCAATCCGTTTTGACACTATTAGAGCGCAAAAATAAATACCCAATCGGCCAGTTTGATCGATGTTTCGTAACAAGCAGTGCCGGATTAAGCCTTCGTGGGGCCTGGGGCTAAAAGTAAAATAGGGCCCTATGATTACGCAACAGCATCCCAAGAACATTAAGTAACCCACGTAACCTATCATAACCCAAGTAGTCCAGTAGGAAAGAGAGCTTGAAAGCAGATAAACATCCTAAGTAAATCAGTAGAACAGAGGGACGAAAGTAAAAAAAAATTTACGTTGCATGAATAGAACAAATAATTTTTATTAAAACAAATTAACAATTAAAAATACTTTTTTCTTGATTTACTCTCATATTTTTCCGTCGCTATTGAAAATGAATCGTAAAATGAGTATAATAAGCCAATCCAACGTTCACGTCTCACGTTAAAACAAAAGTACAATTTGATAAAAGATCATGAAGCCAAAATTTGGAATCGAATTTTTGAAAAAGAAATTATCGACGAATACCTTTCTTCGCAAAATGTTGAAAATACATTTTTCCTCGATAAAATAGTAGAATCCAACAACTTAGTACAGGATGATTTGATTGCAAGCAAAACAAAACAGTCTTCGATCATCGATTACTTTAAATAATAATGAAACTGAAAATGAAAAAAGCAGCGAATGACAACACTGCTTTTTTCATTTTCAGTTTTTCCTTCATTCATTTATCAAAAAATAGTTTTATCTCAGTACATATTTCCTTTTCACGTTCATTATATGACTTGATTTGATCATTAAATGGCCATGAAAATATATGCATTGGTTTTTTATTCAATTTTACTCTCAATAATGGAAAATTCTTTTGATTCGACTCAAATACCTGTCAATAATGGAACCTGTTAATAATGGAAAAAATAAATTCCCCACGGGACTCCGTTATTGACAGGTTCTACTGTACTACCAAGATTTTTAGCATTTTCTTCAAATTTGTGGAACTTTTCTCGCATGTTCTTCACAAAAACTACCAATGAATCGAACATTTGACTGCCTATTATTAAATCAACACCTACTTTTTGTAAATATTGACTTGTCAACTCAAATCGATTTGAAATAGAATTCCACAAAACAGCCATGTAACAATTTTCTATTTTAATAATATTTTTTCTTAAAACGGAGGCTTTACGTCTCACCTCTCGTTTTTGGTCGTCATCATTTTCTAATGTTTTCAATGCTTTATACATTTTACATTTCTCAAGCAGAAAGTGGCATAAGAATGGTACTAGCAGTTTTGGTTTGTGGAATCGGTTCGATATTTTCCTGGGGATACTGAATCGAAAATATCCCTATATTTTTTAAAGTTATACTTATTATGGCACTAGCAAAACAAGGGCTTGAAAAACAAGTGAATAGGCGTCGGCTGTACCCCGGTGCTGCAACAGCCTAGACGAAGTCTACATTTTTCTCACTGATTCAGTTTCTTACGATTGTTTATCCGAAGTCTAATTAGTTAATTGAGTTGGGTCGATTAGCTTACTTCCAAAGTATGCTCAATGACCCAAACAATTGAATCAACTTGGGTTGATTCGGTTACTTGGGTTTGTAGATTAAAAGTTGTAAAAAATTGCTCTAGCTGGGTCGCTTCAAGTTACTTGAGATATTGGGTTTACTTGGGTTATTCCGCATTCCGTGCGGGGCCCCTGGAGTAAGTGGGGCCCGGGGCTGTAGCCCCCCTCTTAATCCGGCACTGGTAACAAGAGTTAAAAAATAGGGTCGCCCGCGTCAGGAGCACCATTAACGGCACCTGGAGGCTTCACTTCTTTACGCGCCCAGTGACAACGCCTTCCTCGTTCGAAGCTATCTGACCCAGATCAATGTTCCAATGATCCCCCAACCTCCCTACAGCCCCGACGTGTCACTTCCAGACTTTTTTCCATTCCCCTACTTCAAAAGAGTTCTGAAAGGTCAACATTTAGCGTCCATAGACAACATCAGAGCGTTTGTAATGCATGCCCTGAAAGACATCCCGGAACAGGCTTTCCAAGACGCCTTCCAAGCATGGAAATCTCGTCGCCAGAAGTGCATGGAAGCAAAAGGATGTTATTTCGAAAATTTGTAAATCATTTGTGCCGATCAGTTCAGTAAATCTTTCTTTTTGGACTTGGGTGCATTACTTATGGAATGTAGCAAAGATGAACTTTATATACAGAGTTATAAAGTTCATCTTTGCTACATTCATGACAGGACTTGTCTTGCTGAGTATCGTAACTAAAATAAAATAGTGTAAATTTAGTATTTTCCTTAAATAAATACGACTCAGATTATTGCGCATATTTTACCCAGAAATACAGTCATCATTGGTTGAGCAAAAAGCAACTCTTAGCGACCGTAGGGGCAAATTTGTTCCCAATTTCCACAGATATTTTTCCTATCGGTCCGTCGAAACCTATTTTCTGGACGCCTTATGAACCGTTTGGAACATCGTAAGTGGTGGCAGAAGTCGCCAACGTCTACGGTCGCGAAAGGGTTAAAAACGATCCTTTTCCAACGGTGACCTCAATTGAACTTGGTCTGTTTGTTGTGCTTACGTTTAACATCAATCGATATCGAATTGCCTCTTTCGCTCCAACTTACCGCGTTGTGCAGCAAATTCGTGATGGTCCATGCCAGGGGAATGCTGACAAGGGGCACCGACAACAAAACCAAATGTGTTAGGACCAGGCCCAGCACGTATGTGAGCCAAAATCCACGCGAATTGATCCACGATTTGTTGGGATTCGGATCACCATGCCCGCCTGCAATCATCTTGTCACTGTTCCTGTAATCTCTCAACACAATTATAGCTTCTTGAACGGTGGTTGCTTACGAATTAAAGAAAGCTGCGATTCTTTGTCGTCCGCCTGACAGATGGACGGACGAGTGGAAATGTCAGTGTGACGATGATTTGTGCCTAGCTTTATGATGATGTGGTGAACTGCCGCCGATTAGTTGAGGTTAGGTTCAATAAGTGCTGGGACATCCGGTTCGTTGTGTCGCGCCTAAAATTAGTAATATTAGTCGTGTTTGTTCAATTTCAGATGCATAAAGTGGATTTTGTTGTAATGCACTTTTCGCAGTTGCCATAAAACATCTAAATGACATTTTTCATTGCAGGTTTTTTCGTAGAAACACAATATAAACAATGCGATGGCGATTTGCGATTCACAGTGGGAGACAAATTGTTGGCGCGAACTCACATGTTCCATGCGTTTTTCTAATTCTGGCCGTAAGTGTTCAACATCAAAAGATTTGTCTGTGGGACTAGTAAATAAGGTAAGCCAAAACTTTACTGTATTAATTTCAAGTATATGATAAAATCGCATTTCGTTCTGTGAATGCTTTTTCCGCTCATATGTGACAACAAAGTCGCAATTCAAAAATGGCGACTTTCTAGAAGACAAATTCAAAGATTTTACTATGCTTGATTGTAGTTTTACAACGAAATTTTCGCCTTATTTGATAGACTGAATATTTGTTCGGAAATAAAATGATGCACGCTCATGAAATTAAAGTTTTTGAAAAAGTCTTATCTGAGTATCCGTTTATTTCGTCACGCAAGGTTTCTGCTAAAAATTAGCTACACAAATTATGCCGATAAATTTGTGTAGAAAAACCCGGCATGCTGAGAGGAAGGAGCTAATCGGTATCGTTTTGAAGTTAAGATAAAACAAGACTTGTCCACTAACCTTTCTACTGATTAAAATCACCTCCGTCTCCTTCAAATCATTCTCTTCATAGGTTTTGATTGATTGTCCATATTAAGGTTTCAGTACCAACGAGAGGTTAAAAATTTCATGCAATTGCAGGGATGGAGGTTAAAATAAAACATTTGACTATGTTTCCTTTTCAATATATACATTCTTACATAACCCTAGCACATTTTTCTTTGATAATACCCTTCAATTGTCCTAGTAAGAAAGCGTAGTAATCACCCGTTTCGGTGATACCACGTTCTTTTTAATTGATCAATAGCATACCTGCTGGCATACCCAAAAGATCGTCATCATGATTTTTCCGGCCGATGGTGAGACTTTATTTTTTTTTGGAAGAGGGTGTACCTTTTTTATGCCAGTACATCGACTCCTGCTTTGACTCGGGATCATAATGGTACCCCCCAAGTCTCGCCACCAGTTGTAATCTTCCCTCGTAGTACTTCGCAGAAGATAAGCATCGGAATAAGAGATAGTACCTGCAGTCAGCGAAATTACTATAAGCGCAGTTATAATTTGTAGGAAAATTTCAAATAATAATAAATAGGGTCCATCTAAATTAAGCGTGATAATAATCTGATCTGCTAAAAAATCAGATTATTATCTCGTTTTATTGATGTAGTGTTGGAAAGAAGACAAATATCTTTCAAACACTACATCTAAATAAAATTAAATGAAATCAATATACACACCCAAACCAGGTTTTTAAAAGATTATGTTTATTTACAATATTTCATTTCTTATGAATATATCAATATAAATAAAACAGTAACTGTAAACAAATAAATGTATCTGCTCTTAATTTTTTTTTGTTAGGTTACTTTGTTTTTCATTGTTTTCACAGCAGCTTTGAAAAAAAACGTCAGCTTGGGGTTTTTCATAATAAAATCGTTTTTTTTATAAATTTTCAAAAATATCCGCTATACTTTAATTTTTGCCAACCGTTCATTGATCGATGCATATCTCTATAGCTATTCTGCAGTCCATAGCAAATATATAATATGAAACCTGAAATGTACGAATTAAATACGCATTTAATTTAATGTATTAAATATTTCACAATTTTTGTTTGTCAGAAATGAAAAAAAGCAGTAAGAATTGAGAATTTTTGGGAAAAGCTTATCAAAAAAGAGATGGAACCTTCTGAATGTTTGTACAGATCAAATATAATTGTTTAAGGACTTCACTGGTAGATTCATTGTGTGTATTTGCGTGGAAACTCAAATCGTTTATGTTGAATTCTGTAAATTTGATGCGTTCTATCTGGTCCAAAATTTTAGCCTTATTTATTTTATCGAAACGAAAATTTAAAACTGGAACAACGAACATCTAGCTTGATGAGTAGGTTTTCGCCCCTTTTACAATAAGCTTCTTCCGTTCCTCATTACCGTCACTTACCCATACCTTATTCAAATGATTTCACATTTCCTCGCTTAAGCATGCAAATTGTGGATAATCTAGAATACTAGGATCATGCAGTTAGTAACTTAAGTAGAGTATTTTGAAACACAGTGCCTTAAAAAAACATTCACTCCATTAAATTCTGGGTCTGCGTCTTGATTTCTACGCGCCTATAAACTAGATCTTAATCGAACTGCATCGATTGTCGAATTGGTTTCAATCGCTTCACTGCATCCTCTATTGTGGCTGGTCGTTCAGTTTGTTGCTCCAAAACAGGATCAATACTATCTTTCATAGATTTCGAAGCATTACGTTCTTCACGAAGCGATTGCAATACCTGCGAAAATCTCTGTTTGTTATCATCCGGAAGGATGGCGAAATTGTTCGGAACTGGAGATGGTGATAAAGATTGTCTAGCTGGCGACAAGGAAGCATCAGGAACAGCGTTGCTATCCGATTGTTCGGGTGTTGCTGATCGCGAAATATTTGGATAACTGTCCGGTCGTATTTTCGTACGATAGGATGGACCGCGTTTCAGTAATGCGGCTAGCTTTTCTTTGAAAGGAAGACTTTCTAGTGTTGATTGCAGCCCGTTTTCAAGCGGCTCAGATATAATTATTGGCGCTGTTTTAGGATATTGTTTCTCATTGTCCGAAAACATGACGTCCAATTTAGGGCGGTCCTTTGAAAGATGTGCCTGTCGATTTCCTACTGTCTTATACAGAATGGGATCGAACTTTGGCGCTTTTGGTATGTTGTTTTCTTCGTCGAGAACCTCACCGTTTTCGTTGATCTCATCATTATTCGTGGATTGTGTTTGGTTGTTCATCATTTGCACTAAATCACTCTCACTTTTCGATTGCTTCATTGGATAGGACTCTCTTCTCGGAGTGCTTGCACCACTAGTTGGTGAACTCTCATACAACGCTTCTTCCGCACGTTTGATTCGAGCGAATGTAGGGGGGTTGACAATAATTTTGCTGAGTCGATCACGAAATTTTTGTGACGATCGCGATGGCAGTACATCTTCGGCGGATGCAGAAGACCTTCGGGACGATATTCGAGAGGATGAAGGTGTTTTTGAGGTGGATAGTCTTCGTGCCGCTTCCGAAATAGCTTCGTCGGCTGGTGTATCGCTGATAAAGTTGACAGCCATCACATAGTTTAGTGGAAGATTATCCCTTGGTGGCACTGGTGGCGGGTTTTCGTCATCGCTGTCTTCAAGACTTCCGACCCCAGGCGCACCTGGGTAGTCAGGTGTCGGTTCTGGTGGACAAGGTGGTATTTCCTGTTCATCCGATCGCTTTGATTGAGTATCTTCGAAAGGAGAGGCCATGACAGCGATAATATTATTTCCTAGAGGATGGTCCTTGAGTTCAACAAGGGATCCTTGTTTGATGTTATGATTGACATCGCTCTCTTCTTCTGCTAAATCTTCAAAAGAGTTGTGAATGAGTGCAGCAGTCTCAATTGACACGGGCAACTGATCGGAAGCTATTGAAGTGCTTCTGTAGATATCCCGGATTGTAGAGTCCTCAATTTTCAGTACGTCATCAAGAATGGCTATGACCGATTTGGCATCTTCATCTACTATGCTTGGGTTCGTTGGATTGACATCCTCGATAAATAAGGTGTTGCCATTGGGTGTTTTGATCTCGCGAATTGTTTCAGATAGTTCCGAAGCTGGAATGATTTCATCCAAAGATCCTTTAGGTGTTGGAGTTCTTGCCTTGGGTACTTCTTCTATTGCGCTTCCATTTGCCACAATCATGATACCGTTGGGATCTTCTGCTGTTTTAATGGACAATGTTTCCGCATTTGAATGAATCGTTCCATTCGGCATGGTTTTTTCAATATCAATTTGAGGTGGTACGAAATCATCGAAAGATGTGCCGCGATATGTGATGGATGATATACGATCGTTATATGTTTCGGTGCGATTGTATAAACAAATACAAATAAGATACATTGGTATACCTGTTATTCGGATGAATGAAATTGTTAGTCAATTTGCATGCAATTAAAAGATATGTGAGTGGAAATTTGAAGCTAAAATTTCGTGCAGTTAAATTTGAATTAGAACAAGCAAACCGCAACGAAATCAATCGATTTTCCTGAGATTAAGACCACTTCAAAAGAGTTAGACTGTCAGGCGTATTACCAGGCAAACTGACAGCCGCACTATCAGCCGCACACGCATTTCTATCGGTCGTTCGTGGTCGCAACAGTGGCTGCGGGGAATGAATTGTGGTTATCATTCCAAGCCGGACCCACCTTATGATAAATAGTCATGGGAATTTCGGCCGGGACAGTTGATTATTAGGATGCATGTAGGCAAGCGACTTGAGGTGATAGCTGTGATTCATTCCCTGCAGCCATTGTTGCGGTTGTTCCACCAATAGCCATTCGAGTGTGCCTGGCAGTGCGGCTCGTTTGAAGTGGCCTTTGATTTGAATAAATATCTTCGAACACCACCAAGCACATGCATTTAAATCTTGTTCAGCCTTACCTATCACCATCCACACGCCAAATCGTATCCAGGTATACGTGTCCAATTGCAACATCAAATACACATTTATAAAAATACTGATTCCTGGAATCAAGGGCACAAGTGGCACTGTGAATGTTGTGTTTGCCGTTTCGCGTGGTTGCACAGATATCGCCAGAAGCAACACCAAAATTAGCACTAAGAAGGAACTGCTGAGCCCAATGGCCCACGGTTGCACTTCTTTGATCTCCTGAATGGCAAAAACGAATGTAAAGCTGAAGCCGAAGCAAAAGATGCCTAGTGGATATATCATGAGTAGTATTTCAAACTTGAAACAGATATGGCAGCGTTGACTTACAGTAGAACAAGAGTAAAGTTCCAACAACTTTTGTCGACAGTGCGTTCGGAATTTGAACTCTTCGACAGTTGAAAATTTGTATCAACATTGAAGATGTATCCATTCGATGCGTTTCATGGTTGACAAGATTCGTTCCTTCCGTCATTTCGGAACGATTGACCTGTTTGCTACCACCGTTTTCGTTGTTCATATGCCTGCAATTGGAAATATCAATCACCCATTCCTGTTAGACAATATTCCAGTATTGAACCTTAATATTGTGATTGATATCGCAACAACCGTATACGCCATTAATGTTCCAATCGAGAGCATGTTCACCAATTGTCTCAGGTCAAAAAGTGCGGCCATCACTCCTACATAAAAGATTAAACAATTTCTTCCGCCGAGATATCTTTTGACGATATCACTTACCGGTCAATAAAGCTGCGCAAATCGTGCCAGCGATTGGTGTCTTGAATCTTGGACTAATATCACCGAAAAAGTGAAATATCAGCCCATCCTGCGACATGGCATACATTATTCGCGGTAGTGGAAACATTGCGCCAAACATACTTGCTATCAATCCAATCATTCCGCCGATTGTTACAACCCATTGAATTACAGGCCAACCGATTTGCTTAAAAACGTACGGCAATGGTGCGTTAACATTCTAGAAAATATCAAAATTCAAAGAAATATCCTTAAATACAAAAACCTTCAGTACCTGAAGATAGTACGGCCACATCAACGTCAAAACTGTAGACACTCCGAAATAAGCGAAAAATATAATCAATAAAGAAAGCATGATTGCACGTGGTATAGCTTTTCGAGGATTCTTAACTTCTTCGCCGGTTGTCGCGATACAGTCGAATCCAACGAAACCAAAGAAACAAGTGGCTGCTCCTTGAATTGTGCCCTGGAAGCCATACGGGAAGAATCCACCGATTCCGGCTGTACCATTTGATGGTAGAACAGATTCGGGAATCTCCCAGTTTTTAATGTCAGCTATATGTGGTTGTGAGTAGAATATAGATGGGTTGGATGGTTACATTTGTTTTGTACTTACACTTTATTGATCCTGCGACAATAACTACTAAAACTATGACTACATTTAACACAGTGAAACAGTTGTTGAGAAGCGTAGATTGTTTCAGACCGAAGGCTAGAGCAACTGAAATGTAGAAATCATTTTTTAAAAATATTGGTCCTATGGAATCTTGAATGAAAAGCTAGACGAATATCTACTAAGCTAGTCCTGCAGAATGTAAAAAGACTAGGGTGTCAATGGGGAAATGTATAACTATATGGAATAAAGGCTATTCTGCAGAAGCTAGTAAACATTACTACCAGACTAAGGGTCGTCCAAGGCACTCTAAAACTGAAATCGTTTAGAAACTCCTAAAACTTTTACCATTGATTCCTTCCACACAAAACTTTCTCACTGGATCTGTTGCTTCAAATCGTCCATTATATTCAGTATTACTCTGACACGGCTGCAAGAAGACACGAATAAGAATAGTCTACCAAGATCCACTCATGGTTCAATAACACCAGACCACCGGCAACAGTTGTCGGAAACCGAAATTGCTGGTGCAAAATGTGACCGTCGACAAGGGGTGGGATGATTGGTTTGGTGGATTTCTTATGTGTTGAGTGTGACGTTGCGTTCTTTTTATTGAATAACAAACGAGACGTGCCTTGATTGTGAATCACAAAGAAGTGAGTCGTTATTTTTTCTAGTATGCTCGAAGAGTAAATGAGAAAAGTTCAAGTGTATCTCGAGCGAGATTGCTAATGAATCTTGAACCTCTCTTCGCCGAAATTCATCGTTTGTTTTGTTCTTCGTTTCCTCACGTGTGCTCAGTGGGTGTTATGTGGCCTACCAGTGCGATCTGATCCCTCTTGAGGAAGTAACGTAACCACAGCAACGTCGAAGTTGCCAGGTTCGAATTTTTTCACCAATCGGGCTAATCCAGTTCGTGACGAACAACCGAGGGATCAATTTGCTTAGCAGCTCGATGTAAAAGAAGTTGACGGCTTCTTGCATGCCATCAATCGTTAATTTTTTTTATGATATTGCCTCGCCTCAGGGGACAACCCTATGATGCAGAGCGTAGCCTTGGCATTGGAAAGGGAAGCACTATGATGAGAAAATAGGTGTCGCGATCGTGTTCATCTTCATTGTGCTCCAATTAAGGAGACTTGAAAATGGGCATGATCAGCTGGTTGCCTTGTAGGCGGTCAGCCGAAATACGCTCAAATGAGGGAGGCATTCGGCTGGATGTTTGCGAGAATGATCAGTGCAAAACACTCACAACACAATATATTGTTGTCATGTTGAAGTGTTCCGAAAGTGAAAAAAACCCGTCGGAAAGCATGTATATATCTTCGAACGGTCTCCAAAGGGATCGTTTGTAGTTAGTGGTTTGTTTTCCAAGTGCCTTGAAAACAGCGTTTACATATTAATTTTTTTCAAATTCCTTACACATCCAGAAAAACCAAGATTAGGTTGCCAGCGCCTAACAGAAGCAAATAATGCGGTCCATAATAGAATTCATCTCGTCCTTCGTATATTCCATTCACTATCAATTGAATTAGATACTATCCCAAAGGACATCCACCAGCCCCAAATTTCTAGAACCAGTAAAATTGCTTCAAACTCCAATCATTGATACTGCCTTCAATACAATTGCGCAAACAAGAGCCAGTAAATAGTCAATTTCTGAGAGCTATTTCTATGTTAATGCTAAGTAAAAATTTGAAGAATTACGAAGGATAAAAACAACATTAGCCTGTTTTTCAAAAAATGTAATAATGCATGGCAAAACATATTTAAAAATGAATAAAAATAAGGATTTAGTAAACATTAATAAAATCATCCGAAGGAAAAAGAGTTCTTTTGTTGGCCGGTCATTCTGTTTTCAGCCGATGAGAGGACCGCGGACTTACATGGAGGGCCTAGTCGCGCTTATCATGCGCTCGCGCAGTGAACCGTAAAAAAATAAGCCTAGGCAGGCAGGCAGGCAGGCAGGCTAAAGTCGGTCGTCCAAAGGATGATACGGTCAGCTCGAAAATCAGATTTTTGGCCCGTATTTTTGTTCTGTTTTACCATTTTTTTGGCATGACTTTAAGTCGCTACGATGTTTAATGTAAGTGGCTTTTTAAATTCGGTATCTTTGAGTGATTTCGTGTGATCGTACCCTTTTGGTTACTGAATCTCATGCGATGCGACAATATCAAAGAGCGTTCACCGTTGAATTTTAGTCACAAATATGTACGACCAACTTTGTCAAGGAATTCAACAAATCCCAATGCCTTGATGATTTTTTTTTGTAATTATATCTACAACTGGGCAAAAATTCTTCGAAAGACTACAAGGAAAGCTGTTTCATCGAAATAGTTAATGCAGTGTTTACCTCCCCTCACATGCTCCACACATATGTTAAGACTTTATTCACGGTAAACTGATAATCGCTCTCGTAGTCAACACCTTACGATATGAGTGTGCATCGATTTAACGTGCCTTGATTAATCATAAAAGGTCATCAGACTTGGATATTGCGTCATCCATGACGTGTAACCGAATCAAATCCATAGATAATGCTTATCGTGTTGGAATATTTCCATGAAACGATAAAACATACAATCGATAGACTAGTTTTTGTGCCAGCCGTTTTCGGTAGGTTGCCATTGATTGAACAATCTTACACTATTCAACAATCATTCATTTATGACCCTTGACTAGAAGAATATCTCACTTCGTACCACGTTTTTTTTTCCTTTAAAAAAAGATTGTTTTTGTATAGACCAATGTGTGGTCTATTACTGATAATACTATCTGTTATTCTGTCTCTATTACGGTTACGGATTAAATTTCATGAAATGGTAGACATTTTTTTGCACTTTACTTCAAATAATTTTCACCTTTTTTGTGGGCGTTTTTGAATTTCTTTCGCTTTATCTTAGCAATTCGATAATTTTCACTGCTGCAATCGAAGGTTGTTTATCTTTATTATTTTTATTGGGGTTATCAGAACATTCTTATTGAAATGAATTGAAAAAACAAACCGAACTGACCATGAATCTAAAGCTGATGGTAAACATGAGCTAAATGCATCTTAAGTATTTTGTTATCGTTTTGTCGTGTGAGGTTAGCTGGGGTGATTTGATTTTTATTTTTGTGCTAACACATCTAAGCACATATGTTTTTTTCCTGCAAGGCAAGCATTAATTTTTGACCGAAATTGTTGGTGTTTTTTGATTAGGGTAGAAGTTGGGACGTGGTCATAAATTTATCCTCCTTCAAACTAGCCTTACTTCTTCTTGGATCACTACTTCAGAATATGTATCTTTTCTTTTGGGTTTGCAATTAGATTCGGCCTAACAGACAAACGATTACTTGAAACCAATAGCAACTTACCTCCCAATAGAAATGCCGCAGCGAATGCAAAGAAATCGAAATACGTTCCGAGAAATCCCCAATTGATTGGAGCAACATCCCGAAAGGATGTTTGCATTGTATTGTTGACGAGCGAATCTAAATACAAGCTTAGACCACGCGCCACGCTTGCCGATCCTATTACATACTCAAGAATGAGATTCCATCCGATAACGAATGCGGCCAGCTCTCCAATGCATACGTAGCTGTACACATAAGCGGATCCTGCTCTTGGAACTCTGGCTCCGAATTCAGCATAGCATAGTCCTGAAAAAGAAATAGGATGTTTTTTTACTTAGTTTATATAAAGTACGTGATTTCTTTCGGCTGAGTTTGAGTTTAATCTACTTTCTTAACCTGACATCTCAGTTGAACTTTACCGAATCCCTTTTTTCAAATGTACGGCGGCGTTTTCTTCTATAAATCATGGTTCACCCTCATAAATTATCTTTTAAAGCTGGACTATCTGAAGAGCTAGAAAAAGTGCGTTTCTATCAAAACGGACACACAACAATTTTCAAAGAGGCCAATGCTCAGATGTCTGTACTTTCTGCTATTAGAGTCCACCGAGCCTGGAAATAAATGCAGATGGATGGAGCAAAGATGTCCAGTGCCTTAAATCGTTCCTGATATCCAATCAGGAACAATAAACGGCAAATGGTTCAGGACATCAGCTCCAACATTTGTGAGCTCATCATTATTATCAATGATGACGCACTAGCTCAAATCGAGACATGCCTGTCTTAATTTAACGATTCAGTATGAATTGGGTTGGAAAAGTTCTAATTTGATTTGATAGAGCACCAATTCGATTTGGAAAATCATTAATTTGATTTGGAAAATACTTAACATCAATTTGATTTGCAAAGTACTCAAATTGAAAGAGAAATGCTATAATCACCTTTTGTTTGTGTGCTTTCTTGTACTATTGTCAAAATATTGTAGGAAATATTCAAGCCAGCACGATTTCTAATAGCCAAAGATTGTTGTAGACCGCTAGAATTGTTTAAAGTGAATAAGTTTCGGTTCTTTCACGTTCTTGTCAGTGCCTACTGTAAAGTAAACCATTCATAATTTATCTTCTAGGAAAGGATTTCATATTGTTTGTATTTATTTTTTGTAATTCCTGATTTCAACTTAGGAGGTTTCTTTAAATTTTGCTGAAATAAGGACTTGTAATGTCTACTTTGTTGGTATCGCTTGGCATTTTGAGATAACTTTTGAATTACACCTGATTTTGAAAAGATTTACTTGTTTTTTAACTTCCCAGTATATGGGAAGTTCTTGTAATCGCCTCGAAAATCGAAATTGAAATTTTCAACATTTCTTTACGTTTTGAGGTCTATAGAGTATATATAAAGTGTTTTTAGAAAGGGAGATGTATGTGTGTGTGTGTGTGTGTACGTACGTACGTACGTTCGTGGACACTTTTTTCTACGAGCATAACTCACGTAAACAAAGTCGTATCAACTTCGTTAAGGTGTCAATCGAAGCGTCTTTGCAATTTTAAGAGCTGATTAGTTTTTGGGATACTTCGGTCGGGGGGGTTTGCTGTTTTGACCCTTTGAAGGTCATTTCTGTCATGCGTTATATCTCGCCAACCAAACATACGATTTGCATCATAGAGGTGTCAATCGACGCGTATTAACATTTGTGTGAATCTATCAAATTTTTAAAAAAATCGTTGCAACCGTTTTTTAATTTAAGAAAAAAAAGTGCAAAAAATTAGGGTTTTTTTCATAAACAATAAATTTTTAACCTGATTTGCGTAAATAAGTAGACAATGTTTATAAAATTTATATACTCCAAACAATGTTTGTAAAAACAACATCAAAACATTTTGTCATGATTACGTAAAAAATTCAATTAAAAATAAAAAACTATTAAAAGTCATCATGATTTTCAAGGTCATTTTTATCATTCTCTATATCTCACGAACCAGATATAATATTTGCATCATTAAGGTGTCAGTTGACGTGTATCAATATCTTTGTGAAGTTTATACATTATAAAAACTCGTTTCAGCTTTTTTTTTAATTTAATAGAAGAAAATGCAAAAAATTATAGTTTTTTTCATAAAAAATATTTTTTAACCTGATTTGCACAGCACAGTAATAAATGTTTATAAAATGTATACATTCTTATCAGGTTTTGAAGAGAAACCGGCAAAATTTTCTTCCTTGATTATAAAAAAAAATAAATGAAAAATAAAAAATCATTCAAAGTTACAATTTAAAGAGGGTTCATACAAATGCTTTTACTTTATTTTTTTTATTCTAAAAAATTGTTGTAAATTCAATCAAAGTTTTAAAATATTTGCATAATTTGAGCAGATTTTACATAGTTTTTATAGTTTTTTATTTAAAAAAAATGCTTAAATTATTAAAACCAACAAAAAAAATTTTTCAACACCAAAAAGGCCCCCACCGATTGATCCGCGTGAATATTCAATCTGTCCTCATCGACCAAAAACCTTACGTAATCAATGGACTCTCCCGTAGACGATATGATTCTTATTAACTCATTCCTGTTACTGCTATGAATACCTCTCATTGTTGTAATGTTGTTGATGTTTATGTAGATATTACTGGGAAGTTGACCGTGTGGACCTCAAGGGTCGCACCTCGCGGCTTGTTCACTCAATTTTTTAAATATTTTTATTGAAAAACATGGTGTTGTTCTCAAGTTTCGGAATGATAAATTTAGTGCGAAAATTAATGTACCTAGTTTAAAACGCATTGGGTCATCACGATCAACCCTGAAGAAAATGAATAATAATAAAAAAATGTGGTCTAAGTGCGACCCTCGAGGCCCACACGACTAACTTCCCAGTGGTTGAATAAAAAGCTATAATTTGCTTTTATTATTAATTACTATTATTAATAATAATTATTATTAAACATTATTATTCTAAATTAATATAATTACTGTTACTATTTTTATCAATTTTTTATCTAACCATAAAAGCTTTGGTAGAGGAAGACGTCTCCACCACCTGGTCATCCTCTACCAAAGCCTTGGCAACCTCGTCCTCTTCGTCCTCATCACCCTTCTTGTCCTCCATCTCGGCCTCGGAATCCACAACTATTATTGAGGGTATTTAATTATTGTTTAAAATAATCATTCGTTATTAAGAATGTTTGACCGTTACTGAATAATTATAATTGAATTTATATATACAATATCAGATTATAACTAATATTATTTGATTGTTATTAACAATATTAAATTATTTATAACAATATCCAATTATTAACTGCATTAGCGTCTCTACTCCCATTCACCCAAACCTGATAATAAAAGTTTGCAATTTTATAAATTAATCTTTTTTTTAAATAACATTTTTTTCAAATTTGATCACAATTTTGCTAAAACGCACAATAATAACAACATTACTATGAAGGTATTTGGTATCTGCACGAATTAATAGTGCGTATCAACAGTTTAAAAATAAGCAATTTTTAGTCGTTTTTTCATTTTTTTCATTCTAAATAAAAAACGGCTTAACCGATTTTGCTGAAAAGTCATTCAGTTCTAAGTTACGTGATTACGCGTCGTTTAAAACCAGTCCCACGTCAATCCGATGTTTGGTTCTTGAGATAATCGAGACGAAAAATTACTCCGAACGCACATACGTACATACGCACATACGCACATACGCACATACGCACATCCGCACATACGTACATACACACTCACAGACATCTCTCTAAAAACGATGGATTTGGATTCTAGAGACCTTAAAACGTGGAGATATGTCAAAATTTGGGATTCGCAAAATCGACCCCATTACAATAACTTCCCATAGGGAACTGGGAAGTTAAAAATAAAATATTTATTCGATCAAATTCCCAAAAATTTATCCTTGATTGAAAAACAACTAAAAAAATTATGTTAATTTCCTCTAGAACAGAAAGTTGATTTCCAAATTCCGCTGAAATTTATTTGATGTGACAAATGAAAATGTTAAAAGCAAGCAAGCAAGTTAATGATCACTCATCTAAAAGGACAACGAAGCATTTCGCTTCGCATCTTTAAAGCATTCTTAACATAATGAAAACGATATTAAAACCGAGGACTCGTAAACATAATTCATCGTCAAAGCCCAGCACAAATCACATAACTATTATCTAATAACTTACCGGCAAACATGGATGCTATTGCCGCGATAGCAAATGATAAAATCACCGAAGGTCCTGCCTGATCTTTGGCAACATGACCAGCCAGCACGTATACGCCTACCCCTAAAGTTGCTCCGACTCCGAGGGCGGTCAAATCAAATGTGCCCATCACACGATGCAATTTGCTATCACTTCCCGATTCGAGGGCTTTTCGTCGCGTTAATACTTTCCAATATGATAGGGACGCCATTTTTACGCGGAATCGTTACTTACGATTGGAATTCTGAAATAGAGAACGAAAAATTAACGCTTTGGTTTCAATATGCGTGTGATAAGAATCGTAGAGCGTAAAAGATATTAAGATATACGATACTTCTGTGTTCAAAAAGTCAGGTGAAATTTCAATTTCATCCCCTTTAAAATAACCCCCATCGAAGCAAACCACTTGTGCCAACGTATTTTCCATTTCAAGAAGCATGCCAAAAAGTCGTTTCCCGATATAGCCTTCAAAGCGCGATTCATGTTGAATCTCTTTAATAAATTCAAAGCGGTTTCCTCGTAACGGTCTTTTGAGTTTGGGATACAGCTAAAAGTCACACAGAGCTATGTTAGGTGAATAAGACGGTTGCTGAATGATATGAATGGAATTTTTGGCGAAAAACTCACGAATAATCAATGCCGTGTGAGACGGCGCAAAAACCAGAAGTTGTCTTTCCATAAATCCGGCCTCTTATTGCGAATAGCTTCACGCAAACGACGCATAACACTTAAATAATAATGTGTTGACAGTTTGGCCCGACGGAAGGAACTCATAGAACAACACCACAACAAATTAAGAAAACATTCAGCTTAACCTCTGATTTTTTGAGCGACTTTAGCGCCATGGTTTTAGTCTTGTCTCGCTTTTGGCACGATATTCAATCGATTGGTCGCTTGTTTCTGGATCGTATGCATAGATCCAAGCCTCATCTTTTGTAAAAAAGCGTTCGTAGACGTCCTGATAGGCAGAAATCATCTCTTCACAAACTTTAACGCGACACGCTTTTCCGAAGAAATTGAGTGTTTTTGACACCAAACGAGATTTGACTCGTCTGAGGCCCAAATAATCCTAAAAAATTGTTTGAACTGATCCAATTGAATTGCAAACCATATTGACAAGGTCTCTAATTGTCAATGGACAGCTTTCGAGCACTGATTCTTTGATTTTCCTTGCCGTGTTGCTCATCGGTTGGCAATGATGATCGTTCGTTCTTTGCCTTTTTTTGAAGTCTTTGTACCAATTATAAACATTTTTTTTGCGACAAACACGATTCACCGAAGGCCTTCTGCAACCTTCTGAACGTTTCCGCTACCGAAATTTCATTCCGCAAACAAACCTCAATGGCACTTCTTTGCTGCTTCTTTAAGATGTGTAGAAAATTCATAGCGACCTTCAGTTCTCCGTCGTACAGCGAATGATGATTGAAATGCTGCCCGTGCTGAGCCAGGACTGCTGCCAGTGCTAGGCCAGTACTGTTGCCAGTGCTAGGCCAGTACTGTTGCCAGTGCTAGGCCAGTACTGTTGCCAGTGCTAGGCCAGTACTGTTGCCAGTGCTAGGCCAGTACTGTTGCCAGTGTTAGGCCAGTACTGTTGCCAGTGTTAGGCCAGTACTGTTGCCAGTGTTAGGCCAGTACTGTTGCCAGTGCTGAGCCAATTTTGAAAGAAACGAGGCTTTCATTTCTGGCTTCAGAAAATTCATGAAGGATACGAACAATATCTTGTTGACGCAGGACATTTTCATTTTGGAAAATTGCCTCGTTTAATGTGCTTATTTCCAATAAAATATTTCTGATTGGTTATTTAAATAAATACTTTTCAAACCATTCCCAATTTATAACACGAGAACAAGGTGATACACATAATAATTTGTGTCAAAAAAAATTACTCAACAAATAAACCCAGAGTAAATACAGAAATCCCTATAGATTTTCAGAGTATTTTCAATTCATCAAAGTCAATACACAAATATATTTTCTTTTCAACTCTTTGATAAACAATTTCAATGTTATCTGGACAAATACTTAGTTACGCAATTTATCGTAAATACAACGAAATAGAATGTTTCACGTATATTCATGACATAAATATCCAAAAAAATGGAAATAAAATTCTAAGTAGGACAAAAAATTCGATAATGGCAATCTTGTTGTTGATAAACACAACACTAGATCTTTTCCCGAAATATATAGATATATGTATATATATTTTGTACATATCTCTTATGCATTTATATAACAATGAATGCAATTCATCCATCAGATGACGAACTTTATCATAAATTGTAATGAATTGGGAAAAAAAATGGAAAAACACATGCTTCAAATTTTCTTTTCAAATTATTATTTTTCTTCAATGAAATGTGGATCTTGTATTGATAAAAAGATTAATCGAGTGATTCACATTTTTCTTTCGATGAAAGTTTCGTCTATGTTTCTGTATATATGTATATATATATATTCGGCACAGTATACAATGTAGATATTGTATGATATGAAACATTTTTGTCACACGTCAAAATTGATAAACCCAATTAAAACATTCTAATCAGATAATATTGCCTATCGTTTTCATGACTAACACAAATGGATTTTATTTGAACTGTTTAAGATGTTTAGTAGAGTTTTCCGGTTCAAAGGTGAACGAAAGCTGTTCAGATTGTTTTCATGAGTAAAACATTTTTGAATTGATGTTAATTGTAGTTGAATTTTTGTCAACAATGTCTCTTGAGATGTCTGAAAAAATTGTATTGGTTTCCGTTTAAGCCAGTGAATTTCGATGCTGAAAAATGTGTAAGGATCTTATCTTAATCCATAAATCAATCATAATCGTGTGACGATTGAGTCACAATTGATAGACAAAGAATTCGTTGAAATCTATTCAAAGGGAAATGTCTGAATTGCAAATGGAGCAATTCAGAACAAATTAGCCTAAAAATTGGCATTCTTTATCTGCTGAGGTGTACTTGAATGTAGTTCATCTTTAACAGACTCCTCTCAGGACAGAATTAGGATGAAGGACATGCGATTGCTCCGGTGCCAAGAACTCTTGAAAACGTTTGAAAAGGCAGCTATCAACGGCGATGAGTCATATCGAATACGATCCGGAAGCAAAAAGGTAGAGTTTAGAGTGCCACACCCCAGCGTAGCCCCGGCCCAAGAAGATATACATGGGCAAGTCCAGAATCAACATCATGCTCATTGTCTTTTTCGATGTTAGAGGCATTATCCACCTTGAATTCGTACCTACCGGGACCACGGTGAACATAGCTTTTTACTTAGAAGTGCTCAAAAGGCTGAAAAGGAGGATCGTACGCTGTCGAAGTGACATAAAGGATGCATTGAAACTTCATCACGATAACGCGCCAAGCCACAGCGCCTTCGTTTTGACAGATTTCATGGCCAGGATCCATATCCCACTGGTTGCCCGGCCAGCCTTCAGTCCTGATCTGGCTCTCCCAGACTTTTTTTTGTTCCATCGCTTAAAATGTTACATCGGTTCTTCTCCGGGATGTTCTGAAGAAGGCCTGCCAGAATGTCTTTTAGAATTCCTGCCAGAATGCCTTCCAGGATGTCTTCCAAGCCTGGAAACACCGCCTCCATAAATGTATCGACCCAGGCGGGTACTATTTTGGAGATTTTAAATAAATAAATGAATTTTTATGAGTTGGTCCGCATTACCTCTGGAACGCATCCTGTAGTTAGACCTTGTAGTGATCAATATTTTTGGCAGTGCAAGAATTCAGGATATTAGACCAATTTTGGAAGGATCGAATCTTTAATTGTGCAGAAAAATCTTTTGCGCTCATTTTATATTCACTTTTTGGTCGGGGGATCTGCGCTCGATCCCGGGGATTTGCATTTTTTCAGTATCTTTCGATTTTTCGCATGGAATTCGATTTTTGTTGCCGCTAATGTAACTGTAAACAGTCAACAAACACTGCATCCTTTTTTGAAACCATTTTTGGAAGGATCGAATCGGTAATTATACAGAAAAATCATTTGCGCACCCTTTATATTCACTTTTTGGTCGGGGGATCGTTGATCCTGAAGATTTGATAATTTGTTAACCCTCTCTAAGTTTCGAAAAACGATCATCATTTGCGGCTGATTGAGCTCAACAATTTGTTGCATTTTTTTCCAGAAAGAAGAAAGAAGCAAAATTTTCTTTTTTATTGAAAGAAATTATTGCTTTTCATTATTTAATTATAAATAATCGATGTTTATGCGCTAAAAAAATTAAAAAAAAAACATTTTCAACCAAGTAAAATAAAGATTGCGATAATTTTGTAATTCCCTTCCTTATTGAAATTTAAATCTTTATAAAATACAACCCCTTTACGATCGATGCAATGATAATGCGAAAGAGGAAGATTTTTGGTTGTTGTTGAAAGAATGATAATATTGATATTCATTCACAATTCACCTTTTAGTTTTTTTTTTCTTTTGATTCGATTGGAATATTCCACGTCCACCAAACACAATACATTGATAATAAACAAAAGAAAAACAACCACTTTTTTAATCGAATCCAATTGAATGGGTCAAAAAATCAGACATTCAAAACATTTGCGATAACTTTTCTACTTTGGGTCAATGGTTTGGATTTTTGATTTTCTTTCGGGACGACTACGTAACAATAAATAATGCTGCTCATCAATTCGTAAATATAATTGTTTTTATTCAATGTTAAATTGTTGCTGGTAACTGGGTCGATTGTTTGACGCCCTATAAATAGCGATGACAAATGACTTTGCGATCGAGATTCAAGTTGAAACGCACTTCTTTTTGATTCTACAAACCTCTAACTATTAATAGTTAATTTTAGATCACTCACCGCTTTAGATAGAACTCTCTTTCCAATTTTTTTTGACTAGCAACAAACACTTTCTTCACAAGAATTTCAACACTCTCAAAATCTGGCATGAATTTCAAAGTAAAACCTTCACTTTTGCACTTGTTCACTGATTCTAAATCGTCAAATTTACCGGAATTCGCAATCTTTTCAGTGTTTTTCTTAGCCCGTGAAAAGATGGTGCAGTCGTCCGGTCCAGGCATTGGCGTTAATGCGTTGAACATTCGAATTCTCAGATGTTACTGCCTTCTCCGATTAATAATATTCTTATAATCAATGCTCAACGCGCCACGATCCCTTATCATCGGTCTTGAATTTAATTTTGTGTATATATATTTAATTTTTTTTCCAAAAAAGAATAGAATATTTTCAACAATATTTCATTTATTGATGGAATATTGTAATAATCACGATTGATGACTTGCGTATATTAATTGATTTGATTCGAATGGAAACGTTCGACAGCAATTCTGTTTTGAAGAATTCAGGAAGAGGATATTGTTGATATGAAAAATCGGTATGTTTTGTTGTGAATTTTCAATTGGAACTGTCCTTGATTGATTACGAAAATCGTCAGTTATCAGTTGAAAAGCAAGCAAACAAACCAAATCGCAATATGTAGATTCTTTAGCGTGTGACCTAGATTACACTTGCAACTACTGTGCTGTGGATGGTATCATCACTAACAGCAGCTTAGACCGATTGGAAGCAGAAATTGTGTAAAAACATTAATATAGGAAATAATATGTACATATAATGTGGACGGATTGAATTACATCACAGATTAGTTACAGCTTGACGACGGGTTAAAGCCGCAAAGGTTAGCGAGGGGAATGTGGATCAAGTGAATAGTTGAAAATCAAGTGTAAAAGATAATCCAGACGAATGCATTTACCTGGGCGATGATGAAGAATATCAATTAACATTAGAATTATAAAAATAAATTAGAATTAATATTACGATTTGGATATTTATAGATTGAAGGAAAGATACAAATGCTGTTGAATCTCCATGTACGGATGATAGTTCTTTGCTATAACGTGAGTCTCGATGCCATTGGTTTGGTCCTCCCCATGATGGGATGAATAATAATATATGTAAGCTCCCATGATGTGGAGATAGACAAAATAGAATTTATGAGGAAGATTAAGGGAAAAACTACCACTGGCCAATGACTAAAACTCCCAATCATAGGCGTTACCTAACGTGCCGCTAGATAGGCACAATCCAGGAAGTTTTTAAGAGAACCGAAACGAATAGGCACTATATGAGATACGTTCAATAGTTCTAAATTCATATTCGCTATTTATATAAATTCTTAATGCTAACATCCGTAGGTGGTCAAACACTTATGACCTAATTAAAATGATACACAATTCAAAAAAAATTGCTTTCTACAAAAGGAAAATGTCATGTAGCAATCGATGCAAGAATTAATCACTACTCGTAAATTTCTCACATGGTTCAACCAACCACAAAAAAGGCAATATCTATATCAATGCTAGCAGTGCATTGATATCGCTGCAAATCAGTTGTGTCGAGTTACTGAACACATAAGTATATCAATAACAAACGTTACATAATGATGAGTTTACGATGTCGCGAGGAAAATTTACGAGACGAAAGCAATATTTGTCCATTCACGAAGCGATGTGTTTATTTGATAATAAATACATCAATTTAATGTTTGGTGAATAGATTTCTGATTATATGTTTGTTTGGATACATCACAATATCTTTCTTAATTTTCTCTTTCCATAGCTCAGTATCAATTAAAAAAGATACTCCTAAAACCATGAAAAAACTGTAGTTGTGTTTACGGAAGATAGCGTATTTTCCAGAACTCATTTCGCTAAAATAATATTCAATCAGTGAATCGAAATATCAAGCTATATGGAGCTGAAATGGTTTGCCAATGCGGTGAAATATTTGAATGAGTAGTCTTAAGACACCAGTGAGCATGTTCTCCTGCAAATACTAAAAAAAAAGATTGTCTAGCTTTAAAAAAACCCACCAACTAATCGAAAAAGTGAGACAATCTCAAAAAAGAACGCATTAATTGCGAGCGGCTTGACTGAGCAAAGTATTTTCTTAATTTCAGTCTTAAGTTTGACGGTGTAGTTTTTTTCTCGTGTTTGATCTGTGATTATGTCGAAAATAAATGTTTTTTTTTTATTTTGGGAGCAGAAACCAAAAGAAATTGATTACATATCGCTGTGAACTTCACCGACTGAAATTTCTCAAAATATGATCAGAATTTTTATAAATTGAACGCATGGTACTGTCTGATGAAGAAAAGGAAGAGCAGGTAAATGTCTAGATAAAAACCCGCTTCCCGGGGAGGTTATGTTGATAATGGTAGAAGATTCGCACTCACAGAGGTCAGATGGCAAACTCTTTTAATTTTTATGATTTTTTTCATCTCATCTCTGCTTATTTAAATTGTTCGCCTCCCAATCATCATCTACTTTCATTTTGAACACTGATTTTGTGTATTGATGGTCCTTTTTTATTGAGTGACACTACACAAGCGTGTGCGCGGGAGTATTTTCGGCTCCTAAGCTATCCTCTTTCTCAGCCAAACAATCACCATTCCCATTTCGGAACACTAAATTTATGTTTTGAGGATACGTTTGTACTAAGTGCACCGCACCCCGCGAAAAAGACGGTTCTTATTTAGACATTAACCACATAAATAGTCCAGTCAAGAGGTCCTGAAATCGTAGTCAACCGTGCATTTTCGGCTGTTAGGCAGATTTTTCTGTTTGCAGTGTGTAGTAAATCTTACTGTGACCTTAAGTTCAAGTTTCTGAGGTCGAAGTTCCAATCCTTTGAGCAGCATTTTGAAAAGAAGATAAAGTGGGACACGCCTTTACCGCGGAAGCCATGACTCCCATCAAAAAGTTGTGTATGACAAGCTTGTGTAGAAACAAATTTGCAGCAAGTTATGCTACCGCTCAACATTAGCAATTATTTTTTTCGATATAGATTTTGAGTAACGATTTGAATTAAACTATTGGAATTGTTAATCCACATTATATAGATGAATGGATTATAGACAATAGGATGAGAAAAGTATAGAATATGGCCTCCTAATATAAGATAATTGTAGGTAAGATAGCGCTCGTGCCAACACCGGGAGTAACAGTGACTATGAAATTAAAAACCACTCAATCAATTATAGAAAATCGAAGATAGAGTTTTCACAAACTCATTCAGCAAGAATGTTACAGCCGAAATTTTACAATTCGACTTGGATTTTCTTCTGTTCTTCTTCTAGAATGTCTTACACGTTTTTTTTCTTCTAAAAAAGTACTATTGACTAACATACTAAAAGAGATTTTATCTTCTTTTCCAGGTTAAAAGCCTCGGCAAAAATCATCATCATCATCATCTAGTAAACTACGAATACGCTTATAATTGCCCGTCCCGAAAAATGTCTACACATTATGAAGGTATGTGAGCTTTTATTGTTGATTTTAAATATCGCTAGTGCTGAAATTCCATGATAAGAGTATCTGAAAATTATATTTGAGATAAAAATGTGAATCTCTTATGTAAGATATTGCATTCGTAATGAGAATGAGGTAAGAATTGATGCTTGTTTTTGAGCGTGTTTTGACTTTTAAAAATTAATACAGAAATTCATAAAGGCATTAAAAATAAAGGAATTCAACGAAATCACGCTCCAGAAAATAGAACAGAACTTCTGGAAGGAGTAATATAGCGTTCCTTTTCGAAAAATAAAAGTAATATGAGTGTATTTAGAATTCTGTTCGTCTGAATAAATCATATGTACAATATTTAAAGAAGGCTCATAAAAGGTAATGCCTATTGTACTCAAATAAACAACGCCAAAGTTGGTTACCGAATACTAATCAATCCACTTGGTTCCAATCTATCTCCAAAATAGCTTTTAAAATCGGATCTATGATAATACGCCGAACCACATTTGACAATCTATCACCGCTAGTGAAAGTGATGTTGGTCGATCTTTTCTACCATCTCTTATCTTCGCACACACAATTTTTCTTTTACATTATCTTCATATTTACTTTTTTCAGAATTGTCACGTATTTGGCTGTCCGTATATTTAACACCCACTACGAAGACGACACACAATTCACGAAAGATCACATCTCACAACCTCAACCGTTGTACATACATATATGTTTAATCAATCGCGAACACATGACTTTTGACTTGCTTCCGAACGATCTTTTCGGTCAAAAACAACAAACCCCGTAGATACGAATATGTGACGTAGTGCTTGGATTCAAAAATATCCTTTTTCGAATATCCCGGCGTTGCGACGTGACACGTTCCGCTGAGTGGTGATACGAACCATCCACATTTGATCGGACTCTTTGAATAACTGCCGCGTGAGTGTGTGGTATTTTGTCGAAATATTTCGGACGGACACTAAAAGTTTCCCGACTGGATGATACAGTTAGCAAGTCCAAGTAAGTACTAGGAGCTTTACTAGATAGATTCTGTTTTTTTGTTTTGTTGTAGTTGTTTTTGTTGCTCCGTTGATTATTTCCTCGCACACGGGGAGAACAATAGCCATATCAGAGTATTATCAAAATTGTAATCAAATTCACACAAAGAGTCATACTAACTGGCATAAGTGGCGAAGTACAGTGTAACATGTAATTTTTTGAACAAAACTCTTAGGAAATGTGTTTCAAGATTATCTGGAGATCGAATAATGTTTTTCGAGCCAAAATCAGTTGTAAATTATGTGTGTTCAGTTACTAAAAAAGTTTCGATGTTTTTAGATATTTCATCAATTGCGCATCTCGTTCTCTCACTTAAGGACGATATTCGACCCAGGTTTAACGAGCAATTGATGCAAAAAGTGTAAAAGACATTCCTAAAAGTTGTAAGTCGATCGTCATCCTTCATTTCAGTTAGGTTTAGTTTCGGTAATATTACGGGGAAGTTTCTTTTCTTCTTGTTTCTGTCCCTAGAATTAAGTGCAGCCTATTTCGTTTGAAAATCTCTAAACAAAACCATGAAACCATATTCCTCTTATTCAATCCCCTCCCCCGCCTTGTTGTCGTGGGTGAATTCCCCTGATCTGGCATTACTAAATGAGATACAGTTGATGGTATTGGTGGTATTCTCCTAAATAGTTTTTTGTGCTAGTTGCATCCATCGTTCGTTCAGTTCGTCACTGATAACAAATCCGACCCAATTAATAAGAATCGATCAGTCTTAGTCGATTTCATCTAGCTTCTGATTAAGCGATTAATAATTTTATGCCTATTATTGATTTGGTCAAAAAATTGCGACTGATTCCACAAAAGCTACGGATCTGAAATGTAGAAAAACTAAGGCACCCGGAACTAACTATTAACAAGATAATGTCAGAAGAAAGTTTGGAAAATATCACGAGAAAACTTCGTCAGCAGAAGATTCACGCGTTTAGTTCCGGAGCTTCGAATGGTTGTCTGGAGGACAACCTTGCCCATTGCTTACCTGCAAAGAGCGAGGGAGTATTCACTTGTTTTGGTTTCTACCCAATTCATGCGCCAAAAGGATATCCAGGCGGCACCGAACCCGAATTAAGAAGAGTTTTAGCGCCAATACTTAAAATTTAATGACAAGATCCAAACACTTTCCTTGAGATACTTCGTGACCACCCAGCACAAATCGTCAGAATTGCAAGGGAGACGGAAAAATCAAAAAAAAAAAACACTCCGCTTTGGCTTTACTATATATATTGCACCCTTACCTACAATTTTATTCTTTCTTGTATCCGCCGCCACCACTACAGATACACCTCCACATACAACTGTTGTAGCTGATTAGCAGTTTCGTTGATATCTTCGCTGTCTTTTCGGAAATAACACCTATTTCAGTTCTTCTATTCGATGTTATGTCCAAATCAAAAAAAGACTGCTGGTCTTTTGCCCCGAATAGCTATTCATCATTTTATCCGAAATTCAAAAAATCTACTTGTCGTTTGTTTCTGGACTCACCTGTTCCTCGTTTTTCGCCAAATCGAAAGAGGGCGAGCGGCTTCTTCCCACTTACCTTTATATGTAGCTCCTCCGAATAACTTACTGTGAATGAATCATGTCCTCTTTCTAATTTTCACCGCAGATTCAAAGTCTGGGTTTATTGATAGATCTCCACTGTAAATATAGTCCATATTGTAATGCCCTGAACATTCTCACAAACCCAAAAACAACAACGATTTCTAGGGATTCTTTCAGGTGAGCAACAATAATCTAAAATATACTTGTAGCTTCAGGTTTTCACTCACTAAACATCCTAAAACTTTTGCCCATCACTTTTCTACGCCATTTAGTATGAGTGTGCCTGTTTCTATCAGACCGAATGTATAATAGTAGTATTACCATAGTATTTACTTTTATACAGTCTTGTTAAGGTGGTGTAATTAAAAGTGTCATCGCATTTGTGTTCGACAATTGATAACAATTTTCCATAGATACATGCCTGTGGTATTTTGCTAAAGCATCTACATATTATGTCAATTACGATTGCGAAAAAAATATTTGAGAAAAATATAAAAAAAAAACATATTTATTCTGCGAGATCTGAGATGGTCGAAAACGACGAAATTACAGTTAGTACGAGATAGTTTAAGTAGTTGAGGAGAAAATACTTGCCGCACGCACATTTATGTGTATTTCAAAGATAAGATGTAAATCTTGCAGTGATAACAGTACTAATATAAATGGCATACGAATTGGTGGAACATTTTAATACTAAATAAGGCTTGAGTTGGACAGGAGTTAAATCAAGTGGCGATAAGAATATTATAATTAGAAATATGTATGTTGAATGTTGAGGTGTTTCGAGCTACAGATACTTGTTTGAATACTGTATTCTGTACAAAGCATGTACCCAACTTGGTTGTTTTTGTTGCAAAAGATAGTGTTTCAATACGCGAATCTCGATAATTTTGCATGAGTCAATCTATTGTTCTATCGAATCGTTCTTGATAAGTTCACGTGATACTGGTATCTTTACAAGTGGGAAATTTCGAGCGTATATTTTGTAAAAATGGCAAATATTCAATAAAAAGGGATTGGGATTGCCAGGATGTCACCCACAAAACGGAATGGTTGCACTTGATGAGCTATAGCTCACGTTAACCTTTTATAGAAGTGTAGGTCGTCCAATTCTTCTTCAATTAATTTCTGAATCGAGAATGGGATGCCAAACGTCATGTCCTGCGTACTTATACGCACAACAGGGTCGTCTCTTTCACTTGAGAATAATCAACTTAATGGGTAAAGCCTACCTTGTTTGGCCTCGTGAAAATTTCGACCTGAACCTTGCCTTTATGTATTGAGGGTTCCCTACAATTTTTAATGCGCTATAGGTGAAGTAAGCCGCAGGAATTACGAAGCACTGATTGCTAAATTGGGCGTGCGTTAGTCGTTAGCTTGCTCTTACGTGTTCCACGACGCGTGCATGGATCAATGGCTAAGAACGAATCCGAGCTGTCCTTTATGTTGGAAGCTCTGCAATTTCCGAGATTTAAAGTTTATCATCCTGAGAAATCGGACAAGAGTTGCGGGTCTTACGACAAATAGGAATCTCGTCCTCTGGCTCCCCCTCAAGGAGCCACGGTCGTTTCTTACCAAATCCGATGACAACCAGCTCGACGAATGGTGTCACCTACACTGGAGTAAGAAGGTACCGGTCTCCTCTACAAAAAGTGAGCGTGGAGCAGGCCGAGTTCGCAGACGTTTTATCCGTCCAACCGGAGACCGCAAACACTCCAGCAGAGGTAGGAATTGGTGGGCCTAGCGCGCAAAAACACATGCGGACACGCAAGCGCTAGGCCATGTTAGGGCGGGCCCAGGCAGCAACATATGCGCCTGGCGAGCTCAGCTGAAGCTCGTTTCCTCATTACATTTTGTTTTTGGCTCAGAGCTCAAACTCAATTGGATATGCTTACCAGCTTACCATTAACGGTCGAGTGTTTCCGCTCTGCTGGTTGGAAAAATGAACATAAATTCACGATACGTTACTGTTTTTATTCATTTACTGACCTATTTGAAGCAAATAACATTACAAATCTCGAAAAAAATGGTCTGTAAATAGCTTAGCCTAAAATAAATTTACTAAATTCAGTACAAGCCCCATAACAGTGTTTTTGAATGTTAAGGTTCTTCGATTTAGTTGACGAATGGATCGATTTTCGTACTATTTATCACAATTAATGTGTCATAGATACTATGCACATCTAATTTTAGTTACAATACAGTTTCGCTTATAGTTATCACCGGAATGACTTGTGCGTGCCGACGATTGACGCCATTCTGAACAATGTGTGGCGTGAATCGTTTAACTCGTTCTTTGCTATTCCAAATGCCGTAACCAAAATAAACGAGAAATCCTAAAACGTAAATTAATTTAATCCTCAATTTTTGTCATTCAGGGAAAAAAACCAAATATTCACTCGACGTACCAATAAGAATCCAAACGATAAATCTTATCCACGTTGTAGTGTCCAACTTGATTGTGAGATAAAGATTGATGAAGATGGAGACTGCAGGAAGCCACGGCACTAAGGGCGTTCGAAAAGCCAACGACTGTCTGGAGCAAGGTTGTCGCTTGATTACTAGCACCACACAAAACATTATCACACCAAGGCCGATGGATATGTAAAGCCAGACGTCGTTTTTAACCGATGGTTCGATGAAGAAGTTTAAAATCACTCCGAGCACCAGAGAGAGTATACCTGAAGATGGAAAGTATTATAGTCGGTCCAATCAGGACTTAGTCATGTGCGTTCTACTCACAAAATAGAGCACATCCCCATGTCGCTATATTGGAAGTGTACTCAGTTGCGATGCGGACACCATCATAATTGCACAACTTCTTAAAGAAGTTATCATTAATTTGACTCCAATCCACAATTTGCCGATGGACACATTCTTCGTCGATGTTGTATCTAAGTATCATCACCGAACAGGCAACCATAGTGTAGGCAATGAGCGTCCCAATGGACATCATATGTACCAATTGTGACAAATCAAACAGCATAGCAATAATAGCCGTTATGAATCCTGTAACCAAAGTACCAATAAATGGTGTTTTGTGACGTTCGTGTATCTTTCCCATGCATTCAAACATGAGCCCGTCCGTTGACATGGCCAGGATCACTCGTGGCAAAGGGAACATTGTACCGATCAAGCTGGCACATAGTCCGAACCCTGCGCCTATCATTACAAAATACTCGCCCACGGTCCATCCTTCTTTTTGGAATATGTAAAGAACGGGAGCGTTGCTGTCCTGATCGTAGTATGGCACAACCATCGTTAAAATCATCGAAACGAAAAGATACGCCACGAAAATTACGGCCAATGATATGCAAAAGGCAAGTGGTATTGATCGACGCGGATATTTGGCTTCTTCACCTAAATATTATGTAGAAGTTATGGTTTAAAATGAATGAATACCTATTGAAACTCTTTATGTTTTTGGTGAACAAACAATCTGACTTAAAAAACAACTTTTTGATCTAAAAAAAACAATCCAACCTGCATTGGCAATTGAATCGAATCCAATGAATCCATAAAAGCATATTGCAGCGCCTCTTAAAACTCCTGAAATGCCATATGGCATATATCCTCCGGTTCCATATCCTGGTGGTATACTCTCAGCAGGCAGTTGCCAATTACGAGTGTTAACTGCTTAAATTCATTAAAAATCTTCCGAAAAATCAACTGATAAACATTTCACCTTCAAACGTGCACGTCATCACAATTCCCACGATAATAATTAGATTCACCACAGTGAAAATGTTATTGAAAAATGATGACTCTCTTGCACCCAGAGCAATGGCAACTGAAGAAAAACATAAGATAAAATTGTATCTGTTGGATCAATCATCTGAAATAAAATGAAGCTCACGTGAAAACACTATTGTAACGGCAAACGCAAAAAGATCTGGATAGTCACTCAAACCTGGCACAGATATCGGAAGGTTTTTCGACAGAAAATCTTTCATCGGTTGACCCAACATTGCGTCCAGATATTCACTGAAAGATTTCGCTACACTGGCAGCTCCTGAAAAAAAGAAAAAGAAAGCAAAAAACTAGATGCTAAGTATCTTGGTTAGCATGTCTTAATCACAATGTTCAATTTGAGTTTATGAATATTTATTCATATTTCCTAACGTTCAAATGCAAAACGATTCATTTCCTACAGGCAAGGTTGAAACAACATGTTTTTCAAAATTTCAGGTGCGTCACTGTTGCAAATGTCGAAATGACACGCACTTAAAAAGAGAAATAGCTCATATTGCGTTCTTTAAATATCTTATAACACTTTTTGTCCGTTCTATGCGCCCTATTTGAAATTAGGTCATTTTAAAATACTATCAGGCAAATCATCTTGTCGTGGATAATCGATAGTGTTCAATTTTTCCCAAATTTGTTTCTACTCCTTGTTTTAAGGGGTTCGATTACATCTGTGATCAAGTAAGTAATACTATCCGAAATAGCTGTCCGAAAAGTTTATATGCTGTATATTGTATGCAAATAATTATAGTTTCGATTGAAGTCACCATGCCCACGTCCTTTTCATGGTTATTTTGACCGTCTTAAATCTATTTACAGCGTTATATTGCCAGTGAATTCATGATTTTCTAACTGTACCCTGAATTATTCATATCTTACCTATCGAGTACTCCAATATCATATTCCAACCAACGAAAAATGCCATAAACTCTCCAATCGTTACATAACTATAACAATAAGCTGATCCTGCTTTTGGTACGCGTGGTCCTATTTCCGCGTAGCATAGTGCAGCAAATAACGACGCGACCCCGGCTATAAAAAAACTGAACGTTACTGCCGGTCCTGCGGTGTTCTTAGCAACTTGTCCGGCCAGGACATAAATGCCAATGCCCAATGTACTTCCAATGCCCAATGACGTTAAATCAAACGTTGAAAAAACTTTAGCTAGCCGCGATTGACTGTAGTCATAGTCCGATTTCTTCCGTGTTAAAGCGTTGTATCCTTTCGCCAACCATTTTGTGGCAAGATAAGATATGTGCCTGCAACGAAATGAGAGAATTTTGATTTAATGTTACGATTACAAGAAAATAAAATAGCAGTTTATACTAGCAATCTGCATGGTGGAAGGGCATGAAATTTTTGGCTAGAAACTAGCCGCACGAGTGAATTGGACAATGCTAATGTCTTTATCAACTAAAATGACCGTGAACGTTTAACTTGAGTCACATTTTGAATGATGCGCATGACAGCTAACGCTGATAGTCGTCTTCGAAAGGTTGAAAAGATTAGGATTTGAATGGTTTTTTTTCAGTTGAAATAACAGATTTAAATACGACAAAAATAATACTTGTGTGATTGCGTGACTTGGTTTCATTTCCTACAATCAATGCATCTGAATAGCAGAATTGATGATGCAACAACGACCATTCAACATCAGTTTCGCCCTTTAGATAATATCAAATACATTTTATTATAATCTGAAATGATGGATTTTTTTTTAATATGTTGGAAAAGTTTAAATGATTTGATAAAAGTTTAGGCGATTTGGAAAAAGGATTAAGTCACTTGGCAAAAGCTCAAGTGATTTCGGAAAAGTTTAAGTGACTTCGGAAAAGTTTAAGTGACTTGAGAAAACATTTAGGTCACTTGAGAAAAATTTGAGTCACTTGGGAAAAGTTTAATTGGTCTGGGAAATACTGTATAACGGTCCCGGCAAATATAAGAAAGAGTAGATGGAATTGTATTTGCATTTTGCTATTTCATTGTCGATTTTAAGTATTTTCCTTCGAAAACGGATAATTTAAATGTTTTTATCTGAACGCAGAATAGAGACATCAACAAAAGAAGTAATACGACATGGTTTGTTTCTCTTGTGAACTACAAAAGAAAGTATCTTTCGTTAATGTACTTCTATGAAGATTTAAGGGTACACAGATCATTCGATGCACAACATAAAACGTAATTTAACATAATTTTGAAAACGTGTCGTTGAATTGAACCACAAAAAATTTGCTTTTCCAATTCTGAAAACTCTTAAGTTTCATTCAATTGTTCACCACCTACGACAGGCAGCTTCAGATAACAATGGTTAACTAATAAAACAGTATGCCTAAATATATAACATTCAATAATAAACAATTACGTTCATTTATAAATATCGACCAATCGACTTTGTTTCTGATAGTGCTATGAGAAATGATAAAATGTTTATCTAGTTTCGTTGTTAATTGTTTTATTGAAGAATATAATGCGTGATGTAAAGTGATGAATGAATAATTCTTGAAGCGTACTTAATTTTTTAGGAATATCTCAAACTATGTGCAGAATTCATCATTAAATGTTCAACTATTGAAGATGATCTTTTAGGATTTTCATGGATCGTCTTTTTGATCATTTCTAATTTTTTCACTATTTTCTCGTTTTTTTCGTCTTCATATTTTCAATCATTTGCTTTTCATGACACAAAAATCACCAACCTCATATCTTTTGGACTACACATGAAGCTTTCTGAGATCGGACGACACACCTTTAAGGATTGAAGTTTTATTTTCAAGAAAAATATCAATTTCTTACATTTTATCTTACTAATCACCTCACTTTCACGGTCCACTGATTAAACAATTAAACATCAATCATAGATTTTAAACAAATTAAATACCACCTTCGGCTTAAAACACTATCAAAAGTCTATTGGCGAGTCATTACTATTCGACTTATTCTACCTTATTGATAATCCCGATACTATTCTTTTGGGAATATGATACTCATTTTTTTTGCTCTTCTTTTGATTTATATTTGCAACTAATGAAACAATTAAAATGTTATCATTAAAAAACTGACAATAGATCCATCATTTTCCACGTTGAACGTTGCATTGTGTGTAAGCACTTTGTGCTTTCATTATTAACCAATTATTTGATAAAGATTCGTTGACGGTTTTTCTTTCTGATTTTGTATCTCACAATTTAGATTTTCACAATAACAGTTTAATATGGTGACAGATACGTTTTGCAAACAAAAAAGCGTTATATGATTTTGGAATACCTCTGGAAAACGATAGATTGTAGGTTCAATTATTTATTGTGATATAGTTTTTATTTTCTGGCCATCTACACACTGATTTTTTTACTGAAAACTTGTGGAAAATAAATTGCACAAACTGCAAAATTGACTCCCAAAAAACTACTAATGTATCAATTTCACAATCAAATTATAAATTTGGCAAGTCGCAACCGTTTCGAAATATATGCTTGTATTTTTTATACTTAAATTGATTTATTAACAAATCATCGCAAAGAAGCGTCATATAGAACGCCTGCCTCTGAGTTATGGTAGCCAAAGCTTGTATCACAGCGTTGGATTTTTTCTTTCGAAAGCTTGTTGTACACATTTTTGGCTGATCAGTAAAAATCCAAAATATGAGAGTGGAATGTATCCGATCAATTTAGATTAGATCGGAGAGAAAATGATCGAATGGGAAACGATCAGATTGTATTAGATCGCAATGAAACGAATTAGAACATAAAGAAAGAGGTCGGACGTGACACTTTCTGTTTTGAACTGGTTTAATCCATACCAATCCATTTTGTTTGATATTTTTGGACCATGAGTGGGGTTGTTTCTAGAATGAGAAGTAGGGATTTAGAGTTGTATGGCGGCAAGCGACATGACGCGAATTCTTTATCCATAAGAATTATACTTCACAAGGTCCGTTGATGGTTTTAGCTTTCTCAAGATAACCAAGGATAACTGTCGCCTTTGCTTTATTCAAAGCTGATTTTTTTCACCGCAATCCATTGGTTTGAGACATCATCTTTACGGCCCCACGTTGGGCGCCATTTGTAATGAAGTGTCAATTGATGACCAAGATAAGTCGTGTTGTAGTTCAATGTCAACGACTGTCGCTTCACAGAAGTTTTGTCCTGGACACGAAGCCACAAATCTTTTAAGTCGTGCAGATAATTTTCAGTTTAAACTTTCCAAGACGAGTGGTGCGGTGACTGCCGGCAGACCAGCTCAGTTGAGCGTGTTATAGCGTGGGTTGTGTCTCTAGTCTTGGCACCGAATATCATTAACAGAGATTCGGTCATCGACTGAACCGAGTTTTCAATTCATATTTTCTTTATCGAGATTCCAGTTAGAAAAAAAGAATGCTATCATTCACCTGGAACATATATCAACCTCACTTCACGAAAAAATAAGGAATATAGCTCTTATATCCCAAAAAACGATAATAAATATGTATGCTTCATTTCGGTAGTGAATGTGTTAATGCATTTCGCACATAGACCGCAACGTGTCGCTTTTGCACCTTATCTGCTACACAAACCTAAACAAAAATCGAACTATTCAACCTAAACCCAACGAATGCCGCCTTAATTCTGCAAGGGCGAATACTTGACATTCTGGGGTGGATTCGCCACCCTGCCAACATGCAGTGACCATTGTACGGACGTCAAGCATGCGCTGTGTCGTATGTAAACAAAAGTGACTTTTAGACTGGGGAGCATTTTAGCAGTTCTTATCTATAGACCGGGTCTGCTAGTCGCGAAATTCGACAGAATCTGCTCGCGGTCCAAAACGAACACCAAACAATTAACTAAGGATGCATCTTCAACTCGAAAATGTAGTCCCAAATCGATAGAGTTGTTTATTATCGTGCTAAACGTTACTTTAGGATAGTGAGCCAGTGATATTTCCGGTAAATTTCAGTGCGGAATCTACTTTTTTCCATTTTGATGTCCTTTTCCGTTCGGTAAGTGAGTGTAGGGGGGAATCCCCTGGAACAGTACCAGTTGTTTTATGGCGTGTCGTCTATTCATATACGTAGGAGAAACGTGTCCTGCGCATTGCAAACTGTAGTAAGAATGTGTAATAATAAACAATAGTGTCGAGTGTCAATATAGCTCAAGGATTCATGTATCGTCGTTTGCAAAATGAAGCTCTATTTTGCGTTTTGTGTTGCCGAAATGATTAATATTTCGAATTAAGGACTCAATCGAAATCCATCATGAAATGAAATCCTGCAGAATGTCCGTGAATTCTTTTTAGGATACTCTACAGTATCATTCCGGAGTATCGAACAATTGATATGTGTTGGTTGGTGTCCTTGCACGTTAATTTTACTACTCAACCGAGACGTTAGTGTTGGTGCAGGCTCTTGCCCTTACAGAATGTTGCGTGCAACATACACGCTCGCAACACAAAACAGCTATCCGCTCGTTTTGTGAAGATTCCTTAAGGATTTACGGCGGAATTTACGATTCGCAGCGACTGCATCTTTTGACTGGGACGACGGTGTCGAGGTTCAGTTCCCGTCCAGCTATCCAGCTGCAAGTGCTTCTTGTGCGTGATATGGTCCATGGAACTGTTATGGGTATTTCATTGTAAAAAATTGCGAAAGGCTCTTGGTATCCTTACTATTCGCGAATTGTGGTCGATGCCCACGAGTTTACTTCGGGCCATTTTCAGTGGGCTAATGTTTAGCTTTTGTTGTTGTTCGCTGTGTTTTTGACCGCTCGCGGGTGCAAATACGGGAAAAATTGCAGGAAGGATGTCGATCAGTTTGCGGTGGTGGCTTTAAAAGTTCTGAAGTATAAACAAACGAAACAATTTTGGTGAATATGAATTTCATGAATGAGTTCTCTGTATAGTGAATGGAATTGGAATTGTTGGCTGGACGTGGGTTGCAACGAAAATTAATTAAGTCGTTGAATATATGATTCTCGAGGGCTATATGAAATTGTATTCGGCATTTTGTGGTTGTGGTTTGCATAATGTTTGCATTTTCAAAAGGAAATCTGTTAAGGTTTAAGCCATCATAGGGCAATTGAATATTGTGTTTGAGATTTTTGTGTTATTTATTGGTGCTGTTAAAAGTTTGGATTAAGACGTCTTGAAATTGGTATGTATTTCTTTACTTTCGAGGAATATTTCAAGTAGTTCTTTGCTTTTCTCAATAAAAAAGGATAAAGTTTAATATTCGTATAAATACAAGCAATAAACAATTCCCTACTTTACTTCAAAATTGCAATTAAAGCATCCAAAACCAAAGATACTTTCTAACCGATTAAACTATGTCACTTTGCATGACACTCTTTCCAGGACGATTTTAATAGACTCTTCTTTTCTAAGTAATGTTTCTTCCATAAAATGCATAAAATATTCTAAAAAAGTAAGCTTACACTCCACAGCGCTGGAAAGAAGCTAAAATAGTGTTCGCATTCAAAGCGAGTTAGATCTCCTTGTCTAAGGATTATCAGTCCCACCTGTTTTATTTTGAAAATATTGGAAAGATTGATAGATATTCATCTGAGAGCTGTCTCGAAATCTTATTCGAAAGCGCTGCACGCGTATACGGAAGGAAGATCGGTTGAAACAGCTACTCACTGGCTCATCAGCGACACCAAAAAGTCGCTAAGCTATAAAGAATCTGCGCAAGCAGTTTTTCTAGATATTGAAGGTGCCTTGAATAATGTTAGGAAGGACCCATGAGGAAAACAATGTTGATGAAAAGTTGATGAGGTCCATCAAACAACTGCTTATCTGCTGGGACAGCAACTCCTCACTGAGAAGAAGCACCTTAAGAAGGTGGACTGACGAGGCATCTCACAAGATGGGGCACTATGACTCCTTCTATAGAACTTAAAACAAAATTCTTTCAAATACAGAAACGACTGGCGGCAAAGTCGTAGCCTATGGCGGTTATGTTGGCAGTAGCAATATATGAGAAAATTTGCAACATCATTTATCTGAAAGACCAAACTTCGCCCTATGTATCCTTTCCAAAAGGAGCAAAGATTGTGGTCTAAAGATCAATCCACAGAAACCTTCTGTTTCTCTTGCAAAGGCACAAAATTCCGCAATTTATCCTGCCTAGGATTGATGATGAAAGTCTTAATCCAGCTCATCAGACCGAATAGTTTGGTTTAATTTTGGACTCCAAACTCGCATGAAAAGCAAACTTATAGAAAAGATTGCTCTACACGACGAAAGTGGAGCTGCTCCTTCTCTGTAAGGAACATTTATTTGGTTGCCAGCTATCGCAAAAGTATCACAACAAAACCTGCTAACCCTTCAAACTATCCCGACAAAGGCATTGATTATGCCATTTAATTGGTTCCTGTCTCAAGTTCCCATGGAAAAGCAGGCTCAATGTTTTGCAGTTCGATTGAAAGTTAGTATATGTAATGAGTTCAGTAATGAACGGTTTCAAAAAATTCATGAGTACAGCGTAAAGACCACACTACATGATGCAGGACCTTCAAAAAGATCAACGAGACCCGTTCTCTCGGCTCCAATCCTATGTATCTGTTTTTTAACTTCGAAAATCGAAATTGAAATTTTCAACATTTCTTTACGTTTTAAGGTCTATAGAGTATATATAAAGTGTTTTTAGAAAGGGAGATGTATATATATGTGTGTGTGTGTGTACGTACGTTCGTGGACACTTTTTTCTACGAGCATAACTCACGCAAACGAAGTCGTATCGACTTTGTTGAGGCGTCAATCGAAGCGTCTTTGCAATCTTAAGAGCTGATTAGTTTTTGGGATACTTCGGCCGGGGGGGTTTGCTGTTTCGCCTCTTTGAAGGTCATTTCTGTCATGCGTTATATCTCGCGAACCAAACATACGATTTGCATGATTAAGGTGTCAATCGACGCGTATTAGCATTTGCGTGGATGTATAAAATTTAGAAAAAAATCGTTGGAGCCGTTTTTTAATTTAAGAAAAAAAAAGTGCAAAAATTTAGGGTTTTTTTATAAACAATAATTTTTTAACCTGATTTACGAAAGACAGTATTCAATTTTTATAAAATTTATATATTTCAAGCAGTGTTTGTAAAAACAACATCAAAACTTTTTCTCATGATTACGTAAAAAATTAAATAAAAAATAAAAAATCGTTAACCGGCGTCATGATCTTCAAGGTCATTTCTGTCATGCGCTATATCTCGCGAACCAAACATACGATTTGCATCGTTGAGGTGTCAATCGACGCGTATTAATATTTGTGTAAATCTATCAAATTTTGAAAAAAAAATTTAAGCCGTTTTTTAATTTAAGGAAAAAAAGTGCAAAAAATTAGGTTTTTTTCATAAACAATAAATTTTTAACCTGATTCGCTAAACTTTATAATCGATGTTTATAAAATTTATATACTCCAAGCAATGTTTCTAAAAACACCATCAAAACTTTTTGTCATGATCACGAAAAAAATTAAATAAAAAATAAAAAATCATTAACAGTCATCATGACCTTCAAGGCCATTTCTGTTATTCACTATATCTCACGAACCAGATATAATATTTGCATCATTAAGGTGTCAATCGACGTGTTTTAAAATATCTTTGATTATTTTAACATTATCAAGATCCGTTTTATCGGTTTTTTTTAGTTTAGTAGAAAAAAATGAGAAAACTTAGGGTTTTTTTCATAAGAAATATTTTTTAGCCTGATTTGCACAACACAGTAATAAATGTTTATAAAATTTATACATTCCTATCAGTTTTTGATGAGAAACCTTTACAACTTTTTTCATGATTCTGAAAAAAATTCAATTAAAAATAAAAAATCATTCAAAGTTACCATATGAAATGGGTTCTTCCGATTGATATTACCTTATATCTTTTATTCTAAAGACTTTGTTGTAAAGTCAATCAAAGTTTTAAAATGTTTGAATAATTTGAGCAGATTTTTAATAGTTTTTGCAGTCTTTTAATTAAAAAAAGAGGCTTAAATTTTGAAAACCATCAATATTTGCATTTGTGGTAATCAATCATCATCACCCATCCACCAAAAGCTTTACGTAATCAGTGGATGCTCCCGTAGATGATAAGATTAATATTAACTCATTCCTGTTACTGCTTTGAATGAAGATGATAAGATTAATATTAACTCATTCCTGTTACTGCTTTGAATACCTTTCATTATTATTATTTAAAGTAGTATTATTTTCAAAATTATTATTGTGTTTAATATTTTGAATGTTCTAGATATTACTGGGAAGTTGACCGTGTGGACCTCAAGGGTCGCACTTCGCGGCTTGTCTTGGTTATGTTCCGATCATCGTCGGTAGTTGAACGGTTAGCTTTGATTTGAAGTCGTTTCGTACCAGCAAGTTATGGTGACTTCCGACTGTGTCCAGCTCATTGTCGTATCTCGCATTTTTTTCACAGACGGTTCTAGATTGACGGTTGCCTAACACCTTGAAGTTATTCCGTTCAATGTAAAGTGATGTTTGTGTCAATAGCACCATAATTGTTTCCGTAGTAAAGTCTCAATCAAATAATTCCACATAAAATGTTCAGAAATAACGAATGCAAGCCACACTCCATTATAATATTCTATGTTCAATTGACACTATCCTTCCCACATGGCATCTATTTTTCATCAATGCCCGTGACACATCAACAAAAGTGTAACCTATTCATTCATTTATGCCCAGCCACTTGTCCTCTCCACAAATTCATTTGAAACTGCAATGAACTTTCAAATGTAACAACTTCCGTACGGAATCCATCAGTCCAGGGAATTATGGACGAATCGAACATTTAGTCGTCCTTTCATGCAATTTCAATGAATGGAAATCTCTAGTGAAAACGATCCTCATTTATACGGTAGACAACTTGAGCACTCTCCTAAATAAAAAAGTAGCAGAAGTGCAACAGGGACATTAGCATGAGTCGCACGGATACCTACAACCACAAAATATGCATAACATAGACATTTAGATACATATAACTTCCGAAATTGTCGGTACAAATTTACTATGCACCTGTAACGTCACAGCCAGCCCTTAAATCGGGATTGGATAAATGACTTTCGACAGAAGGAATGTGACCTGACAAACTGGGCAAGGGGACGAGACGAATAAGTAGCGAAAAGCAAAGGATATTCATTACAACGTTTCTTTCATAAATGTCGATGAAATGACACATTCGAAGGGGGACAGAGGGTGATGCGGATGTTGGGATTTTTATGTCCTGTACATTCATTCATTCGTAGTATATTTCGAAATATGCAGATGGAGTTTGTAGCTGTTTTCTGTGTAGAGTTACCATCATTTAAAGCATCTTTACCGGTTTTAAAATTTGAAACGATAGAAAGATTTTGGATATTTTCGACTGAGAAACTGTTAAGTTAGACCACAAAAGCTAGCGATGAAATGAGCGACTCAGACAGGCTGAGCTCAAATTTACAAGCTTAGTGTCTTCTCAAATATGTAAGTTGAGACAATATTATAGAATCAGTCGCACTTTGGCTAAAGAGTCTCTTGGAGTCGATGGTTCCACCAATTCAAATCGTAGTTCACGCAGATATTGGCAATACTATAACACGACCCGTCACTACCGCCAAAGAAGTGTCCTGGAACTTCAAACAGTAGCTAAGAATGTCGGATTGAAACCAAAATCATTGAAACCAAGATCAAATGAATGATTCCATCACGACAAAAGATTTTAGACAGAAAAGTTGAAGTCATTTGCACAAACAAAACTAATACAGAAAGGACTATACCATCTGTGTTGAGATTCGTTGACGATGTCATTGCGATAGCGGATTGTTTTGTATAACTTATTCTCATCAACTCCGGCAAAGACTAGTAGTTCAGTGCGTACGTTAGATTTTTTTTTCGAAGGATCAACTACGCCGCTACTGAACCAAGCCAGCCATTTCACCTTGAAAATTCACGAGATTTTCGCGAATCATTTCATCATCAATATAATATATCATATCTTTGCTACAGTCCACAATTTTTCAAATCGTATTGAACGATGACAGGGGCATCTCTTGTTGTAATCTTTTTTTAAAACATTTTACTCGGTCTCCTACGTCTCCGAAAAATTAGCATCAATTGTAAAAAAAATTCGAAAATCTTATGCAGATCTAATTTTGAATCTCCTGGAATCTGGAGCCATTTTTGAAAAATTTCTTGCAGATTATTCCTACGAATTAGGATCGAAATATTTCGCATAACTCGCATGTCTTATTGTTCCTTGCGCTCTCAAATATCCTCTGAAAACTAGGATACATGTAATTAGGCACGATATTTGCCTGTGAACTCAGCAAAAAATAAAAAAGAAGCCACCGAAAAAAATATTCATCAACGCTGTGATGTGAACCTTGCCTACCATGATTGAGAGACAGACGTCATATGTGACGCTTTGCTTGCATTGTGTCACAAATACATGCATCACGATTATAAAATCATTTTAATTATGAAAATTATACATAATTGGAGAGTTATTAGTTAGGAGTATTTGTAAAATATCTTAGAAGTTTGATTCGAAACTAGGTAGCCCCAACATTAGCTTGCTTCGTGAGTATACCTTCAGTGTTCATCGCTAGATTTATTTTTTGCTCTGCACGCTGCTCGTTTTGCTTGCATTTAAACCAAAATCTCGAATGCTGTGGCCAAATGCCATAGAGTTAAGCGTACGGTGCGAAACTTTTTTTTATACAATAGATATAGGCAAGTAGAAATTCTTCGAGACAGAAATATTCAAAGGAAATTCATTTACAGTGTGTGTACATAACAAGTTTTTTGTCCCATCTGTTTTCATCGTCTTCTCTTTCTGCTCGTGGACCTCCTTTTCTTATTTTTCTGATAGTATTCACTTATTACTTTTAAAGAACCAATTAATAGTGTGAATCCAGTCAGTAATGTTATTGTGTCAGATTTTCACATGTTTGATACAAATACCCGGCGGCTATTTCTCTTGCACTCGAACATTTCATAGGTATTCCCGGCGATTACAAGCGCAAACGTGTGACCATATGATAAGATTGTTTGGCAATTTTCAGCCGCAATCAGAATGAGTTTTTGCGTCGTTTCGTAATCCTTGACGAAACATGGATCCATCACACCACACCTGAGACCATGTAACAGTAAAAACAATAGATTTCTTCGGGTAAACGTGCACCCAATAAATACCAAGATGGGTCGGTCCGCCAGCAACGTCGTCATGGTCATAACTTTTTTTGGGATGCACGAGGTGTCATTCACATTAATTATTTGGAAATGGGTGAAACGATCACCGGCGAATATTATTCGGAACTTTTCGACAGATTCGATATTGATTTGAAGCAAAGACGACCACATTTGGCAGAGAAAAAAGTGCCGTTCCATTAAGACAATGCAAACATCTATAAATTGGGCCACGAATTGCTACCTCATTCAGCATATTCTCTAGATTTAGCGACTTTTTTCTGTATCCAAACCTGAAAAAAATGGGTCGAATAAAGAGGTCATCATTGAAACAAACGCCTATTTTGAGGGCCGATCGATAATTAGGGGGGAATATGTTTTTTTTTGGGAAAATGCTGGACTAAATGTATGGAGCTAAAAGGAGACTGTTAAGAAATAGAATGCTTATTTGCCGAAAAAAATATCTCTGATTCAAAAAGTCACTGACTTATCAAACTACCCTCGTATTAAAGAGATTCATCACTGGTAGGTGACTTTTGTTGCTCGAGGTAGTTCGTTTGAGTCCTGAGTGATTTTCGCCATGAGTGAAAGTTATTCAGGACTTTATGGTTTTTCGCCGCAAAGAATTGTACCCATAGCACCATACGGAAATTGATTTACGATTTTTCGCTGGGGCAACTTTTTCGAACACTCTCACCGCCAAAAAGAAGAGTCAGTATTTCTTCTTGGCAGTCGTTTTTCTGATTAGTTGAAGATATCAAAATTTGTAGGAACATTAAGATTAGTTCCGCAAACAGCTGTGTATCCGAAATATATGATAAATCCTTGATATTTGATACTAATATAGAATCTCATAACGTCCCGAAAATAATGCTTGACTGATTCGCTTTTTCCGGCATCCATCCATCAAGAAATCAATCTTTAATCTAAATCATAATAAATTACAACATGTTTATATTACAAAATGGCAACACTCTACCAAACAGTAGACGAACATCTTTCAATGTCCCATTCTAATTGTCGTAGCAAGTCAAAAAGCCTAAACATTGAATGGTTATGAAAGCACATACATGAATGGTGTCGCCGCGCGCTATATGCATATTATATGTTTGCACAAGTCCCAAGCATCCATTTTAAATAAAATATGAGCGTTGGGTAATCTGTAAATAAATGAAGTGAAGATGTGACAATGGGACCGGGAGTCGTTTTGGGAAAATGTGGCTTGCTGACTTAGTGAACAGCGAAAACTTCACCATATTACTCTGACACTGTCTGTGATTTTGCTTCGCTCGTATGTTCGTGTGTGTGTGTGTGTGTGATTGCTAAATCTTAGCTTCACAGCAATCACAGGATGAAACTGCAAAACAACAGAGTGTATAAGTGCTATCTACATTTACCCGAAAGTCCCTTGATGTGCTCGTTCCTTGGTCTATCCTTGATAGTACAGCCGAGACGAGTTGGGATTCCTTTCTTGTAGCCGTGTATTTCATTCATTCAAAACCGCATGTATGAGCGTACAGATATAGTACGGACTCGGTACGGGACTTGAGGATGGAGTACAAATTATATCAAGTATGTTGGCATCGTTCGGATGTTCCCTAGTTATTATTATCACGGCTATTGCCGCGGGGATCAGACATAGAATATGAGACCGGTCTTTGGTTGTATAATAATGTTGACACATTGGCATGAAAAAGTATTGGGAAGGAGGAGTTTTAGATCGTTCGTATTTTTTTGTGCCTGATTTTTTTTGGACGATTCACCAGAGCCACAAACTTCTAGCTTAATCGTGTCCTTCAAGCACGTTTCAATTTATCTCTGCAGAAAGAGAGAATGAACTATGCGTACTGATGATTTTTTTTGAGGGGGGGGGCACTACCATTCTAAAGAAACATTACCTTTGTTGGCAACTTCGAAGGGGTAACGCACTTAAACTCCCAAGCGGGACCACGAAGATGCATTAATTTGTGAGTTCGGCTTCTCGATTGTGCCTTATGCCAGGAATTTTTGCAAAGATCCACTCTTTTATTGCTCGGTGGCTCATCAACTCAGTCCATTCAACCAAATTTTATGCCTTAAATGATCGCCTCCTGATATTTGCACGTACGAGCAAAAATGCAGCAACCTATCTTTGTTGTACCTTCACCAAAGTAGCGACCAGCTGGCTGGTGATGATCTCCACTATTCGCGATCGTTGATAGAGACCTCTGGCGTCAGGAAGAACCATCCAGAATATGAATGAATTTCTTCTGAGTGCTATTCATGACTTCAGAAAGATCTAGAATCATACATTATGCAGGTGTAAATTTGATGACTCTTTGCTGGTAAAAATCTTATTTGCGAGTCTTGGACGAGACCAAGGGTCACACACACATAGGATTCCATAATCTAATATCCAATACTTTCTTCTGTATACTGTAGCATTTTCTTATCCAAAATTAAATGTGACTCAATGGTGCTTACAAAACAGTTATGAATATATAGTATGTAGTGTGGTTGAAGCCGTAAAGCCTCGTCTCTCATCACCTATGCATGTACATGAGTAGCGTAACCAAAGGATCTCTCGTTTGGCTTGCAGCAACAGCAGCAGCAGCAGCATGACAAAAACAAGCGAAAACAAAAGGCGACCATGTCGAAAGGACTTTGGAACAATTGAAATGCTCGAAGGCTCCATAAGGGAAATAATCTTGAAGCGTCTATGCATGGTTAAAAGCAGTTTCAAGGTTGAATACGATGCCTGATGCCTTTTATCATGATTGTTGCTAGTCTACAACTGACTGACTGGTTGGTTATTCCATCTCAACCCGTACAGCATACATGCCATCATTGATGATGTGCCTAGTTGACGTTTCGGGACTCCTTTAAGGAGCAATATAGTGCGAACGTACGCATGAAAAAATTCGCGTGAATCACTTACTGATCTCTTATTTTTTCGTTATTGTCTGGCCTGGCTGCGGAGATTATAGAAGTTTAGCTGGTATATTACTAAAAGGGTGCCAGGATACAATCCAGCCAAGTGGAAAGTGTCGTTTGCCGATGTGTCCTTGTACACAGACAATATACAACATTTCTACTACTCTAGACGCAGCCTCGTTCGACAGTCTGGAGCTAAGTGCTATTAACATTCGGGATGGGACCATTTTTTATTCAATGTTGGATACAGTTTAAAGTACTGCCGAGACGGCGACATATCATAGACGTACTTATCTGTTGGTCTGTAGATAAGTCTGATGACGATATAAGCTTTGTGGCTGAGATGAATGACGGATTGAACTGAAAGGGATATAATATGGTCGGCTTCTGTTCACAGATGAGTCAATTTTGTCTACGCTGCAACCTATGCGTATTTTGTGTAACTATTCTTGGAGCATGTACGTAATGAAGAGTGCATACATGTTGGACGTTGACGTAGCTGGATGAAATTTAAATACAGGAATAGATTGAACGAAATTGCAGACGCTAAAAAATATCACACAATATCTTAGTACGTAGGTTGTTGCGGTCGTGTTTCTTCAAATCATTTCGGCGCAGAAAAAGTTATTTACTTTAAATAATCTGGCCAAAGCTCTTTCATAGTAGAGTTGGTGTATTTTGATCCAATTTTTATAATGGGAATTGATAATCAACTTTCATGATTCTTCACAATGAATCATTAAATGGCAAAAAAGACACCCAATGCGAAATCAAACTTTGAAATGTCTCAATACAATTCAAGGGAAGATTGTTGCATGGCTAACTTCGGCTTAAAATCTTACAGTTAGAGTGTAGTGTTGATCGTCACTCTTGGCACAAAAATATGCTGTAGAGAAGGAGGAAAGTAGGTCGCCATTTAAAGCAATTTCAAATAGATTTCGAATTTCAATCCCATATCAAAGTTCATGAGATATTAAAGAGCAAGGTGCAGCTACCGGCAGCGGTTGTTGGCTGGTGTCATTCAGACATTTATGTGGAAGCGATGGTCGGATTTTATTGCCTCCATTCGATATGTTCTCGATTTGATTATTATTATAAATGTCATATGCGCCTACTTATAGTCTTTTGCTAGAATGCTCAAACACGCTCATTGATTTTTTCGACATCGTGCAAAAGCGGAATGGTGTTTACCATCTCAATCCATCGAATGATTAAGTAACGTTTCGTTTCATAATGTTCTAGGAAAGGTGATTAAACTGTTATCGATCAACGGTTAGTTAATTCTGAACTTCGCACTATTTTCCATGCGATGAGTTCGGCGTCCGTTTGTGAAAAGACATCTGACACTTGGCAATTAGTCAAAATCGTTTTTTGACAATGACACATGACTCCCGGACCAGTGCCCATCTTCTTCTCTACCAAAGATATCCCGAGCATTGGATATTCTTAACCAGTAACGTAGATGAACTGTCAGCAATATCTTCAGTAATGATGACGATAGTTTTCGAAAGTTATTTTTTTTATATTATGAACGCAGAGACGCTTGGGCTGACCGGATAGGGAAGTAGGACTCAACTGCGCGCATCATGCGGCTGCGCACCCGATAGGCTATAGATGGTGACCTAGAGAGCAATATTCATGCTTGGGCAGTCTAAACTAAAGCCACGTGGTTCAGGGTGGATGTACGATCACTTGAGGGATTGTTTTTGTCACCTTGTTTTATTCTGTTGCTTTTTCACGATTGAGGATTTGGTTTACACATTTTTCTATTAAACAGCATTCTTTCTGATCTATGATTAATATATTAAAAATGTATTTATGTTATCCAATATTTTATAAAAGGATAATTCTTTAGTAAAATTTTTAAACCTACCGCATAACGAGTTTCTAATTGACTAAATTAGTAGCACATGTACACATCGCCTTCATCCAACTAATTACGATTTCAACCACGTTCTTCCTTTAACTTTAAATCAACTTCTTGTTTTATCATTAAGCGTGATTAGTTCAAACAAATCCAGGATAAATTCGATTATACAATAGACCATGAATCCAAACTGATATCTTCTTCCACCCACCGTTCGCTCGAACGTGTATACTTCATCAGATATCAATGCGTATAATCCCCTAAGCCAGTTAAAATTAGCAAACTACACCCAGCTATGTTTAACACAGACAAGCCAAGCCAAGCCTGCAAAAAACTACAACGGCTAAATGGCCCACACGTCCCACATAATTACGGAATTCAGGTGTCCTTGCCGCAACACTATGATTTATGCCCAGACTTAATGGCTCTAATATGCACCACCGCTTTCGGTCATCATCCACACCCGGCACATGGTGGGGTGTCTTCAATTAATATCCTTTTTTTATATACATGTTATTCCAACATTTTCGCATGTATCGTCGGTATATGCACGATTCGAGGATTAAAGGCAATGAACTGCCATCATCCTTCGGCATAGGGAAGGACTCAATAGCGAGGAGGCATTTCTATTCCCGCGTACGGCTAGCAATCATGTTCGTACGCTAGATTAGACAGACTGAATATAGTGGTAGGTCCTTGTGTGTCGGTATCTAATGGCAACAAACCGTTATTTTCACAATTTTCAACTAATAAACTAATAATTTGCAACAGCAATTAGAATTTGCATGACTTAAGTCAATAAAGTTAATTCACGGCCGGCATGACTTGGAGGCAGAAAATGCTTTTTTCAGTTGCAAGTTGAGGTTGAGCTGAGGTTGGTCCAGAGAGAATCAAAGTCGTGGCTATCAGATAGACAGAGGTTGGTTTGAAGTGGTTGCATCCTGAATGTAAATTTCGAGGACTTTGATACGAGAGAGATATCACAGAGTATGAAATGGTAATTAGCGTTCGCGAAATTGGAGTCCGATATAATGGGATGCGTCGTGAACCACAACAGTAACTCAATTTTCAAGTTTGAATAGTAAACCTATCCGTTTTTTGTTGTGAAAATATGCTATGTGAAAGTCACTGTTTGCAACATTCGAGGGGAGATCATTAAAAATTAATTAATTATCCTATTCACAATCAAGTGGTTGTGACGCATGATCGCACGCAGGACATGCTGTCTACTAGAGTTCAAAATCGAATGGAGACGAATGAGTACTGTGTAGTAAGATAGTTTACAATAAAAAGAAGATCAGTTTACCGCAAATGAGTATATGATACATAGCAACAATAGCTCCATAGTCTCTGCCTCAACCCGCTCGCACAATTTTTATCTAGCCTGGATCCAAGTTCGTCAAACCTTTTTTGGACCAAGATTCGTATGTTATGTTTGGACGGAAGAACGTTTTCGGAAGTAGGTGGATTTGGTCGCTCTTGCTGTGTCTTCGTAGGACTGCCAGGTTTAAGATCGAATTCCTGGATGTTTTCTGGTATTTGGACAATCCAAGCGTCTGCGAGGTGAAGCTTGAATATCAGGGCATGCTAGACTGTTGCCCAATTGTATCTTGGGTTGTTTTCTTGCGAATCCTTCCTGAAATGGGTTGACCATGCATATTGTGGCGAATCTTTGCTGTCCATTGGTATGATTTTCTTCCAAGGATTGGCAGCTCACAGGAAGATGTTGCTACTGAAACTACTAAGGTCGGTCTTCAGTCTCAGCATGTATTTTGGAGTATAATTGAGAAGGTGGACCATCGCTCTGAGGAACATTGAATGGATATTCTTAATAACACCTTGGTGTTGCAAACCTCACGTGTCCGACGCCTAGAGTAAGATGGATCGAACAGTAGCTCCAAAAAACCGAAGATCGACGTCCCAGAAATTCGCTCTTGCACATATAAGCGTTCTCATGATTGTGCCTAGATTCTTTCTTGCTTTCGTTTGAAAAACTGACAAGGTTGTGTTGAATCGGCCCGACGAGGAAAAGGGGATGTCCAAATAGGCGACCTCCAGCGTTTATTAATTGTATTCGAGGGTTCGAGTTTTGATTGGCGCCCCGGGACTATCTTGCAGGTCGCGATTTTGGTTTTGAAAATATTGACTTTGAGTTGATTTCCATCGCAGTAGGCACCCAGTTTGTCAAGCACGTGCTTCAACTTTACGGTGGATTTGGCGTCGAGTACCAAGTCTTCAGCGAACAGCAGGATCAGGCTTTTGCGAACCTTCGGCGATGGTTTGATGGCGATGATGGCGTTTATCGTAATTTTCATTGTGGTTTTGTAGTAAAAGTCATGTAGAATGCGAATGATTGAGGAGCTCAATCCTGCCACTTTGAATTCTTTTGGCTTTGGCGTATTACGCTTATAAATAGCTAAGATCTAGTAAAATATCTTCAGTGGACGATGTCACCTTGTAACGACAAAATTTTTTTTTTCTTTGTTACCCCTTATGCATAAAAAATACTGAATATTCCGAAATGTATTATCAAATATTTAGCATCACTAAAATGCAAAAAGATACACAATCTTTACGAAAAACGAAACACATAATCGCCTTTTTTCAGTTCATTCCTTTTCATTTCCTTTACCATCCACTTTAAATTCACACGCCCGAAACATTATTGGAAAGCACACAAAATCCTTTTCATGTGTCGCTTGAGACTACTGAAAATTTCATACCGAATCCATTGTTTTCATCAGTCCACCAAGCAGGATCCATTGAAAAATGTCCTGAACGAAAATTATCACCAGACATAAGGATTGTGACACTTTTTATGTGTCCCAGGTGTGAAATTTTTCTTGTTGCAGATACAAATTTGGATACAGGTGGAAAAATACCAGAATAGCATCAGTATCAGTAGTAAGAACAGCAGCAGCAGCGAGCTGCAAAATTGTGTGCAATTATCAAAGAAGATTAATGTACAAAAACATTTATCATTGCTTGCCCAGGACACTGGCAAATATTTGAAATGCTTAATCCTTGACATAGATTTTTACAGTAAGTCGTTTTCATTCAACGCGTGTACAGTCTGTGATGTAGTCTTGAACCTAGCAAAAGAACTGTTGAGATACAACAGATGGATTTTATGATCCATTTGTTTTCGTTTTGCAAATTTAGCTTACTGTAAAAATTAAGATTGGACCATATTTAAGCTTAAAATTTGACTAGTAATATTTATTTTTGCATCAGAACAACTAAAATGTTTAATCGAGCTACAAATCATTTTTCTGTTGTGATCTGTTGGACCCCGGATGGCATGGAGTTTTGTGGTGTTACCCGAAACCCATCTCCGTACACCACCCATATATCTTTGCGGATGCCTTTTTGTGTGTCCATTCGATTGCAAACATACATTCGTTACATTATCACACATGCGGGATTTATGCCAACCGAAGTCATAAAGCCTGTTCTGTTTTCTAATTTCACCGGAAAGCGTTTAATTCCATGAACATTTCCATAACGGTTTGCTCGATTTTCATTCATATCAGGTCGCTTGAGGATACAAGTATTCAGATTCAGATGCTTTCATGGTGAATAGATTGTTGGAGACACATATCATAGGATTATATTTTTACTGAACCAGGTGTGTATCTAATCTAGAGCACTTTAAGTATTTTTTATCAAGCCGGAGTAGCTCTTAACGGAATTATCGTTAATCGCTCTGCGAATAATCGCATTGATAAACTGTAGATAGGGGAGTGTAAGGTTTCAAGTTTGATGGATAGGAAGCAGTCAAGTAGCTACACATATCCAATGTGCCATCTTGTGCTCGTTGTTGTCGAATTTCTTTCATTATTCAGCATCATTGATTGCAATCTTTAATGTTCTCTTTCGATTAAGGATGAAATTCTATTGCAGGACAGTGATTTTTCAATCGACGATGCTAAAGTATTCTAGCTGGTTCAGACCATTCTTGTCGGCCAGTAAAACAATATTGAACTATTTTTACTCTAGTCGGAAATTATCCTAAGTTAATGAAGCTCACCCAGAAGAGCCGTTGGCACCCATACAATTTGTGACTGTCTTTGATACCGTTGCACTAAAATTTGTAGATTCAAGTAATGCAAAGAAAATTAAATGGATCAAGGTTAAACTAATCGGCTACAAATTCAGCCACCCCGAAGACATGAGAACAAAATATACGTTATTATATGATTAAGGAGGTGGCTGCTGCCGCTTGCCCTTATTTGAACAAACGAAAAACTAAAAGTGACAGCTTTCTAAATTGCGAAAACTATAGCCGAATGACAGGAGTAAGAGATTAAGGGTGCGGCAAGTTGAAGAAGTAAACCAGAAGTTGACGATGATGTGGATATTGCTAGTTCAGCAGCAGATTTACGTATTAAGCAGTTGTGCAGAATTGTTTCTGGATTGTAAAATCATTAATCTATTTCCATATACTGATATAAGCTGATGAAGTTTTATCCAAAAACTAATATCAAACTGTTTGAATACAATTCATAAACTTGTTCACGCATCAATTTCCTCGTTTTCATTTCACTTGAATTCACCATCTAAAAATGAAATTGGTATCTTTTCCCATTCTAACCGCAAACCGTCATACCCTCATCAATGAAGTTGAATTGTTACGATAAGCAGCGACGGAAGGAAGAACCCAAAAATATTATCCAATCAATTTCAAATGTACGCTATTCGAAATTATTATAAAGCTATCTCCACTGGTGTATGACAAGTCGGAACCCTTTTTTTACGTGATGAATTGTTACAATTAAACTTTCATTTGAAGGGGTGTTACGATGAATGAATATGAGATGTGTCCTTTTTATTTGCAGAAAAGAATATTTCGTAGATTTAAGTCAAATGTCGATGTTTTGTGTGGTGAAGTCATATTGTAAAAGGAAAAGTGTAGAAAATTATTCGTTTTGTGTTGTTGTAGATGCATAGAACTTTTTAAACGAAAACATAGGTAAATTATTGAAATGGTCAATTTCATCAGTGCTAGCCTTTGCAGCTTCAATTGTCTTATGAATACGCCTTCTCCAAGGAAAGATTTGAATATAGTGGAAGGCTCTGAGCGGATTACAAGGTAAAACGCAGTCAAAAAGGACCGTGGTACTAAACCCTTCTTGATAGGTATCCACTTCAAACAGATTAAGAACTATGTCCAGGACGTATAATCGGTCATCAAATCTTGATGGGAACACCGTCATGTGCATGGCACGATAAAATTAATTAATCCTTCCATAGTTCGAGGAAACAATACTCATTTATTCGAAAGCAATCTTGCGGTGTGTCTTTCCTGAGATATGTATACCGATTGAAGGTTTTTTCTTCTAAGGACCACTGGCTATATTTCTTGATCGATCAGCAATCATAATTTTTCCAATCTGTTAATCAGAAATCAGCTGTCTTCTGGTGGTGAAGGTTCTATCTGCGCTGGTGTGTTGTTAATGATGTTGGCTAAAACTAATGGATGACTCTAAACTAGTTATCACCACCAGGACCTAATAAAATGATGAATATTTTCAAAAAAAAAAAAACATTTGAATATGATTGTTCCTCTATAAAAAATATCTCTACTTATTTTGTTGGTTTTTTTCCGACAAAAATCCTGCCATAATAAGGACACGTTCTTGACAATTTCCGCCACATGCTAATACTACTTCGTGAAGCTCACCACTCAATTAATCTCTTCTGTCCCGAGAGTACGATGAAAATCAATAATCTAAAAATACTATCCAGGAACACCATGTGCCAATATATCCACCTCTGCTACTGCTGCTCTTCTATCGTTCCATAGCGTTCATAAAAAAACGCACTGTGACGTGAAGTGCGGACGAAGTGGGCTATCGAGTGATGCAAAATGATATGGTCATTATCACTGCGCTATCCTTCTCATCACCAGCACCTATTTAATACTATTAAGTGTCGTGTAATCCGTTCGATGCTAGGACACCGTGTTCGTGCGTCCCTCAGGTGAGCAGGTGCTTCCATCAGGATCATATTATATGCGGGCTAGATTCTGTCAGCAAACATGTTCTATAGCGAATAGGTGTGTGTGTGTTCTACGCCCACTTACTTGTCCATCCACCATTACAGGACTGGTTTACTCTGCTAAGCTCTATCAAAATTAACTTGGTCAGTTTGAATTTTATGGGAAGATTGGCCATCTCTTTTTTTTGGGTGTATGAGCCTTGAAAGAAAGGTCAAGGATAGTTGACCGCCGGTCAGCATACGAAGTTCACTGAGTGGGTGGATGCTGGATGTGTTTGATGTTAGAAAATTTTTGACAATGATTTGAATGGAAAGTGTGCAGGATGTTTTTTTGGATACACTCATGAACTTTGTAAAAAGGAAGTTGAATTTGGTTTTGGTTTGATGGATATCTACTCTATATTCAATTATTCTTTTGAAAAATAGTTTAAGGCACATTTCAGGTTGCCGGAAAAGAAATGCCACCTTCATATACAATAAAATGAAGGACGAAGGATTCGGGTATATCGAACGATAACTACTATTATCAAAGAAAAATGTGAGACATGCTCAAGGATCCTTTAAGTCGCAATCTCATGGAACTCTCTCTATCCAATTGCGCTTCGAGTTTTGAAGTAGTTGCTCTTCCAAAGAGATTCATACGTAAACAGTTTAGGTATTGTTAATTACTTCCGAGTATAGATTTGCAGTACCCTTTGCTGCAATCCCTTCTGTGGGCGTGGGTCACGATTTGACACCACTTCTAGCATGGACAATGTATCCTGCTGAGCGTGCCATAGGTCAGAGCAACAAAAAAATGATAATAAATCACTGAGAAGCTTCGGATCATGAGTCAAATATGCAGCTCACATCCAAATTTTGGAAAATTTGAATGTAAATTTTTCCTTAAAATAAGTGTTCGAATTAAATCTGAGAATATATGGTATGGAAATCTGGTAGCTGCAACTCTAATCATTCCTGAATTGTTATAGTAAAAATGAACCAGGAATTGTATGAGCAATACAATTTACACAGATTTATTTTCCTTCTTTGCAAAATCACAGAATGTTCTGGTTTTATGCGCACATTGTGCCCCGCCCGCCAATTTATCCGCCGCTACACACGACGTATCTAAGTTCATTGCTTCAACGGTCATGTCGTCTGATTTCTTCATGGCGATAATGATGCGAAAAGGATAAAAATCGTTATGTAATCCAAAATAGATCCAAATACAAAAAATAGTGTACCAGCCCAAATTATGTCTTGGCGTTTTTAAGCAACTATCTCGGTATTTTTTCGTAAGCAGAAATCGTTGAAAGGCACTACGTCACAAGGATATCAATCAAAGAATCCGTGAAGTATAAAAACGGACTCAAGAACTGCCTGCAGTTGTGTCGGTCCAACAACTTCAAGTCAAGTGACTCAATAGCATATATATATATATATATATATATATATATATATATATATATATATATATATATATATATATATATATATATATATATATATCCTAAAATTATTACATCTTCAAAGAGTGTAAAGAAAATTCCAGCAAAAATGAATTGGACAGGCACAACAATAACAACAGCAGCAAGGACACTTAAATCATCTTGTATGTGAACGTAATCTAATCGTTGAAGCTCATCTTTTCAATCTCGATCATTAAAACAATTCAGACCTTGACAATATACTTTCCAAGAATCACAAATCCCTTCAAATCTCGTGCTTCAAACCTAGCACATCGAAAAGCGGCTGAAAAATTTAAATCATGCAAAATTGTAATCGTTTCAACTTCACGTTGAGCAGAAGAAATGCTGTAGCTAAGACGATGTGTTGGATGAAAGTTTCGCATGTATCTAATCCTGAAAGCAAAAGAAAGTAAAAAAATCGATTCTTAGAAAGACATCAGCATCGTTCATCTTTTGGCGTGGCTTATGGCATTCTTGCCTCGATACAATGCCAGACACATATATAGTCCTCATATATGACGCTGAAGAGGATGTCGTTTTGGATGCTTCTTACCTTGCCATTGATATAGACATACTAAAGTTGATTGACTGCAACTAAAAGGAGAGATGTTGGATTTTCAACATAAAGTAGCTTCTTTATGGATGTTTCCAATGGATACATGGATACCATGTTGAAGTTGAAATACGTATGTGGAATTAAATCAGTTGATGATAAGATCTCAAAATGAGGATGGGTATTATGTTTTATCAGTTTTCGATATCAGTATTGTTATTTTTCAGGATGTTATTCATAAGTTCATGTTTATGATTGGTATTGAGAGTGAAATTAGGTTTGTGCAAATTGTTTCTCAGAGTTAGCCTTGACTTAGGTCAAAAATCTGGATCTATATTACATGCAACTCTAAATGCATCGAAGACTATTCGATGTAGACTTTCCGGAAAAAAATCGCTAAGCCAGCCAAAAATCGTGGAAATATAATGTAAACTGTCCCTGGGTGACCCACATTAGCTGGACTCGTCAGGTATTGATATAGGTGCCTGGGTCTACTCTAGCAAATTCTACCATATACGGTAACGTACTTATAATGTTAGTACCCACTTTAGGTATTAACCACAGCCAACATGTTGCAATCAAATAGGTTGCTCACCGATGCCGGCAGGGAAAAGTCCTTGGGGCCTCGGCTCCTGTGATACCATCATAGTCCCGGTAATGTTTCGTGGTTGTGCAAGTACAGCCACTTCGAATCAGCACCGCTGCAAAATTGTGGAGCTATCGCCGTGTTCAGAGTATGTCATCCTTTTAACCATTGCTGATTATACGCCTCCCTCTTTTGATCGTCATTTCTTTCACTCAGACCTTGTTCAAAAGATTATCTGAGAATCGGTCAGAACAACTCCTCCCCTAGCTGCTTCTAGTCTATTACTGGCCATCTGCTGGTCCACCCTTCTAGATACTCTTTCTGCTCTGCACTATATGAAACTTTTCTGAAGCATCCTCGAGGCTGGTGGTGCCTCTCGCATCCGTTCCGTTCCCTCCTCAGCGTCGGAAAATGGATTTGCTCCCTATTTGGGGTGCTCTTCGCAACCGGATGAAAGTATAAGACTTCCCTGGGTCCGGTCCCCATTAATCCCTGGTAAGGCTTCTTGAACATGAGTCCCTCTCAACTTCAGGTACTCACAGAAGTACACAAAACGTTTCTAAAGTTTAACGTGATAGCCTGACAGATAGTCCTAACCTCACGGGCCTCTTAAGCCACGGGTAAAGAAAAACTTGCACTAAAGCCCCTATAAACGTACTAGTCAGTAGTCCATCACTTATGTTATGAGTACTGCTTTTCCCAGTATGAGTACCAGAATCTTATCCAGAACTTGCTTGGACTCCTTCATAATCCTTGGTAAAGATCCAATGCACCACAACACAGAAAGGCTGCCGAATAGATGCCGGTCCCAAACTGTATCCGCTTTGGGTGTCAATCACAGTCACCGTCAATCACAGTCACCAAGTTTCTACCTCGACATGTTCTTCAAGCAAAACTGGGAGGGACAAGTTCCTGTGTTCCCGGTTACCTTTGATACCATTATACTCTCTGGTAAGGTTTCGAGGAGGTGCAAGCACAACCTCTTCGATTGAGCCTCAACGCAAAACTCCGGATCGATCGCCGTAATTTAGGGTTAGTAACCTTTAAAACCAGTGGAATATAGATAGACCCTATTTATCCCTTTACCTCAGCATCCTGTTGAAGGGATGTTGATCTGAGCATCGGTAAGAATCCCTCCTCGTTTACACTGGCTTAGGACAGTTTTCCTCGCTGCTTAGGACGGGTACTAAACATCTGCTGGACGACACCCCCAGACACTCTGCAAGGTGTTCG